>CAHIKZ030005269.1:227500-302500 GCA_903632075.3 Acanthosepion pharaonis | reverse complement strand
ATATATATATATATATATATATATATATATATATATACACTATTACTTTAATCGTTATATTTTAGCTGAGGCGCGTGTTCAATTTATAATCCCATTTTTGTTTTATTTTACAGTGTCAATTACATCAACTCGTCTGTACATACGAGAGTCAATAATTCACGCTGTTAAAAAATGATGCCTTTGAAACACGTGTATCAAATAAAACAAAATATTTAATATAATATGAAATAATGACTGATTAAAATAAAATGTTTTAGTTACTTATATATATATATATATATATATATATATATATATATATATATATATATATATATATATATGTATGTATTATAAATAGTTACACATTCTGAATTATTCTATCTCTTTCCAGGTAAAACATTTTCTTGAATATGAATTTGAAAACACAGTCTTTAATTAATTATGTTACTCGAATAAAAGTAGCCGCTTATTTTTTTTAATCGAAACAAGGTATTTCCAATGTTGAAAGGCTGGTTCGAAATTTCGAAAGGAAATGAGTAATAGCGAGGTGTAAAATCATGTCAAGTATTTGCTTTAAGTCCATTTTTTTGAAAATATTTACATATTCGACACATACTTTTCATTTGACATTATTTATATTTCATACAATTTTAACTATAATTAATTTTGCTAAATGAAGCTTATTCTATCAAACGGCCAATGCAACATTCATTTGAATGATTCACATATCATATATATATATATATATATATATATATATATTAAATGTGGCCATATTTTTAAATAAAATAATTAATTCAGTAAGATCTCTAAATGAAAAATAGCAAATCCCAGCAATGGCCGATTTTTTAAAAGACAATCGACATCAAATCAACACTAAAACAAGATATGCGCATGCGTTATCTCAAACCATCTATACCGCGTGTCACTTAAATGCTTACCAAATGTCACGTGAAATACAGAGTGCCCAAAATAAAAAGCAAAAGGTATTTTTCAAAAGGTATTTTTTTCATAAAACAAATAATAATGACTATCAAAGAATACAAACAAAATAAAATAAATACAACTGCAGTTTAAATAAAACAGAAATAAACAAAAGAAATACGAAAGCAAAAATATCTGAAATGAATAAATATAATAAAAATAAAAAATAATAATAAATAAATAAACAAAACAGAATAAAGAACACGTGACACGTTCAGGTGAGCATACTAGAGAAAATGGTACACAAGAAACGACTTGACTGTCTTTTCTCAATGCAAGTGCTTTTTAAACTTTGTGCGGTAAAAAAAGGTGAGGGAAAGGGTCACTAGACGTTGGGGGAAATACGTTTCAAATAAAAACAGGTAAGGAAAACCAATCTTGGAATTCGGGGCAGGAGTTTTTTCTCTTGTGTCTTTTCACATTACTTTGTCCTTCTCTTTTGTTTTAACTGCTTAGATTCATTCTCTATTATAACATCGGTATCTCTTTTTTTGCAATGTATAACGGTCACATTCGATAACTACTTCAAAACACAGATACAACTACAGGAGCCCACACGCACACACACACACACACACACATATATATATATATATATATATATATATATATATATATATATATATATATATATATATATATATGTCCTAGTAATAATCTTATAAGTATAAGAAATTATACGCCTCCGAAAAACTTTTTTAGACAGCCTTCCCTGACAATCCACTTAGATGAAACCTTCCTAGGTTTGTCTGTCTCTCTATGTTTAACTCTCTCTCTCTCTCTCTCTATATATATATATATATATATATATATATATATATATATATATATATATATATATATATATATATATATATCACCTGAAAATATATTTCGTTTGAGCACTCTTGAGCGATTAGCTAATTGAATAAACAATAGCATCTTGCGTCAATGCAAAGCTCTTCAGTAAAATGCATGAATCACTCCGCCTGACTGACATTTGTTTACATTCATAAAAACAATACGCTAGATTTAGCTGCCGAATGAATATAGCTCACTTGTGACTGACACCAAATCGGTTGGGTCTCGATCCTGGCTTGAGGAATTCGGATGTCTAGTCGCACTGAAGAGCTTCGGTACAACGAAAGAGTACTGTCTGCGAATCACAAACACACACACACACATATATATATATGTCTATATTTCTGAGCTGAGGTATTATGCACAATATTTACATTATTCAGATTATTGTCCTCATCATTGATGAAGGCAATAATCCGAATAATGTCATATATATATATATATATATATATATATATATATATATATATATATATATATATATATATCAGTGTGTGTGCGTACGAATAAATATAAGTCTTTTCAGGGTCTTGACTTTAAAAAAATCGTTAACTGAGAAATCTATATATCATGAGCCTAATAACGTTCAGCATTAGTAATATATAAAATAATTAGTGAATTACCCTGGTGACCTTTATTAACAAATTTCTATATACATTTTGCTAAGGAAATGACTCTCTGGTGCCGCTTACATGTTGATTCCTATCTCTTCATTGTCTATATAGATAGTGAGCACTCTACCCCGATTAACAATGTTTGTACATCCACATACACACAACATACACACACACACACACACACACACACACACACACACACACATATATATATATTCTCTAAACGTTATTATATTCTCTAAATGTTATTATAATAGATTCGCATGTTTAAGTAAACTTTCCGTTTGTTGGGGTACGTTTTTTCAGTGTAAATTACAACTGTCGGCCTACGCATTCGAGACACTAATAACTTAATAATGGAAATATGTTCTACAGCAGGGTTTGAACTTTCGTCCCTGTCTTATCCGTTCTTATACGTAGGCCTCAATAACAACGTGGAAAGATTATATTGAATCAGTTGCTAAATCTGTTGCTTTGTTGATTCACTGTGTCTTGCTAGAAAATGTTTCACGTTAGAAACTATCTTACAAATTTATAAGTTTACCATTCATCCATGAATTGAATCTTGCTATAAGATCTTGGCTGTTGCATGAGCGATGTATTTAGAGATTCTTGGTAAGAATCTGTAAGGTTTTCGAACCGGACCTGACATCTCGGCTTCAGTCACTTTCACTTTCGCTTTCGTTTTTCTATAAAACACTTTTGTGGTAAGTATTCTGATGAGCTTTCGTCTTTGCAACCTCGATTTACGAATTTAAGAGCAATACTACTTTGGAACCTAGGGCTCAACATTTTACACTTAAAATTGCTAGATGCTACCGCAACTTCTATGCTAACAGTTTGTTCTCTCTCTCACTTCTCGTTAATGGAAATCACTTCCGGTTTCTTACTTTAGCTTCAACTTTTATCTTCAAAAATTTAAATGCAATATCAACCGTTAACCTATGTCTTCTTAATTTTTGCTCTTTTATTGTTCTCTTTCCTTAAAAATGTTTTTTTTCTTTTCTCATATACTTTCATACCTAGTGGCTTTATTGCATTGCTCTGAGTGAAATGACAAAAAAACATGCCTGTTAATAAATGCTTAAGATTTCACCAGAATTATCGAAAAAAATAGATAAATAATCCTCTCTCTACGAATCAACAATATCATAAAAATTTTCGGCTATATATATGGATTCTTTTTTCACGTAAAATAACAAATTTACAGAGATCTAATAACTTATTTATGAGTTCTACTAACAGATATATATATATATATATATATATATATATATATATATATATATATATATATAAAAAAAGGGATCAGCAATTTACTCAGAGGATATAACACTTGTACTGAAATAGAGATAATATATATTTTTGAACTTCATAGTGATCTCCAAACGTATACCTGCTTACTGCCTAATGTTTGTTATGTAAAATCCGTGATAATGCTGATGCAATAATATACTTTATAATTACCAATAGTTTGACAAGCGCAGTAATAAACTGATTGCTAATAATCTAGAAAAATAGACTGAACTACTTGTTTAAAGACCCTTATTTAAAAAGAACATATTTAAATGCGCTGTTATTAATTTAGGTCCAAACTTGTTTACGCAGTGATTTTTTAAAATATTTATTTAATGAATAATCAATTTTGGCTGTAGGATGATGATAATATTCTTCAAGGCAAACTATTTAAACTAATTTTCCAAACTTGAAACAGAATGAATCATCGTTATTATTTTTTTATCCAGTAACCATTTTCATTGTAAATCGAAGAAACAACCATATTTTCAATTAAATATTTTCCCACGTTAACATGGAATAATTTATAACAAGCGTTTTCAAATGCCGCGGAAATATTTAGTTTGCCTCGCAGTTAAAAGAAAATGGAGGCATATAAGGCTGATTCGTAAAATCTCTTTTTATTCCGTTCACTACAATATGGCCGCTATGTAAATTAAAAACGCTGGCATCGAAGTAATATTAATAAATGACGTCATTATAAATTGCCATGTTTGCTGTAAGTGATATAGACACAGGCTTTGTCGTCAGACCATCTGTAGCCAAACAATTTATCGCTAGCACTTAATTATATGTTTTCGTCATTCTTAAATAGATTATTTGCGTTTCTATATATACTTAACTGATATGGTTAGGTGAAACATATATAATTTGAGGATTTCTTCCTGTACAATCGAATGTGAATTTTTTTTTCTTTTGTTTTACAGCATATGGGTTATTTAATATTAACAAGATTTTTATTGCTGGAAATATTTTTTTTTCAAAAAGTATTGTTTTCATATTTTTTCCAAAAATGGATTGCTGGTAATATTTTTTTCCTTCAAAAATGTATTGCTGGTAATATTTTTTTCTTCAAAAATTCATTTCTAGTATTATTTTTTTACACAAATGTATTGATGTCATTAAAATCTATTTTTACACTTTCATAATGTTTTGGCCCCACTTTGGGGGTTAACTATTTTCCCATAGCTGGGACCCTCACCGGTGTGGCCACTCTGGATCAGGGTGGACCTGGGAACACCAGCAATTAAGAGGTGGTTACGGGCTCCTCGAAACCTCCTGGTCAGAGGCCTTGCTGTTGGGTGTAGTTTATCGTCTTACTCAGTACGCCTCATTTCGTGAAGGGGTCTTACCTCTATGCTGAGTTGCAGTCGGCGTATTCTTTAGCCTTAGCCGATAGGGCTGAATGAATTTTTATTTAGTGAATGGTGACATCTATTTATGCAGTTTCGTTCGAAAACTTGAATTTTAAAAAAATCATTTTACATACACCAAAAAAAAAAGAATAAATTCATTAAGACACAACAAGTTATTGAGTGAAAAAGAAGATGAGAAAATAAAACCACGTTATACTGTAGAGTATCTGTTAAAAAATAAATAAATAATCAGGACTTATAGAGACGGAAAACCACAATTGTGTAAATCCTTGGAAATGACTATTGAGTAGAAAGTGAGAAATTAGAAGATAGTTCCAAAAGAGACAAGTCTGAGAGAAGAAACTGTTTGTATAGAATTTATGTTTATGTCTATTAATTTCAATCGTACAATGTATAGATCTAGCTGCCAGTCTATGTTTTATGCTTAAATTCGTGAAGTCGAAGCACCAAACAAGAGAGAGAACAAAAACAATCACGATGAAAATACTTATAGAAAAAACGAGAAAGCTACGTGAGAATATGATTGAGTCGAACTGCCAGGTCAGGGCCGATTACATTGCAGATTCTTTTTGGGATTTTATCCAGAATCTCTAAATACACTGTATATATATATATATATATATATATATATATATATATATATATATATATATATATATATATATAAATCAGATACGACAGCAACATTTAAACACTGACTAATGCTAGACATATAAATGTGTAATATAGATTCCGTGGGTTTAAAATAAATATATTTATTGTTGACGCATCCTGGTCGCCTCTACATCGTTGATAGTGTAAATGAAGGTCGGAAAAAAGTGATGGATTCATGTATTTTCCAAAAATGTTAACTGAACCATATTAATCGGAATTAGCCCACTAATTGTCTATTTTATTATATATATATATATATATATATATATATATATATATATATATATATATATATATAACGAATGAGGAAGGATGGGAGGGGAGAGTTTACACATTAGTTATAAAATATTTGTTGCTTCTTTCCTTTTATAAATATACAAAAGTGTTACGATTTATAGTTTATTTCTGTTAATTTCTCTGTATATTCATCTCTCTATAACTATGTAATCATATATATATATATATATATATATATATATATATATATATATATATATATATATATATATACATATTAAGCATTTTATTTAGTTTTGCTTTCATTTTTACACTTTTCTTTGTGAGGATAAAGAATATCTGCAGACACTTACAACTAAGAAGCCATTAGTCTAAGAATGTATAAACAATTTAGTACTCGGATAAAATGATAAAAAACCACTATAACTGAATAAAGCAAGACATTGCTTGCCCGTCGTATTCAATAAAGTATGTAAAAAGAAGGATATCTGAGTGTGTGTGCGCGCTAGCGCGTTTTATGCATATGTGTGTCTGTGTGTGTGTATATATATATATATATATATATATATATATATATATATAGATAGATAGAGAGATAGATAGATAGATAAAGAAACTGTGACGGTTATGTGCGTATATCACTATATATATATATATAGATAGATAGATAGATAGAGAGCTTAATCGTTAGCAACATGGTGGCTGTCCGTTTCACATTTTACTGCGTCTCTAGAACAACTTAATCTGTAGATAACATCTTGTTCTGTTCTTAACAGAAAAAAATTTAATCTTTATTGAAGGAAATTTAAATTTGCGTTAATTGAAATTTTACAAAGAAAAATTCGACTCCAGCTTCTAAAATCAGCGTTCGTATTAACATACACTTACACCTAAATACTTATGTACGTTGTGCTGGGATTTGGAGATATTCGGAATTATTCATGTCTATGTGTGTGTGAATCAATTATAACAAATTTAAAGATATGGAAACTGAATGGGAGATAAGCGGGTCTCGGATTAGTTTCGTCCAACACTGGAAGATAATGGAAATCGTAAAAGTTAAACTAAGAATTTTATTCATATTATAAATTAACCTCGTCCGATTTAGACTCTAATATGGATGTCTGGAAATGAGTCGAACTCGTTCAAAAATATCTTTACCATGTGTTATATACAGCCGTTTTCTCAAATCAATGTGGAAAAGGGTTTAAAATGAATGTATCCTTTATGTATTAAGGAAAGCAGTACTTCATTAAACCCTATCGATGAACGAGAAAGAAAAGTAGGATCAAAGTCCTTTACTGAATGATAAAAACCACCTCAGCAGCAGCGCCTAAACTGGATAATAATGATATAAGCAAGATTTTGAATTTATGGAAACCTTAAGCCAAATATTACAAAGGAAACTCCCATTAACACTAGAAAGAAACTTAACTGCGAACTTGATGATTTTATTGTTCACAACAGCTGTTTTAGGAGAAAGTTTATAAATTTCAACCGACAGTATCTTTAAGTGCTCCTTCAATATAACGACGAATGTTTCCAAGTATAGAGAACGCTAATCTCTACCGGAGAGATTACACTCGAACTAATGTGCTTATCTGTTTTCTTATTGTCACAAAGTGTCGGTCAGTGTTCTGCCATTCAAGGGTGTTTTTCCATCCGGATAATCTTCAAGAGAATTTCTATTTGAGCACTTTTACTTAGTCTAAGTTTATACTGTTTCTGTTCTGCTCTTCATATCCTAAGATATATTGTCTTGCTCTTTTTATTATATTTATTTTATTTTTATTCCTTTTATTACCATTTAACTTTTGTGTGAATCTAAAATAACGTGGGATAGGTGCCATCAAATCCATGAATAAATCTTTAATATACTCAGTTTTTGTCCGTGTAAGCTAGAAATTGTAGCCTTGATGCTTTTGCTTTCATACGTGGCTTACATTAAGTCATTATACATTTGTCACTATAGTACTTAATTAGAAAAAAATAAGCATAATACTAGAAAAGAGAAAGAAATGGCCATAAGTACGTGGATACCCAACGAAAACCAAAGTAAATGTCAGGGCCAGAATGGTCAGGGACGGGCCAGAATGGTCAGGGACACGGGCCAGAATAACTCGCTGGCGTGGTATTCTGACAGTGATCGAGCGCCTTTGCCAGGGTTTTGGTTGTATGTCCTAAACGGTACAAATAAAACAGTGAGCCGGAAGAATTTTGAAGCGTAGAAATGCTGCCATGCCCCGGTTCGAAAGACGGACTAAGACCATACCCAGAGGAACGCTAATGCAAAGAGCGACATGCGTTCCTGTGGCGCCATTCCTCCAAGCCACATCTGTCTCTCGCGTTTTATGAAAATGAGTAAGAAAAAGAAATCTAGCTTTTGGTTAATGACACCTATGCAGTATCGTTGAAACACAGAAACGACACAGAACGAAATATTTGTAATGATGACGAGTGTGCTCACGATTAAACAAATGTTGGGACAACTGTAGTTATTAAGGGAGGAATAACTGATTTCAAACCATGACTATGTAATCTATCTATCTATCTATCTATCTATCTATCTATCTATCTATCTATCTATCTATGCTCACTGACTTGGGATGCAAGACATTGCTACATTCACGATGGCCTAGGGGTATGGTATCTGATTAATGACAAATCAGTCGGGTTTCGATCCCGGCTAGAAGCAATCGGATATCTAGCCACACTGAGGAGCTGTGATACCGCGAAACTGTCTCTAAAATTGTAGATGACTCTCTCTATATATATAATGTACGTGCGTTTGTGTGAAAATAAAGATAACAGGTACAGACTTCAGGGAACTATTTTGCTAAAATCGTTTAGGAGGATGATTTTATAAATTTCAACCGACATTAGTATATGCTATTCTGTCAATAAATTCCGAATGATTTCTTAAAAGGAAACGGCCAATACACACACGCACACACACACACACACACATACATACATATATATATATATCTGTGTGTGTGTGTGAGTGTGTTTGTGTGTGTGTGAGTGTGTTTGTGTGTGTTAAAATATGCTAAATACAGTTTGTTTGATTACTTACTAACTAGGACAGTGCTATATAGAATGTCGTATGATCTGATGCTTGCTTAAAGCCTGTAACTCTTTTAGACGGTATTGATTTCTGGGCTCACATCTAGTGATAGATCCAATCACTGTTGCCAGAAACTGCATAAATTGTTCATTCACGATGTTTGCCAAGAAATATGCAAGACCTCTTTTTTTCTCTTCTGCGAAATGCTAATAGAATGGTAATAACATGAACGTTATCAGCAGCGGCAAATTACACAGTGTGGATTCCTCAGTGTAAAAAGATTTTTTGAAGAGAACACAGTAATCTCCTTAATTATTTAATATGATGATAATTTTTTTACAGACTATTTCTTAGTAGATCCATCACGTTACTATCTATCTATCTATCTATCTATCTATCTATCTATCTATCTCCATATATATATATATATATATATATATATATATATATATATATATATATATATACCTAATGGGCCAGGTAAACCTACCTAGGTTTCACCTAAACGGATCGTCAGTTCAACCAGACGATCCTTTTCGGTGCATTAAATTTCCAGCGACAAAATCTGATATCTGTACCGTAGAAAAAGTGTCGCCTGTTTTTTGGCTTATGTAATTTATGGCGGTAAAAAGTACTTGAGAATGAGTAGACAGATTTGCCTATCGTCCTGTTCAAACTCCTCTCTAGTCTTTGGAATATCCTTTGTTTCTTGTTTGGGATTAGCTCCCCGGTTCCTTTTAAAGTCTTCTCATTCTCTTTCACTCGCAGTAGCCCATTGCGTCTTGGTGTTAGAATCTCTTTACGTGGTCTGTGTTGATTAAAAGTGCTCATGTTTGAAAGCCAGTTTATTGCTAATTCACGAAGACAGTTGTCTAAACTCGATAAACTCATCTAAAGTGACAATTACTGTACAATATATAAACTTTTTATACGATTTGAATCTGTCATGGAATATAATCAAATGAGCTTATCCGGGAATTTCCCATTAACATACCGCTTGTTAGCACCCCCCTGCCAAAGATGACAATATTTATAGAAATTCGACGGAAAGTACTCCTGCGGAAGATATTAGACAGTCCTTTGCTCAAGATTTCTCTCAGTTTTCTCGAATTGTGATATGACAAATACAAGGCACATCTTTAAGACATCTGGCGGTGTATAAATAACGTAAAAATCTAAATTCCTAACTTGACTATTACAAATGACTGAATAGGCACATCCCTCATATATAAAATAGAATATACAGTACCTTTCAAAAGCATCGGAATGTCAATGCCAATTCCTTTGTTTTTGTTGTTCAATGAAAACGAAAAAGATGAATATGAGTCAAGACTTCTGATTTTCTGTTTTTATGTCCTGGTATTTACTTTTAAATGTGTTGAATAACTTAGGACATACAACCTATTTTGAACCTATTCATTTTTCAAGTGAAAGAATCTACTAGAACACGTAACTGACAGATGTTTCTGCTTGCCCTGTTGTTGCCTTTTAGAATGATAGTTTAAAAATTAAATAGCAGTGACAGACTAATCTTCCTTTTAGCATTGGTTTTCCCTTCAAAATCTGCATTTTTAGTTAAAAAGGTTAGACCAGCATGAAAAGGGAGTGCTTGAAAATATCCAGCCATTTTGAAGCTTAGAAAATAGGAAAATCGATCACAGCCATTGGACTGTAATGTTGTGTGCTTAATGTGATGCTTGAGTTTTTGTCCACTCTTACACAGCACTGAAATACTCAATGAACGTTTATAGGCCAAGATTTTGCAAGAGTCTATAAAATTTTTCTGGAGAAGCGATTAACGCTTCTTAATAAGAAAACACTTTCTTTCTTGTTGTCTTTTCAATCATGAAAATGCATGGCCGCATATATCAAGAATAATTCATTTGTTCTGTTCTGTTTGCATTGCTATATTCAGCTGGCCTTACACCAACAGATTATTAGCTTTTTCCAACGTTGCAAAATGTGATAGGAAAAATTTCTCTAATGTAAACCAGATTGAAGAATTCCTGGAAAATTTTCATATCAAATTGCTGATTGTTATTCAAAATGTATCGAAGTATTGCCCATTAAGCGACTTCATGTTACTGCAAATAATGCTGAATATATAATTGAATAAATTCAAATAGTAATTTTGTATATTATGTTTGAGAGACAAAAAGAGAATTATTGAAGAACCTATATAGAAAATTATACCTCTTAATTTGATAATTGATTATACACAAATATATATAATCTCCCATCTATGCACTGTTCTTTTCTATGCATGCGGCAACATCACGTTGGAACACCAGTTTCCGCATGATCACTGAAGTTAAGCTACATCGAGTTTTGTTATTAACTAGATATGTGACCGCTTCCGAATATTAGGTGTTGTAAGCCTGGATGTATGGACGGTGTAATGAACAATGACTTGGAATTGTTAATAAAGTGCAGAGTTTCAATTCTCATTGTGTTCGGTATGTTTACTTACGCGCAAATCCGCTTGAAAAATTAATGAATCCACCGTTTCTTCTCCTTGTTTCACTAAATCATTGTTTTCCCACCCCCTCCCCCCCAAAAAAAAATTTACAATCTAAAAAAAACGAATATATATCTTCTAACTTTAAAGAACCTGAAAAGGGTTGATAAATCGTAGAAAACGAATCAATCAATAATCCTATCTCTCTTTTTATGAATACATACCTATCTAGCTACTTATATATACACACTAATTAATATATATATATATATATATATATATATATATATATATATATATATATATATATATATATGAGATTGAAATCACTTGACAAAATAAAAGAAATGAAAAAACCTACAGCGCCTTCCTTAATGAATTTAATAATATTAGGAAGTTGATTTGTGAATTTGATAGGATCTACATAAAATAAATATATGTCCAGCTCATTCAACAAAACATGCTTGAATGAAGTTATAATGATCATATATATATATATATATATATATATATATATATATATATATATATATATATATATATATATATAATTTTTTTTCATATACCGAAAAACAATTTAGATTTAGTCACTACAAAGATGCAACTTCGTTTCAGTTCATTTAATTGCACTTCGACTGGTGGAAACGAAATGATTATGAACAATTCTGCTTTTTAAGCAGGTATTGAGCCCTCTTTTGAATTAATGCTGTGAACGTTAGAATTTATATATTATTTTCATTCTCATTACATTCATATATATATATATATATATATATATATATATATATATATATCAGTGAGACGCCTGTATTTATATATACAAATATTTTCGATCAGGTATATATATTAGTGAATAATGTTCTATCTGTAGATATAAGTTTCGTTTTGACTAGATTGGCCCTTTCCCAAACATTATGCTATTTAGTGAGGAATAAAATGGCTGTCTGTTGAAAGTTGGACTCGTCGCCTTAACCATTACTCTACAGCAGGCGTCCTCCGATTAAATCAATGTTCCCGCGCACCAATATCTCGCGTGTTCTTCAATCTTCTCACAAAATAGCGTTTTTATAGAATAAATCTTCCATGTTTAATTACGTTTTCTGCTTATTCTCTTGCTTTTCGGTTATATACCTATTTTTTTTTCTTCAGTACTTGGGCAGTTGGGGAAATCATAAAATAATAAGAGGCAAAAAAACAGCAGCAGCTGAAAATTAAAACATAACATTTTCTCAGACGATATGAGCACATATAAGTTTCAATTGAATCACTGTAAAATAAAAAAATGACAATTGCAAGAAACAGCAAACTTTATTTTAAGAACGTGTAAAGCCCCTTTTAGCAATTGGCCAATATTAATTGAAATGTTAATAAAAAAACGAAAAGAATTATAGGCAGAAAAATATTTTTGCTAAAAAATGAAGACAAAAAGCAAAAAAAAAAAAAAAGGCGCAAAGGGAAATAGAACAATAATTAAATATTTCTAAAAGTGATGCTGTGGTAGGCATCGAAAATAAAATGACATTCAATTACATTTTTCTGACGCGTGATCCAAACAAAAAAAAAATGTCAAAAAATTGAAGTCAGCCTTTTAATATCAGCAATTTATCTTGAGATTATGTGGAAAAATGTCTGCCGAGAGCGAGATAAAATAAATCTGGAAGTAAGCATGTTCGCTTATTATTGTTCATGCATTTGTAGGTTCCCATTCGGTGTCTGATGGTCAGCACTGTCGACAGAGTAGCAGAGATCTATTCAGATTTCCAACACACTTCTCGGTATCATGGCAGACATCAGCAGCGTCATCGACTGTACAATTGCCAACCATAATCCGATTTCTAACTCAATTAATTTGGATTCCAGTGTTATTATTATTATTATTATTATTATTATTATTATTATTATTATTGTTATTGTTTATGTAGTTGGTGTTATTTATTTATTTATCTATTTGTCTATATTTCTGAGATGAGGTATTATGTACATAATTTACATTATTCGGACTATTGTCCTCATCTTTGTCGCCATATTTATTACAACGTTTCGGCCGTTGTACGCCCCGGCCTTCTTCAGGTGGTTGGAATGTCGAACTGAACCCTTTATTTCGCTCACTGGGGTAGACTGTTCTAGTTCCACGTGCCATGTTTGATGGATGTCAGTTATCAGTTATCTCCAGTTAATTTCCCTCTGAAAGTTCTCCACTGCCTTAACTGGGTATTGAACTCACAAGGACACATTGCACAGTGGATAAAGGCGTTGGTTAGATCCAGTGACAGGACCCAAAGAGTGTGAGTTTGTTTCTTGTTTAGGTTTGTTTTTTTTTTTCCTATGCGTTCTCCTAAAGTCTTATTTGTTTCGCTCCCAGTATCTCCTTGTACATTAGTGGCTTTAATGGGTTACTTGAGGTGATATATATATATATATATATATATATATATATATATATATATATATATATATATATATATATATGTACATGTGTGTGTGCGCGCGAACTTGTGTGTGCGCGCGAACTTGTGTGTGCGCGTGTGTGTCTGTGTTTTTGTGCGTATATCTGTCTGTTTCTATGGTGTGTACGATTTGTTATATATAAACATGTGTTTAATTTATTGGAAAATAACTGTGTTCATACACTGTTTGATTATTTCATTCAAGTAAGGATAGCAAATCGAAACAGAAATTGCCATTATTCTGATAAAATGTAAATGCATTTTTCAAAATTAATTTAAATAAAGAATATCTTCATCGCAAATTGTCTAATGTGTTTGATAATTTAATCCAGAAAATATAGAGAAAAAATCGCAAATGGCCATAAGTCACAATGTGAAACTAATTTCTCTTGTCATCCTTCTAAGGGCACATACATAATTGAGCTTGTAAGTTTATGCAAACGACAAAATAACTCCACATCAGGCATAAAATATTGCAATATATGTCCGGGAAATTAATGGAATCACTTTAGCCTCTCTTTCATTATATTTTAATCAAAGATGATAAATTAATGATTTGGATAGTGGCGAAAAGAAGAGTTCCAATGATGTTAATGAATTGGTGAGAGTAAAAGATTTTGTGATGATTCTTGAATTGTATGTTGGGATCAAAATTCTCTTCATTATTTGTTAATACAAATAGACATCTCGAATAAAAACGATGCTTATGCAGTACAGAATATTGATTACAATAATATATAGAAAATAGGCCGTACACAATATTGGATGCAGATTATATATATATATATATATATATATATATATATATATATATATATATATATATATATATATGTTACTAAATAAATGCATTTAAACATGCTGGACGAAGGCGCATTTACTTCGCTTTGATATATAATTTTATAGTTAAAAAGACACAAGCACTTATATGCACAGGCTACATAGAAACAACCAAGCCAAGCGTATTGCTTACATTTAGCTCATGCAACTAAAAGAATATTTTAACAGTAATACATGTACAAACCTCATCATAATATAAATCAAAAGGAGTATAATGAATATGTGGATTTACATAATAATAATAATAATAATAATAAGAAGAAGAAGAAGAAGAAGAAGTAGAAATAATAATAAAATCAATAACAGCAAATATTTAGGAAGTTCAAGATAGTAATATCTGTTATCAATGAGGGATTGGGTTCTATGTCATTTAGCATAAAGTGCTGCATCAAGAGAATCAGAAGAAAGTGTAGTATCCCACTCAACCTCTCCCTCCCAACTCACTCTCTTCCTCACTCTCAATTACTCACTCTTTTTCTCTCGCACACTCACTCACTCACTATCGCTCTCTCGCTCATTCATTCACTCACTCACTCTCTCTCTCTCTCTCTCTCTCTCTCTCTCTGTAGCGTAAGACCAGTTCCGGTAAAATCATCGATGTTAAGCAGCACGAACGTGGTCAGTAACTAGATGGGTGACCGCTTGAGAATACCAGCTGCTGTAAGCATGGAAGTGCGGATGCTATGATAGATAACGGCTCAGAATTGGACATCGGAGTGTCAAATTTCAATTCCTCTTGTGTTCGTTATATTAAATTATGCAAAAATACCCATGGAAAAGATTCGAATCCACCTGTTCTTACTCCAGCTATATTTTAATTAGTATAACTAGTATACGCAAACCATTATTATCGCTAAAGAAATCTTTTACAATCTGTTTTAAATAACCTGAAAAAGTTCCTTTCTGAGATGGAAGATAATACCTATAATGATTTCTGACTCAAATCTAATGCCGTAGAAAGGAAGATAATAACAGTAATAATAATATTAACTTGGTATTTATTACTATTAATATTTGCGACTCTAAGTACAATCAAGAAATATCCAAATAGACATATAAGCGATTTCCCTGTTCTCTACTCGTTACAAGATATTAAGATAATTGAGTAGAATTTTTCAACTTCTCGGGAGATTATTATCAATGTATGGAAAATATAAAAACTTTAAGTGCTATCTATCACTTAACATTAATATTTTTGCAAGGATACTACATATACATGCCTTCCACGAGCTCTCAGATTATGAATTGGTAAAAAGAAAGCAAAAGCTACGAATATTCTCATTACAAGCAATTATAATACTAGTAATAATAAAAATAGACGAGTTTGGATAAATTCCATGAAAAGTGACAAAAATTGTTCGGTTTTCCTACAAGATTCTTTAAAGTGTACTCGAGATTTAATGAGATTAATCCTCACCCAATAACCAGCGAGAAGCACAAGAGTTGTAGCGTGAATATTAAAACATATAATAATAATAATAATAATAATAATAATAATAATAATAATAATAATAAGCGGCAACAAAACAAAAATAAAGCAAAAACAAATACAATGTACCAAATGCAGAAAGGATTGCAAGATAAACCTCTTCTTAGTTTATAATCTGCCTTACCAAAAAAGCTGATGTTGAAAAACCCCGTGCCCATTTGTGGTTACGTATTGCAGGGTTGAAAGTTGAAAGCAAAGTTTTTATTCTTGCTGCACAGAACCAATGCTTATTGACTAAAAATTACCACACATACTGAAAAATTGTTTGCCTAAAGTGCAGAATCTGTGATAAATATCCAGAAATAATTGAACATTTTGTATCGGATTGCAGGCTGTTAATATTCGCTGAATATAAAACTCGGCATGATAAATTGGGCCGATGTCTGCACTGCGAAGAAAAATTCAAATGACTGATATGAACATCACCCAGACAAAGTTAAAGAGAGATTGCCCGTAACAATTTCATGGGATTTTACAATAGGCAGAGACGGAACAATCAAAGCTAATCGCCCAGATATCGTGATTAGAGACCTCAAAGACAATATGTGCATTCTTATTGACCTGGTTGACCGTACAGATTGTAATGTATATTTGGAGATTTCTAAAAACTATCAAAATACAAGGATCTTGAAGCGGAAATCTCCAAAACAGGGATCCATCGGATTGATTGGAAACGATCTTAGTGTTTTTTTTTTTGTCTTTTTCACACGAATAATCAGTGGAATGTCATTGAATATTTTCTGACCTCAGATCTCTGGTTGGGACGCGGATAGAAATATGTATACAGAATAAATAAAAGGAAATAATAATAATAATAATAATAATAATAATAATAATAATAATAATAATAATAATTCAGACCTTCACATTAATGATTATTTTCATAAACAAAATGAGTAAAATGTCGCAGATAACAAGTATCGCCATACTAACTGCGGTCAAAATTAAACTCTTAAAAAATGCATTTCAACAGACTAAACCTGGCTAGCTTCTCTCAACTCTATAGAAATTATCATGGCAGATATTCAAGTGAACTATATTCCTAGTTCAGACCTGCACATCTGGGACTCCCACCTGGTCATATATCTTGTCGAGGAATCCTCGTTTTCTTATCATTTTATTTGTAACGAGGTAGTCTCACTCAGCTAGTTTTCTGAAATTGTTACAATGTGGAACCGACTTTCGAAAAGGATGCTTCCTCGATCACTACAATCTTAAAATCTTCATGTATGGGATCAACAGTTTTCTTTCTTGCATATTCTCATAATTTTACTCTCTTATGACTTTATAGTATGCACCTTCAAGCTTCTTTAGTAACACCTAAATTGGGTTTCTTATAAACATTGTCTTGGTTTAACAGTAACAGAAAAGAAAACTATATAAACCTCGCAATAAATTATATAGAACTACCAAAGAAAAATTAACGTGAACAAGAACGACGGATCAAGAATAAACTTATATAATTTACTGTTAGGAAAGCTTTTCACAAATAACTGTTAAAAGAACTATAACAAAAGAGATCCTTTCAAATCAGTAGCTGAATGTGCGTTTTTCAAATTCAAATAGATCACGAAATCTAGCCTAGAATCCAAGTACCGTATGATGAGGGCAGGAAGAATAACATTTGGCACAGTGTTGTTCTTGCTGCCATCTGTAAGAATGTATAAATCTGGGCAATTATTTAGCCCTTGGGATGGAAGTGAAGAAAATGGTGAAAGATTTGACAATTATCATTTTGAAGACGTTATCGGAGGAGTTGTATATCTTGAAGAAATCGAAACCATTTCAACAAACACATTGCTAAAATCTGTAAGTAATGCTAAAGTGAATCAGTGTACAGATATTTGCTGTTATCTGTCATCAGGAAATCAATAGTTAGCAGTGGTGTGAAATGCAATAACTATAATAATGATAAAACAGATAAAACTAACACTGTCGTCACTATAATTATTAATACGACATATTACAATTCATAGACCATGATTTACATAATAACAATAATAATAATAATAATCATTATTATTATTATTATTATTATTATTATTATTATTATTACTTTAGAAACTGCTTTCGGGTGAGTGTCGTCTTTTACGAAGTTATCTACAATGATTCCAAGCGCTGTGGGCAAATTATTTTGGGAGGACATTATTTATTAATTTATTTTCTTATTTGTTTTTTTTTAAATTTTAGTTTCCAATGTTCTCGCTAAGGGCATAGAGGAAATTAAACGACGTATAAGTTGAAAATAAATGAAGAGAAATAGGAAAGAAACAAAACTACAAAATGCACGATAATAATACCTACGAACCAAGCGTTTATATCGATGAATATTCATAATATAAAAAACAATTAGAAACACAGATTAGACTGAATGGGACAATGGCTGGAAAGTATTTCTCGACGACTATTTCCGTTTGCCATGTATTTAAGAAAAACACAGTACCACGTGACAAGCGACATGAAGCTGACTTGACTAAGATGAGTAAATATCAAGTAAAGACATAGTCTATGGATTGATTTTTTTTTTCATCTTTCAAATCATTTCTCGAACTTCAATCTCTACTTATTGAAAATTAAGACATGGACAGAGCAAGACTGTCAAACAAATTATTAAAGCTCAAATTTAGAAAGATTTATGGTTCCTTCTCTTAATTATATCTATTCTTATTTTATTTTCTTTAATTTCTAATGTATACTCATTTCTTCCCATGTCCCAAACCAGAGAATCTAAGGAAAGCAATGGAATCCTGAACATTTTTACTGAAAATTTTTTGAGGAAAAAAATTAAGTCCGCACACTTTGTGAATTTTCAAATGTGTTAGAAAGGATATCATGAATTGTTGATAATCTTCGCGATTCCATTACTTTCGATTTCTTTTTATTAACTGATTTGGCATTGAGTCCAAGGATAGAGTTAGTCTTGGTTTGGTGACCAGGTGTCTCATAGTTGTTGGAAAAGTTTGTACTAGTGACAGATGTTTCGATCCCATACTGGTTCCTTTCAGGGACTCGGCCCTCGTTATCCAGGGTGCCGACAGACCCAGTATTAGTAACTGTTTGTAAGCATTGAGATTATTATTATTATCATTATTATCATTATTATTATTATTATCATCATCATTATTATTATTATTATTATTATTATTATTATTATTATCATTATTATTATTATTATTATTATTATTATTATTAAACAAATAAAATGATTGGCGTAACTGTTCCAATAATTTTAAGCATTTAGAAAAGAGAGAGATTTAAGATTTTATATTTATTTCCATAAAGCCTGCTCTTCTTTAAGTGTTGTACTATTATTATTATTATTATTATTATTATTTTCTTTGATTTCTGGCGTTTACACATTTCTTTCCGGGCCCCGCCCAGGGACCTAAGGTTAGAAATGGCATCATGACAATTTCCACTGACAGAAAAAAAAAAAAAATTACATAGATAATTCCCTTCGTAAAGTGTGGGCTGTACTTGTCAGAACAATTTTTTGTATCTCCTTGAGGCATGGACTTCCAGGGATCCCTTCAATTAGTCTACTGCAATCTTTTCCAACCAGTCCTAGGGCTCCAACTACAACAGGGATTGTTGATGTTCCCATATGCCACATTTTCGAGATTTCTATTTCAAGGTCCTTGTATTTTTACAGGTCGTCTTTTATAGATTATTATTATTATTATTATTGCTATTATTGCTGTTGTTGTTGTTTTGGTTTTCTTTCTGTAGTAGGAGTTGATCCCAATTCTCAACCATCAAGAGACAACCAGTTTATTTCTGCATTAAAAAATGCAAAAAGAAGATAATAATAACTATAGGTAATGGTGTTGACTTCAGAAGACACATTCGAACTATTATTATCTCAAGCTCCTTTTATTTGCTTCGTTTCGCAGACGAAGACAATATAAGCAAGTTATTATTATTATTATAAAGTCACGCTGATTCGCTACAGAAGAGGGAGGTAGGAGCACCACGTTTGTTCGGGGATCGTTTGTTACTGACAGGATATGCCTGAGAATCAGACTCACAGAGGGACAGAGGAATAGAACTTCTGTCTAGAATGAGTGCCAAATTTAACATGCTGTTGTCTCTCCTCTGTACTGAATCTACAGAATGATTGTGAAGAATCTTGCTTGGAAATGTACATGCCATAAAAAGTCTATTCAGTGATATTCCTTGCTCCTTGCAGTGGGTGATAACTTAAGTGGCACGGGTACTTTCACGATAATACTCTATTTCTCTCGTGGTACCTATTTGGAGCAGTGAACAGACGATTTAAAAAAAAAATTAATAGTCTTCCTGAAACTTCCAGTGCAGCTGTAGCAATGATTCAATTAGGAAACTTTGCTAAAATAAATGATTGCTATATTGTGACTAGAAGCTTCACACTATATTCCGGCATCAAACCATTATATATATATATATATATATATATATATATATATATATTTAAGGCACGAAAATCCCAGTGTCAGAGTCTAGTTAGAATGAGATCACATAATGTATAATCTTATACGGTCAAAGTTTTAACTTTGATTTCACAGGAGTACATCAACCAAGTTTTGTTTACAGAAAAAAAAAATATGTTAGACTCTAAAATAGATCCCTCAGAAGTCACTCATATAAGAAATTCACTATAAATGTGTTCCCTTGTAATTTTTCTTACAATAAATACATAAGCTACGGAAGCTAAAATAAACGGCCTCTAATAGAATTTGAACTTGGGGAGCCTTTTCCATGCTTCACAATGATAACAATTATTTCACTCGCAGCGCTAAGAAAATTATATTGTGGAGTAATATTTTTCTTCCAATAGCAAAGATCTTTTCAAATATCAATGCTAATTTAAATGTCTCCATAAGCAAAACAGAAAAAAAAATTAGTTCATTTTAATAACAAGTCTTGTCACAAAATTCAAAAGTAACATCATCCTCTTTTATATGCCATGTCATTTTAATCTATGAAACGATCATTGCTGTCCAAATCTTTCTTCTTCTTTGCTGCAAGTAGCTTTTGACCCTATACAATTCGTCTTTGTTCATGATCTGCCATATATTCCATAAACGTTAACTATTATTTCTTTTGCCTATGTTGCCTTCATTATATCCTGTGTGAGTTAAGGTTTCCAAATTCTATCTTTTCATTTTTGGCCAATGCATTTCAGATGTTTGTTTTTGATTGCAAGTATAAGCTTTCATGAATTTCCAATTTCCTTAAAACTCACTAGCATATTTTTCCCTGTATTCTCAGCATCCGTTTGTCGAATCACATATTTATATTAACATCTATGAGGCGATTGCTCAACATTAAATATCACATAGGTAATTAGATATTATATAACTTTTCGCAAATTGTTTTAATTGTTTCTAATGATATTTTCCTGTCTCTTAATACTTTGCACATTTTGTGGAATACGTCTTTCACTTCTTATGCGTTTTCGAATTTCTGCATCACATTTCCATTGGCTGTTATTACATTACCTAAATAGATAATTTCGTCATCTGCTTGATTTTAACGGTGCTAATATATAGTTAGAGCGTCCATTGTCTTTCTTTCTGATTGCCATACATTCTGGCATTTTACGCTAAATTGTTACTCATTTCATCTTGTTTTTCTTTACCGATTTGTTATAGAGAACATTCACTTTATTTTCGAGTCAGTTATCAATAGATTGTCATCTGCGTATCTTACATTCTTAGAATATGTCCACCGATAATTAATCGTATTCCTTTTCATGTTCTCTTGGGATTGTCTCGTGGCATAGATTGACTACTTCCGGTGAAAAAACATTTCATTTTCTTATCCTCTTTATTTAATGAATTCAGTCTATATTCGTATGATGGATATTTGTTCCCGATATAGATGACGTCTTACTGCAATACATTTCCCGTTAAAAATCAAGCTTGTCTAGTCTTTCAAGTTTCTCTTTGTCTGCCACCCTATCAAACGCTATTGTTTAATCAAGGAAACACGGATTTGCATCTTACTACAGTTGTATTCCTTGCTCAGATTGCATTCGGATAAAAAAGTAACTTTTTTTTTATTATTTTGATGCATGAATGCAGTTATTATTCTGTTTTTTATTTAATTATTCTATGAGATCTATTCATTATAATCCTAATGGCCATTTTGTTCTGCTTATCATTGATTGCTCAACGGCGTTCACATTCATTTGCATCTGATTACATCGCGATGAATACGAGAATAAGCTGAAGTTTTACGCTATTTTGGAAGGTTTATCATCAGTAGCTGACACAAGCTTTCTCAAAATCTATATGTTCCTGCTGGTTTGTTTCTCTTTATTTTTATAAGTGACATCCTTATCTTACATTTCAATACAATGTGTTTCCATGAAGAAAGTATCTCTGATGAATTCGGTCCATGTTTGTCCTTATTCTTTTTATTTGGATTAATTCTATTTCATGCAATCTGTTAAACGGCAGGTTTTCTGGCTTTTTACATTTTAATTTTTTATATATGTTAAGTTTATATGTCTTAGTATTTCCATCTCATCACATCGAACCTTGCCTTTGACATTCATTTCTAATATTTTTGTTTAACATCCTATAAACTGGGACATTATTAACACTATTTACTTTTTTCGGTCTGTTGTCATTATTGTTATATTCACGACGTTTCGGCCGTTGTATGGTGGGGCCTTGTTCAGAGAATATACGGTTGAATTTCAAATTGAACCCTTTATTTCATTCACTGGAGTAGTTTGTTCCATTAGCTCAATTATATAATCATTTACTCCTTTTATCTTTCTCATTTTCCTTTACGATAACCGCTTTTGCTGTTGTTATAAGTGATTCTTTATTAAAATATTTTATTGTGAACAAATTTCTGAACATGCGGATGGGGAAATGTTAGAACTCGAATCGACAAATATGAGATCAGAGTTCAAATTCCAGTCAAGAAAGGTATGAATCCATCTCATCTTATGTTAAATAGCAGGGCAGTCTGGATTCTCTATCCGTGGTTGGCAATCCGTATAACTAACGGACATTTCTGAATTCTGTATGCAGCTGTCGCAAGGTATATAATTTAACTGTAACTAAGTTCTGCTCAATATAGTTAAACTTTAAATCATAGATTGTCACTATGGTTGAATAAACATAAATGGGCCTGTGCTGAGAGGAATCCTGAAGATTGACTGCGACCGCTCAAGTTGACGCCAATCAGATGATGGGATCAATTCGCATTCAACTAGTCAAAAGTCAAACAGAGATAATAACAGCAAAAAAGACCAATATACAGGAATTGTATCTAAAAGTTCTGGTTAGCTTTAATATTTGGCCATTGCAAAAATAGAGATAGTGGTTTATTCAGTGAACATTAATAACAAAACTACAAATTAGCCTGAAGTGAAAAAAAATGGATTACTTCCATCTTAATGAGTTTCGACGAATTCTTTCATGCACTAATGTGATGTGTGAAGTCAATGGTGACTGAAATTTATCTTTGATCAAATAGTGAAATCAAAAATATTTTTCAAGAAAAATAATTGGACATTTGGAAAATCAACTTAATATATTCCATTTAATAAATACTAACTAGTATCATTTTTATACTCATAATCACCCACTACAATATCCACGCAAGGTAAAGGATTATGTGTGATGTATAAGCGTAAGAAAAGGCAATACGTGGACATCATGTGGTTATGCAGGAAAGATTACGCTTAACCCTAAACCTGAAGATGGCAAGATTGTAGTGATTTGGAATAGCATATTCCACGAGTAGCAGTTCTTGAGAAAGAAACTATCCGAATGGAACTAACTTCTACCAATTGAAGTACGAAGGAGATGGGAAAATGTACACTTGTTTTCCCTGGCATCGTGGTACAAAATCATGTAGCGCGTCAGAATGAAAATCCATGGAAATAGTGATAGAGCATGGAGAGGCAGGCGACGTTTCATCTTTGGAAACGTGGTTTTAGTATGAAAAATAATTAGACGGCGTAGATGCATCTGAACTCTGTCAAGACAGACAAGAGAGGACTGGGTATCTCCATCCCCAACATGGTACCAATACTACACATTTAGTCTGATCGAGATAGACTATAGATATTTAGATTGAGATATAACAGGCGAGACACATAGGTATTTGAGCCGTACAATCAATCAGCAATTTTCCCAGCATCTTTAGCATTAGATCGGATATATGTATTCCACTTGAGGTCTGTGGAGAGCTTGAGTCTCAATAGACGTTCAAGATAAGGGACCTCCTTGAGAGAAGACCCACTCGGTGGTTATGAAATGTTGCTACTTTAATTTTATTTGTATTGAATTTTACAAGGCAGTCTCCACACCATTGAACCACCTAGGATAGTTCAGATGCGAAATGAGCTGTTAATTTCTGGTTTTCCAGATGTCGGAAGATATATAATCCACATAGATACTCACTAATAATGGGAGTCATTCTATAATTGTTTAGACAGAACGTCCAAAATATGTCTTACTGTTATTAAAACAATTATTTATCAAGTCTGTACTACTGCTATTTCCGGGCTATACAGTGAAGATGAGAAAGCACGGCCAGTCATCTCTATTCTCTCTCAACATTGTTCAAAAGCAATTAAACGGCCTTTTGGGTGATGAAATATTCTCCGCCCTGCCACCCTTATTTCGCTGACAAATCATTACTAGCTTCTCACAAAGCCATTGCTATTACTATGGCAGATTTTTAGCCAATTTACAGTCCTTAGTGAACTCCACTTAGACACTCACAGCAAGAATTCGCCATATTAGGTTCATGTTGGAAAATCTTCTTAAGTTCTGTCGAGATCTTTTGAAAAGGAATAAATTCCACTTAGACAGCTTCTTCCTCAGAACACTTTCGTCGTGGGAAAAAATTACCGGGTAGATAATTCCCTGACAAGTAGAATGTTGGGTTCTTGAAATCTAAGGTCAAACGATATCTATCCTATACGCCCTCGTAATGTACAATATTAAGCCATTCTGACACAACCATTAGTTACCCTTCGCTTTGTGTGAATCTTGCATTTTGTGTTGGGTGAAATAATTATAAAAATCATGGCGAGTCTTTCCCTTTAGAAACAATATCTTTGGAATAAAAACGGTGATACTACCTAAACTGAATCCATCAACAAATACAACAGACGCAATTAGTAAATTTCAAATATCTCAGTATTATGGATCAATTATAAAAAAAAAAATAATATAGATGAGGAAATTCGGCTTAGAATAAGCTACGGTAGAAGTAGTTTTGCTCAACATCGCAAATTTCTACAAACCTAAAACATTAACCTAAAAATTCAAGTCGTGCATTTAAATGGCCTCCTCAGTTTTCCAAATGGATTTCATAATGTTAAAATCGTTTAGAAACATCGCAACTCTCAGCTCTATACACCTGTTTTCTAATATCAATGAATAAAAATGGATTCCAGCGAATGAAGAATGTAGCGAAACAAAATCACCAACAGAGAACCTTACCAAATAGCAGGAATTTACATGACTTGAGGAATTTAACAACAGCAATGAATTGCTAAGTCGTAGATTAATAATACAATTATCAATTTTGACGTTCCACACTAGCCCCAGAGAAAAAGAAATAAAGGTTAGTGTAGTTGAAAAAAAACTATTTTGTTAAAATAACTGTTTTAAGAGAAAGATTTTATAAAATTATACCGAAAGCAGTACTGGCTAAACGGTAAATGAGGGTTAAATTTCTATTATTACCGTTGAAAGAAAATCTAAGACCATCTTTTTTTCAGCCTTAGTAATATGCATATATTCGTGTGCCTATATATATATATATATATATATATATAATGCAATGAATTAAGTCCAATAATTATGTAATATATTTTCTATTTATTTACTTAAACTAATTATATCTATAACATAACGTATAAAAGAAAATATATATATATATATATATATATATATATATATATATATATATATATATATATATATATATATATATAAAGAACAGTAAGATATATAATCCGGTGTTCTTATAGATATTTTTATTATTTTATTATTATTATTTTTTGAAACATGGTTAGAACTGTGAAACATGGTTAGAACTCTGCGTCTGTGGGAAGCTCGCGGCAAGCAAGAACGTTATCCGAGTAGGGCTGGGTACCCTACTTCTGTAATTTATCCCAAGAATCTTCTTCTCATAACAGGAAGAAGCCAGCTCAATCCGCCCAGGGTGAATGCCGCATCAGTACAGTACAGTAGAACTGTGTAGCGAAAAAACATATTTTAAATAAATCAATTTATAATACATATATATATATATATATATATATATATATATATATATATATATATATATATATATATATATATATATATATATATGCGTGCGTGCGTGTGATTTTTAGGAAATAATATATATTCATATATAATCCGACATATCTGACCTGTTTGGGTGGGGACCTCTATTTATTTAATAGTTGATTTGATATCTTCCGTCCTCGGTATTCTAGAGTTGTTAATGAAGGTGTTGTACCATCTGTGTTTGAGCTGTCTAAATGAACGCAATGTTCTTTATTGAAGAAACTTGAATATCCAGGTCGATAAATGACAAATATATATTTTAATAAGACTA
This sequence comes from Acanthosepion pharaonis, assembly GCA_903632075.3. Classification (NCBI taxonomy): domain Eukaryota; kingdom Metazoa; phylum Mollusca; class Cephalopoda; order Sepiida; family Sepiidae; genus Acanthosepion; species Acanthosepion pharaonis. The sequence goes on along the minus strand of CAHIKZ030005269.1, from coordinate 275,626 downwards.
GATGTCAACTCAGACACGTATCTCTACTTAAATATAAATGATATAGTAATGAAAAATAATGACGAAAAATGAATAATAAAAAAATTACACTCATTCCTAAAAAAATTATTTTGATGTTTTGGATAGAAATTTACTGTTAAAAATAGGGAATTTGATAAATCTTATCGAGATATGCGTTTTCCTCTTAAGGATTATTGAGCCGTAAATGTCCTCCGTAGCTGAGCGATTGAAAAAGATGCAGATCTATATCGTAGTTTGGAATCCTGTCAGAGGATGTATAAACTTTATTAATGAGACTTGTGCACCCAGGCCGGTAGATGACAATTATACTAAGTAAAAACAGAGACGTCTACTAATAAATGAGTATCCACTAAATATAACATATTACTTACATATATGTTTATGTTTGTGAGCGCGTGCGTGCGTGTACGTGTATGCGTGTGACATGATATATATATATATATATATATATATATATATATATATATATATATATATATAGATGGATAGTGAACACACACACACACACACACACACACACACACACACACACACATATATATATATATATATATATATATATATATATATATATATATATTACTGTTCAATATTATGAAGAAACTCCCATAATTAGCATGGGATGAACTTGACAAAAGCGGGAAACATTTCTATCCAAAATATATAAAAGAGGTCTTTGAAAAAAGAAAAGAATCAATTTTCAAACTTATATTTTGAAGAATTTCTGCAACGATTGCTAAAATCTTGTGCTATAGTAATGATAGCTAAATGAGGAAATGTTTATGAAGGCAAAATTTAATCAAAAAATGCTTTTTATCGTTTTGTCATAACAAAATTTCGAAAAAAAAAAACATGTCCCTCTTTATTTACCATGTATAATAATTTTCTCTTATTTAAAGTACAAGACAAATACATTTTGGTCTAATTTTAAAAATTACCAGTGGTTTCCTCAAACTTTTGTAATGTAATGTGTGTGTGTGTGTATATATATATATATATATATTTGGACCTTGAATACGTTTTCGCTGATTTTTCATGAAAAGTAATGTTTTATTTACAAACATTAGTAAGAAACATGTCACTGAAAGTATTGTCCTCCGCTTGCCACTACTTTGCCCAATTTTCTGGCAGGATTTGAATTCCACGTTGGAAAATCGACATGTCTTTGGGGGCTAATCACGAATCGATCCATTGTTTGGCATCTTCATAAGAATGAAAGTGCTGCTCAGCCTTGTTGTGTGCCATCGATCGAGACAAATGATAATCGGACGGGGCAATGTCTGGTGAATACAGCGGTAGGTATAGAACTTCCCATTTAAGCATTTCCAAGTAGTTTTTCACCTGTTTTGCAACATCTGGCCTAGCGTTTTAGTGTGGCAGAAACACATTGTCGTGTCTCTGATCGTATAGCGGCCGGTTGTTTTTCAATGCTCAGCTCAAACTCATCAGTTGCAGTCGATAGCGATCTCTCGTGATGGTTTCGGTCGGTTTAAGCAGCTACCCAGCTGATCCCCACAAATGCAACACAGAAGCTTCGAGCCATGCATATTCGGTTTTGCTGCCGATGTTGATGCATGTCCGGGATTACCCTACAATCTTTTTCTGCCTTTGAAGCAGCTTTTCACACGAGGCAAGACGCCGTTCGACGTCTTTCGGCTTCAAATTATATGGCACCCAATGTCCTTGTTTTTGAATCATTCCTCTTGAGACCTGTTGAGTTAACCTCTCGAATTTATATTTACGCATATATTAATATTTCTCGTTGGTGAATACTGACAAGAGTCGAAAATTTTAAAGTTGAATAAGTTTCTGTTTATGGGGTGAATGATATTAGTTCAGAGATATTCATTATTCGTACGTACGTGTGTGCGTGTGTTTGTGTGTGCGCGTCATATCGTCTGCCCCAAATGGGTCAAATGTAATCTCTCTACCGTTACATCTTGTGTGTGAGAAAGAACACGAAAAAGGGGAAGATTGAAGATTTACTTTGTATTTATAACCAACATGGTCACGTAATAGGCTGCAGAGAGCATTTCTGAATTTGGCAGTGAAAATGGTTTTGAATAACAAGTAGGCGTTGTTGCTAATTTGATCAGGTCAACCGTACGGTCGTAGGAGAGAACACGATATTAGGATTAATTGACGAATGAAGAGTATTGTATGTATTGGGACATTTTTTAAACAATGTAATTAGATCACAGAGACAATATTTTTCAATTGAAGGTAGGACACTAAATTCTTAATGCTTTCAAACGTTTCGAAAGTGTTGTATGATCAAATCCTAATGAATCAGCAAGTTCAGCTTGCGCTTGACATGTGCCTTCGTGAAGTAATGCCTCCAATACTTCGTCTTCAAACTTTTTTGGTGCGCCCGAGCGTTCTTTATCTTCAACATTATTGTTGAAGCGTTTAAACCAATCTCTGCATGTTGTTTCCGACAGAGCATGGTCGCCGTAAGTCTCAACAAGAATTCTGTGTGCTTCACCTGCAGATTTCTTTTGAATAAATTAGTGCAGTAAAATTATCAGGAAACACATTTTTCTTTGGCAGGAAATCCGACATGTTTAACGCTATGATAAACAAAGTTTTTTACACTTCGGCAAAATCACATACACCGAATTTCCTGCTTGCTTATAGTAATTCCTTATAGATGCGTTACCATCTGAAACTACAAGCACGCAATTTTTGAACGCGATCTTTTGTAAACAGCGAGAATTTATTCAATGTATTAATACACACACACACACACACACACACACACACACACACACACACACACACACATATATATATATACATATATATACATATATATATATATATATATATATATATATATATATATATATATATATATATATAAAAACAAAATTCTCTAGACACTTAACAACATATTACGGTGCCAAAAGTAATCTTTCGCTGTGAATGACCAGACGATGTGCACACATGAATGCCATCATTCGCTTTGAAATGGATACCCCCAGCCTACCTCAGTTTGAACTCTTTCCGAAGGTGACTGATACGTGTATAAAAATGATCTCTTAGACCCCTTACCAAAATGATCGCCCCAGGCGTTTCCATAGTAATTAATTTTGTGAATGAATATGCTTATAAAGATGCATAAATTGCAAGGTAGGTTATTCCTAAATTTTCACTTGAGGATGGAAAAGGGCTTGATACTTTAACTCAGTTTAATTTTAATGATTATATTGAGGTTGTCGGCTCTAGTTTTTGAAACATGAGAACTCTTTTGTAGCGATGGAATCATATTGTTTTAAAAATAAGTATAATACATATATATATATAGGTGTGTGTGTGTGTGTGTTTGTGTTTGTGTGTGTGTGTGCGTATTTGTAGAGCATATATATATTTTTTTATATATATAAATATTATTTTAGTGGATGCATATATTTTACTGGGCATCTCTATCATTTCAAGAATTAAATTTGATGTTTAAATCCCTCCCAAACCTGTATATCCATTAGATTACACAGTTATAAGAATTATTATCGGGGTAAAATTCATTACTTACTCATCTCTCTTTCTCTCTCTGTCTCTCTCTTTCGCTCTCTCTGTCTCTGTCTCTGTCTCTGTCTCTCTCTATATATATATATATATATATATATATATATATATATATATATATATATAACCATTTGTACCTTAGCTGCTTTTACTGCCATGCATGGTGTGATACTAATTAATATATAGATACACACACACACACACACACACACACACACACACACACACACACACATATATATATATATATATATATATATATATATATATATATATATATATATATATATATATTTGTACGTGTGTAAACCAGAGAGTATGATGCGCAAGGTACAGACAAGATAAAACCAGATCATATGATACTAAACATGTCTAGGAAGGAATATAAAGCATGTTTTGTGCTTTGAGTTGGTCTGACATGCGGTTTTGACATGCACTGTGTGTCGTATATACAAACCTCGACATAGATTTAAAGCATATGTATGCAAAGAAGCATATATAATAGAAATAAATACGTTTCATACCGTATACATAAATGTAAAAGGATAAGAGGCAAGAAAGAGAACAATGCAAGCACATGCTTGACTAGTCGAGCACGAGACAAAATGGAAGCAAAATATATACACAGAAAAGGGAGGTAACTGAAAATTAATTAAGGCAGACAAGTGTCATTGACTTAGAATTATCAAATTGTGTCTGTGAAAAAAATACAAATGACATTGTGTGTGATATTGCTTTTAGATCAAACTTAATTTACATCACTTTTTGTCCTGTATTTGTATAAAAATTAGTTTCTTGTCTTTCAGGCAGACATTTGATCGAGATTACTGATGTGTATATTACAAACATTTACTTGAATATTTTTAGATATGTTCGTTTTTTTAAAAAAAATTTTTATTTGTATTTCTTAAAAATGTTTTTAAGTATTCATCCGTCCATCTAATTATCAGGACTGAGCGTTAAATAACGTGTTGATTGTTTTAACCTTCAAACACAGGCGGAGAAGAGATTTTTCTTTTAATTCTTATTTTAAATTAAGCCCGACTTTAAAACAAAAAAAGATCTACAGTTTGTAGACTAGGAATCTTTAAATGCAATGTTCTGAAATTACATCCATTTATAATAATGCATTTCAGTTCTTCTTCATTTTTTTTACCTTAGAACTTTACTTCATATATTTAAATATATTTAAAATCCTCATAGTTGGCTGATTTTGTTTTATGGTAACGAGTATTTTTGTAGAAATATCGATTAAAATTATTAAATAAGAAATTAGAACAAATGTCGCAAATTGATTATATTGATTATATACAGCATTATACAATTTATATTATAGATTTCAAATTATCAGCGTTATTATTATTATTATTATTATTAATTGTTGTTGTTTTTGTTGTTGTTGTTGTTTTTTGTTGTTATAATCATTATTATTTTGACTCTTCAGAAATTTGTTTTGAGAAATTTGCGTAAGAAATGCACAAATATTCAAGGTTTTATTTGAAAATGTTTCAAATAGCAATTAAAAAACTACGCTTATCTTGAAAATACTGAACAATTAATTAATTCTAACCAATTCAATTAATTTAAATTACGATCACTAGCAAATAGCTCAAAAAAGAAATAATGACTAGCCTCTGAATGAGACTTAATCACATATCTTACACTGACGTATATGTTCTCGTACAACTTGTTCTAATATTTTGGCTACAAGTGCTTTATGTGAGGCAGTTAATCAAATCTCATCTGTAGTTTTTGTCTTACTCCAGACAATGCCAAAAGAGACCTTTCACTCGATGTTCTTAACAGAAGCCAGATGCAGTGCTAAACTCGAGAATTGTCTCTTGGCAGCCGAATGCTGATACACATTATTAGTCCAGCTTTGCTTCATATATCCGTGGGTTGAAAAAACGTTTAACATGTAGATATAAAAACACATAGCCTAGAGGCATGAAAACGACATGTACATAAGCATAAGATGTGTAACCAACATTCAGATGAGGGCTTCGGTGACACACCAACATATAAACCAATCACACATATACTGGCCGCCGGTAACTGCCAGAGTCTGGAGTGGAATAAAATTAAGTCTTATGTATGATTTAAGCCTCGTGTTATTAATTAGTCTTGACGAAGATATTATGAATATATATACTTTCATTTTTCCCATTTTTTTCTCACAAATTTATATGTTATATTAGTAATGTTATTTTGTATATTATTAAATAAAACATTATTAAGCATTATAAAGCTTTGACTAGGTTTTCTTTGAAGTAAAGAAAATGATATATTGATGAAAGCAGTACTAGACAAAATTAATAACATTTCACTATATTTATTTTGGTAACAATTGAAGCGCATATAAAACTTATTAACTATTGTTTCCATTGATCCAATAATAATTAACAGGGCTTCTTTTCTACATTTGACTCTTTCAATGCAGAAAATATAGTGATTCTTTGTTAAGATCTGTATGGTTAGACCCAAAGTAAGATATAGAAGGTGGAAAATGGATTACATTGATTAGAATTAAACATTATCATTTCTTGCTTATATTCTCTCTAATTTCTATTTAAATATACACTCATTTTATTTTACCCTAAATTTGGACATTTTTTTGTAATATTTACACTAAACTTCGGCGCATAATGGAAAGGCTTTCAGCTACATTTTAACAGCTGTCGGAATTTCATCGACTATATTTGCTTGCAGAAAAAATATTATACTATGCTTGAAAAGTTTCTAAATTTTATTTCATCCTATTTAATATATATGATTTTTAAGAATTTACAAATGTAAGGGAAAAGTGCATAGCTGTGAAAATTGATTGATAGAAAAATTTTATATTTATTATGAAGGATGAAATTAGAAACAAAATATAGTTTGGGAATTGTTCCCCGTTGTCGCCACATTCAAAGTATATTTTAATATGAAAAACACACTTTGGCACCTGGTCACATCAAAAAACAGAAATAAAATTAACACCTGAAAGTAGGCAGTGGTAAAAGCATGTGTTGATAGGACAAAACTTATGAACAGCATAATGATTAATAATTTCAGTTTAAGCAACATTTTTATAATTACGTAATGAAAGACACGAAGCCCGACCAAACTTAAAATAACAAGAAAGAAAGAATGAAAGAAAGAAAGAAAGAAAGAATATTGAATTAAAAGAGAAGATCTTACGGCATCTGCTTACTACCTAGCCATCTAGAAACTGATAGCAATATGCAAAAAAAAAAAAAAAAAAATCAAGAGAAGGACTTGCGTAACGGATCCAGGGATACCATTAGAAGATTATGTTGTGTGATTTTGTTAAGAACTACTGAGAACTTATATCATCGGATATTTCCTCAGAAAAAAATATAGCTCGTGTTCGTTTTCCCCTATGTAAAAAGTTGATTAGTATTTCTTAAAACGAAATAAATAAATGTTTTTATGTTCTTAATCATTTATATTTATTTTATATAAAGAATAACTTTTTTAAATGCAGAAACGGGTCTTCGAGTGAGAACTAACAGACTTTTCTTTTTAAGTGCCAAAAATATAGTGATTCTCAATCAGTTGTTAGTTAAGTTTTGTATGATTAGTCACAAAGTAAAACACAAGACGTTAGAAGGTAGATCTAGATTAGAAATAAAAGTTACAATTCTTTATATATATGTTCTAATTTATTTATTTTATCTTACCCTAAATTTCGACATTACATATTGGTTTGAAATTTTTACTCTAATGTTATTTTGTAAGAATTTTTAAATATGGTGATTTTCTAAGCCCGGCTTAGATGTGAAACAAGGCCGAAAGTATAGGGTACCCAGTGAGGATCGAACTCACTACTCAGTCGTAACTGGTCTAGCAAGACAAGCTTTCTAACCATTACACCACGCCGAGTTGCCCAAATGATTTTCTAAGCGCTGCTTCGGTGTGGCACAAGTCCGGAAGTATGGAGCACCCAGTGAGGATCGTAATAATTTCTAGCAAGACGAGCTTGCTAACCATTACGCCACACCGAAGTGCCCAAGAGTTTTTAAATATGTTCTGTAGACTATCGTCAAATAGCTTTTATTTCTGTCAATATAACATTTATATTCTTGCATCAAGCATTTCTTGTCCACACTATTTTTTGCATTCAATAACGAATGCACTTTATACGATGTTTTTTATCTGAACAAGATTTGAAATTATATACGTGCCTTTTCTATAAAGAGTTTCATGGTCATTTTTCTGTTGATTTTTTCTTAATTGTTACCTAGAATTAACGTATGAAAGGGCAATACTAAATTAGCAGCTAGGTCTTATCATTTTACAGTTGAAATTGGTCGATTTAACCATACGTTCTATGGTAATTGTTTCTATTCTCACGTGTAAACTTCCATTTCTTCTATTTTTGCTTTTAATTATGAAGCTCAAAAAATAAATGCCACGTCAGTCGTCTTCTTCTGTCAACTATAATCTATATAAGCTGTAATCTCCAACTATTCAAATGTAATGTCAATCGACGTCTCCAGATGCCTTGATCTATCCCCCCTATCCTTCTTTTCATCCTTTCCTCTATCACTCATCTTTGCTCTCGCTCCAACTCCCTGTGACCTCTTGCGTGCTACTGGCCTCCCACCTTGCTTGGCGTGAAACTCTTAAAAAAAAAAAAAACAAAAGAAAAAAAAATTGAATCTTATTCTTTTGTTTTTGTTTTATCGTTCATCAGTAATGATTTTTCTTAGAATCGTTCAATCTCAGTAAACCCTGTGGATTTTAGTAGCTTTATCGCCTAGTTTGCGGTGAGATGAGTAAAAAATAAATCTTTAAAATAATAACATATGACTTATTTATGTATTTTCCTCTGGTAAATACCGAAGAAAATAAGTTCTCATTATTGCACCCGTTTGTATATCTTTCTCGGTTATTTATTGCAAAGTAACGTGTTCCATTGAAGAATTAAACGAAAGCAAAAATCTTATAAATCCAAAATGGAATTTCTGAACAATATCACGTAAACAAAATGAAAATTCGTTTAATTTTTGTCTGGTTATAGGAATTAACATGAATTTATATGTTTCGATAGTTTTTTAAGTGGATTCAAAGGATAAATATTTGAATCAATTACTATTTCTATTGAAAAATTACGTATGTATTTATTTACATTACTTACTCAGTAATGTGTTAAATAATTCAGAGCTGGATCCGCTGTATTAAAAGAAATAATAATACATGCATATATAAATATACGTCAAATTATTACCTTGCACACATAAAGTTTCGTCACCTGAAGAGATGGTGTGGAAAAAGAGAAAAAAAAGATAGAAATAAAAATGTAATTGGTGGTTCATAAATTTTCCGGTGAGCTTCATAAACAATCCGAATTCTGATTGAAACAAATGAATTATATTGAAACCAAAAGATGTATTAAGACACGAGCATTTATAAATATAAAATTATGGCGGAAAATAATGAAAATGCAGTAAATTTCAGAGGATTATCTTTTCTTGGTGTTATTGGATTCATAAATATCTTTTGTGTCTTTTATTTTATTCAGTTGTCAAGAAAATTATTTTAATTAATCATATTATTTTTTTGTAAATTTAAATTTCAAAGACATTGTTATTATACACAGATAGTCATATAAGAGGATAGATTGGAAAAGGGAAAACCAAAATACTAAATTTCTGTAAATCAAATTTGGAACAAATTTCCCTGTCAAGAATATAGAAATACCGTTACACATTATTAATTATCTATTTACACTATTTGTCTACATTTCTGAGATGAGGTATTATGTACACTATTTACATTATTCGGACTATTGTCCGAATTTTTGTCGCCATATTTATTACAACGTTTCGGCCGTTGTACACTCCGTGTGTCAGTTTTCAGTTATCTCCTCTTAATTCCCTTCTACAATTTCTCCACTGACTTAACCGGGTATTGAACTCATACTCTGTGGGTCCTGTCAATGGATCTAACCAACGCCTTTATCCACTGTGCACGTGGAACTAGAACAGTCTACACAAGTGAACTAAATAAAGGGTTCAGTTCGACAATTTTATAGTTCACCAATAGAAGGGCTAACCAATCAGAAAATTCAAAATATTCCATCCGACGTTTATAAAGGCAGCCATTTTGTTTTTTCTCTAAAAATAACTTTACTTCCAACCTCTGGTACCGAAGACCTAAAGAATTCCTTAACAGCTGCTATTTTCTCCGAATCTTCACTGCCAACCTCTGATATTGAACATATTACGTACTTCACTGGATTCTATATCCAGAGACTACGGCAAACGTGGTCAACAGAAACTTTGTAATAAATATGGCAAGAAAGATAAGGACAATAGTCTATTTACACTATTTGCATTGTTTGGATTGTTGTCCTAATCTTTATTGTCATATCCACTACGTTTCGACAGTTATACGCTCCGGTCTTCGTCAGATGATATACATTGGAATTTCGAATCGTACGTTTATTTAGTCCACGGAGTTAAGATTGTTCTATCTAGACACGTTTTACCATGGACACATGGCACAGTGGATAAAAAAAAAAAAAACTTTGATTGAAGTAATCTAGTGTCTTGACCCAAACTTTTGTGAGTTCAATATCTGGCCACAGCAAAGGAAAACAATGCATTGTGGTGAGTAATTTACTAAAGGGAATTAACTGAAACTGAGATATCCTGAAGAGGCATGACTCATGAATCTAGAATAATCTATCAATTTACAATGTAAATAGAGTAAATAGTTACAATACCTCATCTCAGAAATTAATATAATTATCTGAACCAGATGACCATTCGGAAAATGTGAGAACTGTATCAATTTTGCTTCTTAAATTTTCAAGATGAATATGACATAACGAAGAGAAAACTAATTTTTCGAAGTTATATAACATTTCACCTTTGTTCAGTCTTTCGATTCCTTGAGAATTTACAACATATTTGACGTCAAGTGAATCTAAAGGCAAGTACATCAATAATCCGTCGCCTAAAGACGAAAACTGCTTACATTTGAACACAACAAATTCTTCGATGTCGGTGCATTTAAACCGCTTTTCAATCAATAACATTTATATTCTATCATAGCGTAAAACTGTTCTGCTCAAAATGCAGTAAGAATCTGTTGGCTTACCTGCATATCCTCTTTTTTTTTCAGAATTATTACACTGGTAGTTAAAGTTATCAGGTGTTTAATTACTGTTTCAATCTGTACTCTAGTATATATCAGGGGGTCAATTAAAATGGTTACTTGTGTAAATGATTTTGAAATGAATAGTGATTGTATTGTAAGAAATAAAAGATGTTAGTGGTTCTGTTTATCTGTGACTTGCATATTGAAGTGTATATCCACAGAAAGATTGTTAGCGGAAGACAGATAACGCAATTTATTATAGCTTAATCAAGTATACCCAATTCATTTATAAATCCATAGTCGTTTTACGATATATATATATATATATATATATATATATATATATATATATATATATATATTGAACGTAAAAATCCGTTAGTATATAATCTATGTGTATCCTAGAATTATAAAATATTAAAACTCATCCACAAATAGTACTGAATGTATTTATTATTACAGATCAAAATAAACAATAATGTTAATATTCGTCATATGGTTAATATTCGTGTTTAATTTTTCATAAGGTTATTATTCGGGTTTAATCGTATAAAATATTTTCCCTTTAAGCCCCCCCCCCTGAGTCCTGACTTGTGCTTTTCGTCTGACTGAAACATTGAAATGGATAAATTGTGTATTAATTTTTCCGACTCTTTTTTTAGCTTTCCCAATTAAATTTCTGTTTCTGATACGTACTCAATACACACTGGGGTTGATAAGACAGACCTTTGTCTGCCGAAATAGGCTATTCCCCATATGAGGTGATTTTGAATTTTATTATTATTATTATTATTATTATATATATATATATATATATATATATATATATTGGTTGGCCGCTCGTGTGCCTGTCTGGTGAGGCTGCTTGCCAGTCTCTGTTGCATAGATCCCTGATCAGTCAAATTTTCTTTTTTTCCAGTACCCATAAAGCCAAATGTGGTTTATAATACAACTATGGTGAACGAACCTTCGTTACAATTTCTGGAAGAGAGCCATTCATTTGGTATGATCAAAAGTTTGAATAGTACAGTTCGAATAAAAAACAATGGTTACGATTGTTTGGGATTTGGCGCTTACACACCCCGCAGCAAAACTTTTCCGTCTATCCGTGGTATCGCTTTCAGGTGCATTTCAAAGGAATCACCTTCACATATATTCCTGAAACATTGGGCATAGTGAGATTCGAAACCAGGACTTGTGGTAATCCTGTGGAAGTTCTAACATCTAGGCTACGCCCACATCAAAAGAAAATCTATCTACTGTCCTACTGATTACTCTTCCCGCTGTTTCTCTTTCTTATTCTTCCACACCCTTTAAACCCTTGTGTCTTTGTGGTTTTACTGACTTGCATGGTGCGATGCCGATTAACAGAAAGGAAAACTTATCTTAACCAACTCGCTTCGTCCAGCGTAGAGGGAAAGAGAATATACGAGATAGATGTGTATTCAGTCACGTATTTTAATGACATACGGAGGCATTTATTTTTCTTACAACTTGGTCAATATCTACCTATCCCTCTGTTTAACAGTCTGTCTGTCTGTCTGTCTATCTATCTATCGGAGTTTTCATGATATGAGCATATTACTTAGTTCATTTAAGAAATCAGTGGTATACCACGCGGAAACTTAGAAAATAAAGAGAATATATATATATATATATATATATATATATATATATATATATATGTGTGTGTGTGTGTGTGTGTGTGTGTGTGTGTGTGTGTGTATAGTGCATATATATATATATATATATATATATATATATATATATGTATATTGTTATATGCGAATAAAATGATTGCATTTGCACAGCGATCTATTTATTAATCTTTGAACGTCTGTATGCCTCAGATTCCACCGCCTTCCCCTATATGATCAGAGGGTCTATAGCTATATTTAATTAACATAAGTTCTGCGGATATCGATGCACTAAGGCTGATTGGATAGCAGCGGTCTGAAACCAGAATGTAAATCACCAAATGTACACGTGTAATTAAGATCTCGTCTATTGAAGAACATTCGCTTCTATCTTCGTCATCAGTTTTACAACTTTCGTCATTGTTGTCTTCATAAGAATTGAACTAATAGAACTCTTTCGATAAAGTGCAGTCAGTTTTCTTTCCTTTTTTTTCTTTTAGTTTTCCAAATAGGTAGATATATTTTCCTTATTCCTTCTCCCTCTCCGTTTCTTTTTCTTAATTAGGTAGCAGTGGTGATGTCTTGAGCTGTGTATTTAGAAATTATCTTTCAGTAGAAGCTACGTCGATTCTTGAAATCACAAATGTACCAGACCACCGATTACAATAGATGCAAAAAAAAAAATATTCTTTATACATTGTTTACGATTATATAAAATGCGTAGTTCCATTAAGGCACGCTAGTTATTAAGTTCGTTTAACAAAGCTATTTACAAGATTACAGAGCTCAATCCTCATAGATAACTTTAATTTACAGCTTTTTTCCAGAAAAGCTTAATGAATACCCTTATATAGGAACCTTCACAAAAAACGCGATATCTAAACTTTAAAATGAATTTTTACAATTTTCTTTTCTTGAAGCTTCTATTTTAGTTTTAATTTCAACCTAACAGATTAAATTTAATATTTCCAATAATCAAAATACTTTACTTTATTTCAAAAACTAATTTAAACTAACTAGAATGAGTTTTTTGTTTTTTTTTTGGCTAAAAAAATTTATTAACGCCGCTTTTCAGCAATCTTTCATCGCAATGAAATTTTCTTTATTAATAAATCTTCCAAAAGTGAATTATAATGTCCTGAAACTTTATTTGAGGAGTATTAGCCGATTTAAATTATAATTAATTTGATGTGAAGAAAATATTATTTACATTGAAATATCACAGAAATGCATTTTTTTCAACCCAAGAGTAGTTCTATAGGCAGCTTCATGACAGATCTAATGTATATACGGAGATTTACAGAGCTAGGCTCTACGGAAATTTAATCTGTAAAACATAATTCAAGAAAATAACGAGAGTGACATTTTATGTAATTTCTAAATACTCAGTAATCCTAAAAAATTAGGAAAATATTATCCGTAATCTAATATTTTATTGAATATTAGAAATGTTGGCTTTAAATTTAATCGCTCTTATGTTCTGATAATGCCATTGATAGGCGATCTTACGTACAAAAATCGTCAACATTAAATTCCGACAATTATTTGATTTTTGCAAGACTTTTCAAAATAATGAGTTTTTAACGCCGAAAAAGAAGATAAAATTCTGTATTCTAATCTTCGGAAAATGCGCTGACGCAAGCAAAACAGGATTTTCCAAAAGTGCTTGAAAGGATTAAAACGTTTAGTAAAATAATCTAAAATAAATTGGTTTTTCCTATCAATAACATAAACATTTTGACGATAAAGCTTTGTTTTATCAGGCATGGGACCTTTTTTTCATTTTGCTATGCAATTTTTTAGAAAACATTTGTAGGTGCCTACGCTAATATCAGATTCTAGTCTGTACATACAGTTTAAGGTAGTTATAATCCTACCTCAAATGCCTAAATTATTTGATCCCATACAATCACAAAAATTTCCACTACAAGTTTTTCCTTGATACACTGCGATCGGCTTAACAATCATTTCCTAAACTATATCTGAATTTCTGAGATGGGGAATTAAAGTTATAATTCACGATCTTTTTCTAAATGATTTCCTCATCATCATAAATTTTAGCATTCTTTTTTATCATAATTTGTCGCATTAGGTAAAAATATGGGGATGTTGCTTACTATTGTTTATTGCCCTAATCATGTTGTTAAATGCATATTATTTGATGTAAAAACGGTATTATTTATATATTTCTAAATAAGAGTATATAGTATTCTAGAAAATGTCCGCTGACTGAAAGTAGTGGTTCATAAATCTAGACTTTACCCACACTGGAACGAACAATCTGTTAACTTATACATAGATAAAAGAAATGGCACAAAAATGTTAACAAAGACAAACATACTCCATAGACACCAATAAACTTGCTCAACACACACATAGACACAAACACACATTTGAATTGAGTATTTTTTTAAAAAAGTAAATGCTACGAACTGTGAAGTTAGGTTTTGCTTCACCTGTTCTATTTCTTTGATTAATATATATATATATATATATATATATATATATATATATACACTTTCTTTTAATAACAGCTGATGAGATGTATTGATACACATCGAAACTTGATTGCATTTATGTAGCGTTGTTTTTCAAGTTTGAGTGTAAAATCATATAAAAAAGAATATTGCTCTATTATTGGATTGTGTATTTTAAATTAATGTTATGAACGTTTGAATTTATATTCTATTCAGTCTCATTTCTTAAGTATATATATATATATATATATATATATATATATATATATATATATATATATATATATAAGGATATATTCTTCTTGCCGGCTATTCAAAAGTGGGGAAATTATTAATTATTTATATAAGCGTAAACACACACACATACATACATACATATATATATATATATATATATATATATATATATATATATATATATATATATATATATATATATATATATATAGGTCAATCAAATGTACTTTCACTAATTTTTTAAAGGTATTATTGACACAAGGAAGAGGACAAAAATACACATAAACTTATGTCCGTCACCGATTCGTCTTTGAGTTAAGTTTAAAGAAAGTTTACAGTAGATGGCGCTATGTTACCATATAGACTCAGTTATATTTGTCATTCGTGTAAACTTGTGGCTTGACTATCTTCAACATTTAAAGTGTGTAGTACTGAGTTACTGTGAAGTGTCCCGTTTAACAATGGCAGGATATTTTTATATATTATATATTTATCTGAACTTATTCTATAGAAAAACACTGCGCCATCTCGTGGAAAGTTCTTTAAACTTAATAACTCAAAAACAAAGCATTGACGAACATATATTCATATGGATATTTCTCCTTGTTTTGTTGGGAAGAACCCGGCCCAAAGTTTGTAATATAAAAATCTTTTTTTCGGTCAAATTTTGACTCGCCCTGAAAACGGTTATATATATATATGAGTGCTCAATACACAATGTAAAAACGAAAATCCGAATGTACATATCTATTAAACATCAAAGTCAAGGAACACTTACTACTTGTAGTAACATGATGTGGCACAAGACCGAAAATATGGGCCACATTTAAGCCGCGTTTAGAAAATCACTTTGCTACCATGGTAGCTTGTATTTACTATTATTTGCTTTTGATTCATATATATATATATATATATATATATATATATATATATATATATATATATATATATATATATATATATAAAAATATATATATATATATATATACAATTATATAACCCAGTGGAATCCAGCACTCTTATTTTAAACAACCTGTATCGACCATAGAAATTCATAACGACTCGCTTGGGGACGATATAGACATTAGGGATGGAAATAAATTTTATTCCGTGAATCCAAACATGAAAAAATCGTGTTTACATTGATTGTATTGTACAATAATACAACCCCAAAGGACTCTTTTAAGAAAAGAATTATCGTTAGGTTGGATAAGATTCTGAAAAATTTATTACGAATTCTTGGAACCTGAACAAACCGTTCACGTGGAATGTAACAGGGGGAAGTTTAATCGGTTAAAAACACATTGGAATAGGAAAAATATTTTCTTCAAGAAAATCGAGCGTTGATCTTGCTGTATGACAATAGCCTGTCTACCATTTGCAAATACAATGCAAGAAACGTGCAAGGAGTGAGTGTTGGAAGTTCTAAGTTCAGAATATATAACAGAACTGTCACTTTTAGATTACAACTGGTTTACTACCAAGCAATTAACAGTTGGAATACTGAGCTTGCTAATGTATTTATCAAGTACAATAAACAATATGGGAGGTGTGAGTTTCGTAACA
The DNA here is from genome assembly GCA_903632075.3 of Acanthosepion pharaonis. Classification (NCBI taxonomy): domain Eukaryota; kingdom Metazoa; phylum Mollusca; class Cephalopoda; order Sepiida; family Sepiidae; genus Acanthosepion; species Acanthosepion pharaonis. The sequence continues at coordinate 259,050 of CAHIKZ030005269.1, read as the reverse complement.
GTTATCTGCAAGGAAATTTGAGTGGAAGATCCGAGTTCAAATTTGTGCTTAGTCTTTTATGTTGCCTTTTGCAAATATGCTCTTGGAAAAGGCATGGACCCCTCTCGTCTGCCAACAACAATAGATGAACTAGTAGAGTAGGCGGGAATTTCTATCATTCGGTCGGGGAATCGGCAAAGATGGATATTCATATTTCACCGAGTAGGGATCTAACTCTTCTGATTAATATACATTTAAGTATAAGACTCATTCCTGGTTTATAAAGTCATTTTAGCGGAAAGTATTTATAAATAATTACCCATAATTAAATAGCAAGGCTGTTCCGTACCGGCACTAATGTTTGGCTTTCGGACCTTGATAAAAGAAACCATACATACCAGTTTTCCAAAAGGATTTGAGAAAGAATAAACTCTTCATTTTTTTTGTCTGGCATTGTTTCATTGCTGTATTTTCGATCAGTTTTCCAAAAGAAAATTCAGAGTAAACCGTGAAGAATAAAATGTGAAAACACCATTTTTTTATTCACAAGAAACGATCGCAAATCTTCTTTTATAGGCCGTTTCCATTGAAATCATCGCCGATCATCGCCCTCCAGATCTTCCTCTCCTTTTTAGCCTTTAGCAATTTTTGTCTTTTTATTATTTCTCCCAAACCATGTTCTGTGCTCCATTTTGTCAAACACATCAAGTATATCACACGATGTTTTCCTCTGTCCTTTTTTTCCTTCTATATGTCCCGTGAACATCAAATTTTTCTTCCTCATTACATGCCCCAGAAATTTCAGTTGCTTCTTTTTAATATAATATATGAGATTTCTTTTTGTTTCCATTCGCTCCAAAACCTCGTTGTTGCTCACCTGTTCGGCCCACGATATCGTCAGCATCCTCTTAATAAATGTTGGGTTTTTGTTATCTATCCCAAAGATTTCCCGACATCTATATATTCAAGTTCGTTCGCCATGTTATGTCTTTTCCTTTGCCCATCTTGATTTCAATATGCCTTGTGATTATCAAATTCAACAAAGTCTTTTTCCTCATTATGTGCCTTAGCAATTCAACTGGTAATTCCTTGTCCTTTTTATTTTTTGTTAAATCTTCGCCGGTGCTCACATGTTTATGCTGCTTTAAGTCTCTTTTTATCTGTGAGCAGATTGTTCTGCATCCACTGCCATATAGGGTAAAAGTCCAGGATTCTTTAATTTGTTTCTAAAGATTTTTTCTGATTTTTTTTATTAATTTGCTTAGCTTTTAGAAGACACCTTTCGCTACCAGCAATAATTTTGATTAAGAAAATAAATTATTTATCTCGTAATAATTCCTGGTGCTTTAATTTAAACAATATGATTGGTGCTCTTCTCCATTGCTCGTTATTGCAGTTATCGTATCTAATTTATATCATGTGCTTTTTCTTGACAGTCTGGCTGTAAAAATATTGTTATGCTATTTCCTCTGAGACGTCTCTCTGATAACTTCTGCCATTCATTCCAGGTTCCTTTCCCAATTATACGACCCACAAATTGTTCAGACGCTTCTTTCAACTTACTGATATCTGTTTCTTTTTGGTTCCTTTTTTTTTTTTTAAATCTGACTTATATCTCGCATTTACTGTCCATGGCATTCCTAATAGAAGTACGTGTTGTCATTCAAATGACATTCTCCTTCTTTGAGTATATTGTTATTAGCCCTGTCATACAGGACATTGAATATATATATATATATATATATATATATATATATATATATATATATACTGTGTAATAAATAGATAAAAAAAAATGTACATCTACTTAAATATGAGTATCCGTTTAAAAATAACGTTTAAACAGATAAATTAATATGTATGTGCATGTATGTATATATGTATTTACACACACACACACACACACATATATATATATATATATATATATATATATATATATATATATATATATATATATATATATATATATACAGCCTCCCTTTTAAGGCCAATACCTTTCCTCCCACCTCTAGCCATCGTCTCAAGTATTTTGTCTGACGGAAAACTTGAAATGGATAAATTCTGTATCAATTTTTCGATTTAGGTCAAAATTAAATTATATATTCCGAAGCAAACTCAGTCTGTACACCGGAGTTGAATAAGAGTGACGTAGTTTTCGTTGTTTAACTGAATATATATATATATATATATATATATATATATATATATATATATATATATATATATATATATATATATATTCAGTTTAATACAAAAAATAAATATTGTCGCTTAATTGTTGATATTATATTCCCCACCCTGACCTCAGAAATTTGTAATCGTTCAATTTACTCGTCAGGAGGTTTACTGTCGATTTTCTCAATTCATTCATTGTTATATTAAATTAAAATAATTTATATGCTTTTATTTCTGTTACCTTGATTTTTTTGTATGTTTGTTTCTGTGTATTTATGTGTCTGTGTAGCTGTTTGCGTGTGTACGTGCATGAGTTTGCTTTCCCACGTGTGTATGTGTCAGTATCTGCACATATGTCAAATGTCATGCTTATTTCTTTTCATCCTTTTCTTTTATCCTTCTACTCTTTCCTTATTCTTTTCCTTTTTTTGTTTCTTTTGTCTCTGTGTGTCAAAGACAATATAACAATACTCTTTTCGGTTTTTTGGAGGATTGTTTTTGGGTAATACTTTTTCTCGAATATTCTGGGGTTTTCTTGTTTTGGGGTTTCTTTTACAATATATGAATATAGCATTTCTGCAATATATATACACAGCATTTCAGCCATATTTTTTTTTAGTTCTAATGATATTTTCCTCTCTCTTAATACTTTGCTTAGATTCTGAATGACATATTTCGCTATTCCGTTGTGTCTTGTGATGTTATGTCACTCTTTACCTTGTATATTACTACTTAACAGAGATTGTTAAATTTCTGTACCTGCTTGGTTTGGAAGTAGCTCTCAATTAGCGATATATTTTACTGACAGCTATACATTCTAGCTTATTACCGTTCATCGATTGACATTTGTTTTTGTTTTCCTTTACTAACTTGACGTATTTTGTTACTAGCGTTTCAAAGTATGCCATAAACGCATTGACATCTGTCTATCTTATGTTTAAATTATGTTCGCCTATGACACATCGGAGAATAAATTCTTGTTTTCTTCGGATCAATTTGCTGTACACTTTAAAGTTTATTCTTAAATAGCTTAAAAGAGATAGGATAATCTTTCAACCTATGTCGCCCTGACGTCAGTTTAAACGGAGAGATTTTTCTCCCCAATGATTTGAAGTATAATTTTGGAAAGGGATAATTTTTCTGTTTTCCTTTGAAATCGAGAATATATTAATACTTAAGCAAAATGATCACAAATTAAAAATGAGTGTTTATATTTCTAAGACGAGGTATTGCAAATATTTACACTATTTACATCGTTCGGCCTGTTTTTCTAATCTTTATTGCTATATTCACGATATTTCGGTCGTTGCATTCCCCGGTCCCCTTCAGGTGATATATGCTGAAATAGCTCGGAGCCTAAATAGTTAAAATATTGGCGTAAGTTTATGTTGAAGCCAGGACGATATGGATTAAGGGGAAAGGGATATTACTAGTGTGTTATAGCTATTTCTCAATTATTTATCTTCTTCATGCACTTACAAATTTGATAAGCAGATGTAACGCGAAATTGAAAGTGAAAGTGAATGTATTTGATAAGCATATATGATTGTGAGTTGACTAAAATTAATAAGTTTAGTCTTCTTTTTAACATTCTGCAATAACTGTAAATATATTTGAAATGCTAAAAGGAAATTATCGCCACGTCTACTTCCTCATTGGATTATCGTTTTTCGTGCGCGTTTGTGTGGTCGGTGGGCGCTGTATGGCTACAGGATATAAATCCCTGTATCAATAAGCAAGATGCACAACAATTATTGATCCCCTCATTTTAAGAAGAAAAATTAAATTAAATTTTAGAATTAAAAATATTCATTAGTTATTTTTTGTCAATTCCTGAAAGAAATTGCGTCGAAAATACAGCAATGAAACAATGCCAGACAAAAAAAAAATGAAGAGTTTATTCTTTCTCAAATCCTTTTGGAAAACTGGTATGTATGGTTTCTTTTATCAACGTCCGAAAGCCGAACGTTGGTACCGATACGGAACAGCCTTGCTATTTAATTATGGGTAATTATTTAAAAATAATTTCCGCTAAAATGACTTTATAAACTAGGAAAGAGTCTTATACTTGAATGCATATTAATCAGAAGAGTAAGATCCCTACTCGGTTAAATATGAATATCCATCTTTGCTGATTCCCCGGGCGAATGTCAAAAAAGATTAAGAAATGTCAAAGACTCAAAGAATAATTAAAAAGAACAGCTACAACGTTGCCTGCCTTTATCTTAATTACAATAGCTCTTTCCCTCATATTATTTAATATTTTTAATGATTTTTTAAAAAAAATTAAAATTCTTATTTTCTTTACTCATTAATTCGTTATCAGATTTTCTCGCCTTCTTTGTTAGTTGCTTACTGTCCTTCACAGAAACAAGTTGACGTCCCAGCTCAGATTCAGCCTCAGATTTCGAAGAGAGATTTTCAAGTCATGCAAACACGTAAACAGCCTCGCCCTATTTGGACGTTTCGTGCAGCAGAATATGCAAAAATGATCTTCCATTTGGCTTTGCACCGAACAACGTTTAGTTTCTACCGATGTGACTGTTTATAACTTTTCCTTTGTTCCATCAGATATGTTTCCTTGTCCTTTTGGGTTTTAAAGCAAAAAGAATTGAATGGTTAGTGACAGAGTGCCCCTTCAATTGAGAAGCTTCCGTCTCTGCTGGAGCAGAGAGGTATTCTAGCATACCTTACACGTTTCCAAAAAAGAAATATCATTGAAAGACGTAAGAGTGTGGTACGCTATTTTCTATCTGTTAGATACTTTTTATTTCTGCCCCAACCTCTCTCTCTCTCTCTCTCTCTTACTCTCTCTCTCTTACTCTCTCTGTCAATATCTATCCTTATATACATATCTATCTCATTCACTTCATACTTGCCACATCTTAGAATGTTCATTTCACATTCAGTCTGTTTATCCCCTCCCAACTATGGGTTAAATAGTAGAATTTTTATCCCCGTTAAATTCATGATTATCCGAAAAAGAACTGCTAATGCAATATTCACTATGCAGAATAATTAATCTTACAATTCAAAATACGTTACAGCTATATATCTCACAAAAAATTGATAAACTGCATTAAACAAATTAATTAACCATTCTGTATCGATTCGTAGACCTCATTCTCTTTATCTATCAATCTCTCTCTCTCTCTCTCTATATATATATATATATATATATATATATATATCTGACTCACAATGTTGTCGACATCTATTTTTCTATCTTACTATGGTGTTGGCATCATTCTATTTATCTATCAATCAATTTACCTATCTATCTATCTCTCTATCTATCTATCCATCTGACTCAGTATGGTGTTGACTATCTATCTATCTATCTATCTATCTGACTCACTATGGTGTCGATATCTATCAATCTGACTCATTATGATATCGACATCTATTTATCTATCTATCTATCTTTCTCTCTCTCTCTCTTTCTCTCTCTATATAATATATATACATATGACTCAATAGGTTGTTGACATCTATCTGTAGTGTATACATCTCTCTCTGTCTGTCTGTCTCTCTCTCTCTCTCTATATATATATATATATATATATATATATATATATATATATCAGTATCGTTTGATAACTCTCTATTTATGTAACTATGGCGTGGACATCTATCTCATGGTTTTGTCATCTATCTATATTTCTCTCAATCTACATAGCTAGCTAGATAGATAGATAGCTATTTCTCTCCCTCCATTTCTCTCTCTCTGTATTTATCTATCTATCTATCTATTTTGCGCTCTGTCTTTCTTTCCCTGACAACATGTTTTTTGTTTTTGCCTTTTTCGCGTTCTCCATGTTGCCCATTCTTGTTTGTTGATATACTTCCTTCTGTATTGTTCATATAAACCTTCTCACAAATTTTTTTGTCTTTCTTATTTATTTCTGCGCTGTCAACCATTTCATGAAAGAATTCTTCATATTCAATGACCAATTAATCTCCCATTTCACCATCTTTCCCTTTCCCACTCTATATATCCACCGTCTAACGCTTTAGTCATAGTCCCCCGTGTCATCTTTCTCTCAAATTTTACGTGTCAAACATCAACTATTTTAATTCCATCGACCAATTTGGGGACGGCAATTTTTTAATATTTCATCGAAGCCAAACTGATCGGATGGAAATCTTGATTGCTTTTTTTATTAAGAATTTTAAACTTTGATTTCTTAAAAGATTTTTTTCTGTTTTAAATTGAAGACCATATTTTTTCTATTCTCTGTTTTCTTTTTACCTTTTTTTAAATTTAAAATTTTCGTTTGCTTGAAGATTATTGCTTCAATTTAAAATCAAACCATTTCTCGAGAGAAAAAGAAAGAAACTCAAAACAAGCCTTATAAAAATAAAACTTAATTAATTATACTACTTTTTAAAAAAAAAAAATCATAATTTTCCATGGCGGCTTTTAGATTAATTTTTATCAGTTTATTTTGAAAAGTCGGTTAGAGTTAGGGAAGAGTGCACGCGGTTTTGTGGCATGGTGCTATCACGTTCAAACGACGGGTCGAGATTGGTTGGTCAAAATAGAGAAACTGGTAACGTGATGGGTTGAGGTTTGCAAAGAAGTGTCTGATTTTATTGATGGAAATGACGCTAGGGATGAATTAAGAAAAAACGCTTTTATGTGAATTATGAAGAAGAGAATGTCTCGTCCGGTGTCCCGAGTAGTAGCATATCAAGAAATCATCAAACTCGTTACGATTGATTGTCCGTTTCCAAAATATGAACAAAAACATAGTTTCAGGGTTCATTCTTGACACTGGTGTTCTCTATCAACAAATTTACGTAAAACTCTAGTCTACGTTTTTAAGAGCAAGTGGTCTACCTAAATGTTATCAATCTTTCACAAAAGAAACTGGAGGTAATTTGTGTTAAGAGAATTTTCTTGCATTAAATTTACAATTAAAAAGGACAAAACTGGTAATCAGCATTCGATATACAGTTTTAATATCTCAATATATATATATATATATATATATATATATATATATATATATATAAAAAATATATATATATATTAAAACATTAATAGTAAAAACGATAAATTAAATTATCTCCCTTAGATATGATTAAAATTTCATTTTTAAATTGACTATAACGGAACGCGTTTCATGCGTATTTACAAATAAATTCACAATTATTAATAAGATTCTTTTTTCTTGTTTTATCAGTTCACCCTGAAGATGATCTTGATGAGATTGAAAGTTATTGCAAAAATGAAAAGCAATAACCAAAACTACGGAGCCTTTCTTATTTAGTTTTATAACAACACTAAAAATGTGACACGTGAGAATTAAAATAAAAGAAATAAACATATGTCTATATTATTCAACAAAACACGCTTGATTGAAGATATATGCCTAAATACACACACACACGTATATATATATATATATATATATATATATATATATATATATATATATATATATATATATATATATATATATACACACACACACGTATGTTTGGACCGAGTATTTTAAAGTGTATATTGTATGTATGTATTCTTTTGTGAAATTGAATAGAACTTTAGAGGGCTTACAGACATATAACACTGAAACGCTTGTTTCTGTATGATCACCGAAGTTAAGCAACGTCGAGCCTGGTCGGTACCAACATGGATGACCGCTTGAGAATAACAGGTCATGTCAATTTGGATGTGCGGATGGTGTAATACATAAAGCATTGGAATTTTTAATCAGAGAGCAAAGTTCAAATTCGAGTTGTGTTCCTTGTATGGTGTGGCACCATTTACGAGGCAGAGAAAGGAAAAGAAAGAAAAGAGGGCAGAAAGAAAGGCGAGACGAATCGTGGGTGATCAGCAGAAAACACACACGGCTAAGAGACAATGAATATATTGATAAGTAACCATGGCGAAAGGGTGTCATTACAATGACACGGACATTCTGGGTAAGAAGAAAGGGAAAGAAAGAAAGAAACAGATGTGTTTTGATAACGGCTGTGTTATCTATGAGTACGTAAACAAAACGGCTGCTCGACTGGCCAACGAAAAATTCAATTGAAAAACGTTAATTTTGATAATTGACAAAACACAGGTAACTACAGGACTTTGGGTAGATATGAAAAAATAAAAACCACATAAGCCGTCCGCTGACCGAATTTTTTTCGACGAAACAACTTTTGGCCTGCGATAATAAAATTATGTTATCAGAAATATGTACCGAAGGAAAAATGAATGGGGACCCAGAAGTGTTTTTTCTTCTTCCTTGAGGCGACAGACTGACTGAAATTTTAGAGATATTTTTTTGAGGCCGTGTTAAGAAGACCACCCATTTTGATAATTAGCGATAAAATACCTGACAAAAACCACGTGTAGAACAAGAGTTGTCATATTGTCCGTTTGCGGATAGAAAAATGATAACGGCGATTAAAGCGAAGAAAAGGAAAGAGAAGAGATAATTTTTTTAGTTAAGCAAGATATTTTTTTTTTTCCGAAACAAAGCTGCGGATTCGTTCACGCCCGACTAAAACATCATTGGTCAAGTGGTGATCACGTGACGCACGAAGGAGGAGGAAAGATACCCGACTAAGACCTCAGTGGCCGAGTGGTGATCACGTGACGCACGAAGAAGGCTGTCGACGCCTCATTCAGAGTATAAGTATGAGAAGCTGCTACGAGGAAGTGGGGGGGAGTTCACGCCCCTCAGAAGTATGGTGAGAAAGTGGGAGTGAGGAAAGATTCCCCAAAATGGAAAAGAGTGGAAAATCCCTAACCAGAAATAAAAGAGGTGGATATGTATTTAGAATTATCGGGGAACCCTCCGACGCCGACAGACCCACCCCGGTTTTGGTCGGCGTCCATAAAAGCGAGGCCCCAACAGGCAGAAATCAGAGAGTTTTGGGCTCCAGCGGAGAGTTGAGTTTCCAGAGTTGAAGCCGCCTCGCAGATAGCTGACCAAGATTCACGCAAAATTCCGGACTCCTCTTCAACCCAAGAACAATTATTTTGAAGAGCGACTTAGAACCAGACCACCGAAATAAGTTTTTTTTCGACTTTCGTCCAAAGACACACCGAAACGCCAATTTCTTAGAAAGCAAACAACTTGAAGCGTTAAAAACTTGGCTAACGGAAAACGACGTGTCACAATCCACAGAACGGGTCGGGAGATAGATGCAGTCCTATGTATCGAACAACTAGACATAAAGTTTGTTACCTTTTTCTTTGATACTTTGAACTTTTGAGTTTTCATTTTATTTTCTTTTATGCATATTTGTGTAGTATCACCCCCGTTGAACTCAGTTCGCATTATGCCCCCAACCACTGTTTGATCTCATCTGTCTAAGATCAATTCACAACGTGGGTAGGCAGACTGGAGATCAATGCAGTTACCTTTTGGTAACCAGGCGTTGGAAGCGAGTTAGGAACGACGAGGCTGATATCAAATCAACCAGATTCCCACCCGAATCACCAAAAAGGTTAGAACGTCACATTTGGGTGCTGCGACCGATACCAAGTCAGTTGGTCGTCACAGGACGAGACAACACGACTGACGCGACAGGCGGACGTCACGTTTGGAGCAGCGACACCCGAACGGAGCAGCGAGGAGCGAACAGCTGGCGCCGCGGCGAGGACGTCACAATTGGTGCTGTTTGGGGACGTCACAACAGGCGCCGTGGTAGATCAGGATAGAACGTCACAGTCGGCGCTGCGACCGGGGAACGATGTCACAATGGACTTGCGCGCAAAAACCATTGCAAATGTATGATTCTAGTTCCTCCCTCACTACCAGCTACAGGTTCATCAGTAATACGTGTATTAGTAAATTATTATTACTTCAAAACAATTTTTACAATTTAATAAAGTAAATACTTTCTGGCTTTAAATAACTTGGAAAAAAAAACGAATTGATTGCACCTAATCATAAATCCAAATACGTTTACGTTTTTGGATCAACTTTTTAATGTTTCGTATCAAACACTGTACCTTAGGTGTGCTAAAGCAATATCATTTGCCGGGAATAGGTGGACAAAGTTTACAAGGAGATTTTTTTTTGTTGTGCTTTAATAGAAGGAGAGTTTTATTTTGTTTTTTTTTTGAAAAAAGAAAAAAAACAAAAAAAAACATTAATAGTAAAAAATGATAAATTAAGTTATCTCCCTTAGATATGATTAACAGTTCATTTTTTTAAATTGACTATAATGGAGCGTGTTTCATGCGTATTTACAAATAAATTCACCATTATTAATTACATACTTTTTTGTTTGCTTTACGGTACCAGTTTGAATTAAGAATTTTCATTCTCCTAGTCTGGTTACCACCGAAAGTCAAACAGCACATTCTGCTCTGTTAATCAGTCCATAACTGAAAAAAATGGATTCATTCCATCTTCATGGGCGTTAATATGAAGTGAACGTAACAGGACTAATCGGAATTTTAACACAACACGTAAATAATCTCTTGAGATTATCGACTTTCTACTACAGGAGACAGAAATTTAGTTTTTGATTTACATTTGATTCAAATTACGCCTTTCCATTTCAACTTCGGTAGTAAGGGAAATATTTTGATCTTTCAACTGTTGTTTTAATGTCGGTTGCAATGCGAAGTTTGATGGGACCAAATTTTGATTTTGCTGCGTGTGAATGAGTGTATATGTCTGTGCGCAAACGTGCAAAGAAATCGTTAATTTTTGGCTTCTCACAGGTTGCCTGGTTACGAGTTTGCAATCAAGGAACGGCTTTATGCGCTCCAGATCTCAAAGGGAAACCCTATATACACCCCATCGCTAAAGTGGCAGGAAAAATGCAGGTCAGCTCCAGAGATATCTAACTCCTCATTCCATATTCGATTTCTACAATCGCCAGATGAAACTAAAAGTGGCGTAAAACAGCCGTATCAGATGTGTAACTGCTCAGTTATCCCTTTCCAGCATTGACATATTTTAGAAGCTTCTACGTGTCCGAGGTAGTGTTTAAATATTTCTTCACTATAAAATCCCTCTCACACAAAGGAAACATTGCAAAATTCTTGCTATTATATGGCCTCAAATTTACTTCATCAGTTCAAACCTTTACAGCTAGAATTATCCATGTCACTTATAAATGGATTAATCATTCTAAATCCATTCGTATTCGTTGTAAAGAACGAAGATATATCTCCCCAGGAATTACATGTCGAATAGACTCCCGAGAGAATGATTCCCTATAACATCAAGCTTAAAGTCTTCAAGTCTCGGAGCAGCCGTTTTTCACGTTCAGCCTAATTAATTAACCCGCTATATTGAGTGTGTTGTACTGTGTGGGCGGGGAAAAGTGGTCATATGTTTACATGCAGCAGTTGAGAGAAAATCCATTTTCAAACGACTGAGGAATTCGAAAAAAAAGATTATTTCTAAGAGTATAAGTCCAAAATATTAATAAATATTGGTGCTCGAACAAATTCCAATCTGTATACGGAAATTTCATATGATCGTATTTCCACGTAATATGTTTACGTAAAGGTTGTTTCACGAAGTTTGAAACAAAATGATCGAGCACAAATCGAAGACAAAAATGATAGAGTAACGGAAATTACATTTATTGAAAGGGGAAAAGCATACCACTTTATGATCTGCATTTAGTTTCAAACATGAACCTAAAATATCAGGAGGAGCCCTAGAATACATGCTCCAGATGTCCGCCGTTAAGTTGAAAGCAATGTTGAATGCGAATTTGCTGAGTACGCTTGCATATTCCTCATAGGTAATCGCTTGATTCTTCTGAGTGGTGGCTGCCATTAATACAGCAGTGGTGCGAGGGTTGTCCTCGTAGATGTCCGTGAAGAACCCCAAGAGGAAGAAATCTTGGGGTTTCAAGTCAAGTGAGTTTGGTTCTCATTCCACTTCATCTAGTGATGAAATGTTCTGCAAACTTTTCACGAAGCCATGCCATTTAACATCGGCAATGTGAGCAGGAGCAGCATTCTGCTGGATCCAATGTTCCTCCTCATAAATCTCTCTCCGTCTCAGTGGCCTCTGCTTTGTTTCAACAATTGGCAAACACCCCGTATTTTTCCGCTGGTTCCAGAAATGAGAGTTTAAGGCTATGCCAAAACAAGTATTTTAAAATCAGCTAATCTATATCAGTTAAGACAAAAATGTTTCATGGATAGATTTATTCTCTATTTCGAAAGCAATTTTAAGCAGCGAAAAATTTAATTTGATTTCTTTTTAATCAAACCCATAAGCAACGTTAAACGACAGAGCGAGACATACTTGTTTGACATATCCAGATCGTTGAATTAACTCAATAGATATTTACTTAACGACAAGAAAGCGTTGCTTTTAAGCACAGTTTCAAATTTGTTTTTCTCCTTATTTTATCAAACATACAAAATTACATTAAAAAAAAAACAAATAAAATTATAATGGAAATTATACAGGAAAATATTGAACAGACATCTGTTTGTTTTACTTTGTTTATACATTTGCCGTTATTTATATGCTTATTACTCCCCTTCGAAAACCAATAAAACAAACATTAATACTATTACGCTACCAATACTAGCACGACTACGATTATAAAATGAAATATCACAGCTTTTCTCTTATGTAGTTCTTGTTGAACAAAATAGAAATTCAAAGAGCTTGCCTGAGTTAACTCCTCCTTAATATCCTAATTCTCCAAATGGTTCTTAGGAGACGCTATTCCAAAACTAAAAATACTTGAGAATACATCGTTATCTATCTATCTATCTATCTATGTCTCTCTCTCTTTTCAGCCGACATTCCGACAGTACAGGCTCCCGCGGAAGATTGCGTTTTCCCCTTCGTGGGAGGCGTTTTGCGTTTCTCCGGGAAGACGCCATTTACATTACACATACACACACACACACACACACACACACACATTTACGTACGAACATACCTTGAAACACGAACTATTTACGTTCATGCAAACACATGGTACTCTTCAAGCTGACGACCGTATCATTGAAACACACGTTCTTGTACGATCACCGAAGTTAAGCAACGTCTAAACTGGTCAGTACCATGATGGATGACAGTTTGAGAATACCAGGTGATGTAAGCTTGGATATGCGCGTCGTGTAATGGCTCGAAATTTTTTAATCGTAGATCCGAATTCAAACTTCAGTTGATTTCGTTTTATTCCCTTAAGCGAAAATAACCTCGGCAAAGGTATGAATCCAACACTTCTCCCCCAGCTATAGGTTAATTAGTAGCACTAAATCATTATTTTTGCTACAATTCTTACAAAATTGTTTTCTGGCTTTAAATAACCTGAAAAGGTTGAGAAGCCATAGAAAACGAATAGACGAAATCAGTTCATAAATTCAAAGACGTTTACGTTTTTTATTCAACCACTCATGGTCTCGAACCAAATATTCTACCTTAGGTGTGATTACAGGCGTATAAGTTACTTTGAATAGACAGACAAACTTTAATACAAGAAGATTTTTTTGTCGTATTTTAATAGAACGAATATTTTTAACGCTTCACGCTACCCATTTGAATTAAGAGTTTTCATTCTCCTAGTTTGGTTGCCACCCAAAATTCAAACAGTACAGTCTTCTCTGTTAATCAATCCATAACAGGAATTACAACCCTGCCATTTTCAAAGGCGATATTATTATAGAGTAAATATTTAGTTGCTTTTAGTTTTAAGATTTTTCTATTGACTGTAGTGTTTTGAAATCTAACTGTGCACGTGTTAGAAAATTATCACGTTCGCTTTAAGCTGTTTATTTGACTTGAGTTAGTTTCAGTTATTCGTTCACAACAACTATAGCAACATGAGTACCAATGACAGCACCTTTTCGCAGATCACCAGGACTTTTCTCAGTATTCTTTCCGATGCTAGAAATGCAATCTGTATTTTCTGACTAATTCAGTTTTATATTCAGTTTTTCGGAGATTGTCAAAAAGACGCAAAATTGTGAATTTCAACTCTACTCTGCATGTGCCACAGATTATTAAGTTGTTGTTTCTCGTATTCCTTTTTTCCCGTTTTTTTTTTATCTTTACAGACTGGTCCCATGGAATAACCATGTCTACACTCACTATACATTATTATTAGTAGTAGTAGTATTAGTTTCTAAATGATTGATTCGTTTTTTACTGTTTATCAGCCCTTTGCAAATTATTTAAAGCTAGAAGGTATTTTTAGATTGATATATTTTAGTGATTCAAATCTTACCAATTAACCCATATTTCGGGGGGAGAAGAGGTGGATTAACAACTTTCCCAAATATTTCTGCAAGTAAGTGAATATAATGAACTCAATGGGGTTAGAACTAGGCTCTCCAATTAAGAATTTCGAACAATTGCCCATTACACCACCCGCGAATCTAAACTTGTATTCCCAAGCGGTCATCCATCTTAGTACTGACCAGGCTCGACATTACTTAACTTCGACGATCGTAAGAGAACCTGTGTTTCAAATATTAGTAGTAGTCGAAGTAATATGTTCTTGTCTTTGGTCTTTGTTGCATGAGCTACCCCCAAGTTTCAGTCAGAGACTAAAAATGACAAGTGGTTTCTTGTATAAGAAAATGCAGATAAAGATTCATATAACACAAGAGAAAAACATGTAATTGTGGTCATTGCATAGAAAGAAATCTATGCAAGGTCTGAGAAGCACCCATGTGTTTTATTTCTTGTAATTCACATATTTTAGGGCTACCTGGTATTTGTTCCACATATTTGTCAGTCCCTTTGCTGTTGATATTTTTATTATTATTATTATTATTATTATTACTACTACTACTAGTAGTAGTAGTAGTAGTAGTATTGTTGTTGTTTTCGTTATTGTTCCCCGATGTTTCACACGATTCAGAACTCAGGGCACTGACAGTCGATTAAATGTTAACATGTGTTCTCTTTACTCTTTCAACATTTTCGGTATTCCCAGAGTTGGTTATAATGCAGGCATCATGGACTTTGGATTTCAGATAGTTCCAATTAATCAAAAATGTCTTTAGAATTTTTTTTTTTTCAAAATCAGTTTTGCTCCAAATGTCACCTTTATGTTTATATGTTTTCTCACAATGCTTTACTTCCATTATTCTTTTCACTTTGGGATCGACTTGGACTTCACAGTAGGTTTGATATTTTGTAATTACACTGGATAAAATTCTAGTTTTTCATCAAGTCAGTCATGTATTTATTCATACATCACTAGCATTTGGCGCTCAATCGGCTTTCCTCGTCCTTATGCATGTCCGTGTAAAATTTGTCATTTTTGTTTACACAAACAGAATTTAAAGGCTTACACTGAAGATCAAATGACAACTAAGTCTCCAAATATTTCAACGCTCTTCACAGTATTTAAACTCTTTACGTTTATACTGTCTTCTGAATAATCTCGATTCGTCTTTGAAATAAAGTCTTTCCAATTAATTCACAAGCTTCGAGATCGCTCTAATCCCTACAACAAGTATGCAGACATAATATAGCATCACAACTTGTGAAAATTCCTTTGAAACAAGTAATATACTCAAAGGAAAATTCAATTATTAAAATTAAAATAATAATAATAATGATATGAAAGTTAAATACTGAAATTTTCATACTATTTACATTATTCGGACTATTGTCCTCATCTTTGCCGCCATATTTATTACAAGTTTTCGGCCGTTATACGCTCTGGCCATCTTCAGGTGGTTGGAATGTCGAACTGAACCCTTTATTTCGCTCACTTGGGTAGACTGTTCTAGTTCCATGTGCCATGTTTAATGGATGTCAGTTATCAGTTATCTCCTCTTAATTCCCCTCTCCAAGTTCTCTACTGCCTTAACTGGGTAACTAATGCCTTTATCCACTGTGCCATGTGTCCTTAAAGACATTTGTGTATGAATTCCTGGGTATTATAAAACTAATGTCTCAGCAACCATTTTTACCTGTGCTCATATTGCAATTTTTGCTGTTATCATGGCATATTTTTTACCAGAGCTCATATTGTAATTTTTTGTTGTTATTATCGTTTTTCTCTGGCACTCCTCATTACTGGTTCCCATATTGTATTCTTTTCTATGCTTGGTCGGCTCAGAAGATTTTTGTGGCCTAGCATATGTGCTGATTCCTTAAGTTTACGAATTTTCCAATGGTTTCCTTTGTCTATGAGCTCAACCTGATCCCACATAGGGCGGTGATCTCCTTTTTCTCTCCATATGTGGTCATCCATAAATATGACGGTAAAGATGAGGACCATAGTACGAATAATGTAAATAGTGTACATAATACCTCATCTCAGAATATAGACAGATACTGAAATTTTCATCCTTGCAATCATTAGTAAGGAATATTCGACAGTTTAAAAGCTTCTAGAACAATCAAAAAGACATGAAAAATTTAATTTTCTCATAAGAGTTTATAAATTAATTCATCAAGAATAAACTAAAAAAATGCTATCATTGTTTTCTTAATAAAATATTTATAATTCCGCACGAAAGAAATATATGTATCAAATTTATCGCGTCTTAATAGAGGGTGTTCCAATAAATTGGACCGATTTTAAATGTGAATTAAGTTTAAGACTCTAATGATTTTTTTTCTTTTTCTTTCAGATTTAACAACTTAAGTCATTGGCAATTTCAACCATGCATATATTAACAATCAAACAACGTGTTAAAGTTATCGAAGCCTATTATGAAAAAGGTCGTTCAAACAGAAATACATTTCGCGCGCTTCACGATGTTTTTGGTCAACATAATCAACCAAACTAGAGTGTAACTGGATGTAACGTTGTTGTGGAGAAATTCAATGCCTGCGTGCGATGACGAATAGAGGGGTCTGGATTTTCGGCAACATTCTCGTGCACTGATGTTTTTAACTGGACAGCGTAAAACGAGCACGCAATGGTGTTTTTACATCTGTCACCGACCCAGGTTTTTGAATTTACGAACATTTCTCTCTCTCTCTCTCTCTCTCTCTCTATATATATATATATATATATATATATATATATATATATATATATATATATATATATATGATAATAGTATATCATTTTTATATATACATAAGTGTTTTGGAGGTATGGTTTATGACAAAGTCCAAAAAGTTTTAACGCAAAGCGTTACGCCCCTCAGAAATTCATGTTACTATGTACCTTTAGGTTGATGGGACTACTCATGCGCACGTGTGAGAGGTGATGAGAATTTAAGCTTTAGAATGAATTTATGCATGAATATTTGACATTTAACACACACGCAAACGTACACAACAGACATACACACACACATACACATATACATATATATTAGCATGCCCCTCGTATTCGAGGATACCCGTCTAGTAAGGCGGTTAGCCAATCCCTATTGCAGGCGCTCGCTCAGTCACATTTTGTGTTTGCTCAACACCCACAGACCCACCTGTTTTTTATACTGCAACTATGCTGAGAAAACCTTAGTTTCAATTTCTGGGAGAGAGCGTGATCAACAATTTGTACAAGACCAGCAGGTTCAAGTCTTCGGTCATATATATATATATATATATATATATATATATATATATATCAAATGAATGACAAATTTGCAAAACATCTGTTTAACGGTTTTCGCCCTCTAGAATGGCTACATCGGACGAATTTAGATAACGAAACACGTGATGCAGTTTTCTACTTTGACATTGATTTGCTTAAAATTGTTCTCATATATGGAAATTTTATTTACCTACCCCATACATACACACACAGACAGAGGTACGTGCATGTGTGTGTGCATATGTGTGTGTGTTACATCGACCACTGTTTTGTTCCAACCAGCACTATATGTGTGATATTCGATATATATATACACGCAGACACACACACACATATATATATACATACATACATACATATATATATATATATATATATATATATATATATATATATAAAACCGTTTTCTTGCATTCACATTTTTTCTTCGTTTGCTTGTAACGTTTTTGTGAAATCGTATGAATACTTCCATATCTTTTTCCAATCGTTTTGTTACAATTCTTCTCCATTTCTTCATTTACTTGTAACGGTCTGTAGAGAAAAAAAATGGACGATAGTGATTGTCTTTTTTTTTTATCTTCCTTCGTTTTAGCGTTTTCCTCCTTTTCCTCCTTTCTTTCTAACGGCCTCTCAAGTAAATATTGAAGAAATTCCTTTATTTTTTCTATTTTAGTTTCCTCCTTTTACTTTGTTTCTTTCTTGTTTATTTTACTTTATTTCCTTCTTAAGGTCTGTCGACAAAAAATAACAAACAATAAGCAAAAACTAAACACTGAAGCTTTTCCGACATTGTATCTTTTTTTTTTACATTCCTTCTTATTTTCCACATTTTCTTAATTTCCTTGCAGCGACATGGGAGACCAAAGCGAATCATTTCCCATCTCTTTTTTTTCTAATTGTGATTTCTCTATCTTTCTCTCTCACCCCTTTTCTTTGTCATTGTTTTATTTCAATTCACGCTAATTCGTTCATTTTACACATCTCTTCCTTTATTTCTGGTCGCCTTCTTGTGTAATCTCTTATTCTCAACCAGTACCTAATTTCCTCTGACAGATTCTGCCTAATTGAACGAACTACGTTCCGATTCGACCAGACCACATCACACGTAAATTCTTTCGACATTTGCCATTGCTAGTTTGCTCTGTATTTATTTCGCAGTCACCCTTCAACTTTTTTTTTCTTTTAATATTATCTGCTGCATTTCCCGTCATTTCTTTGCCGTCTTTCTTTTTTTCCTCACTTGCCGTGTCCCACCATCCGCCATTTTAATGTTTTCTCTCCGTCCGCGCGCCTCAAGCTCGAAAAATATTTGCTTTTCCCCTTTACAGTTTTATTTTTTTTTTTGTATTTTGTTATCCTTGTTTAATTATTTTCGTTCTTTTCTTATTACAGCTACATTCATTTGCTTTATTCATTTATTAAATTCGATTAGTAACATTTTTTTTTAATTTTCTCTTCCTTCATTCTTTAAGTAGTGTTTTTATTTTTATTTTTTATTTTTGCTTTTTTCCCTCACTTTTTTCTTTCTAAGTTCACAAAAAAGCATTCATTTTTCTGTGTCCCTTTTTCAATATTTGGCTTCATTCTGTTGATATTTTCAGTTTTTATTCAATAATTATATATTTTGTATTCTTTTCCGTTTTACTTTAAATGCTGCCTCTTTTAACTTGATAACTTTCCTTTTCCTTCTTCCAATACATACATATATAATAAATATATTCTCCTATATTAAACCATATTTCCTCCAAGAACAGCCCAAATGATCTCCATGTGTCTCAGATGCGTGACCGAGTCCTCCTATAACCTAATATTACCCGCAACGCTATGTATCAGCGACTAATTTTCACGTCAGTCGGTTGCTTCTAACTAGCTCTGTTTTATAGTTTTTACTCAAAAGACATCATTATTAATTCGATTTTATGTTTCTTTTTTACTCAAGGAGATATTATGAGGAATTGTAATGGTCTCTCAGATTTTTGTCTGTCACAAGAATTTCTTTTCTCTGAAATATCTCAGTTCAAATCCGAGTTCCAATTTTAACTCAACATTTTTATAATTTTCTTCAATATAGTTCAAAGGACCATCACAAGAAACAGGAGCACCAGCTTTCTTAACATCTATGAGCGTGTGATCTCATGTTTCAAATCTTGAAAATTTTTCCTCCTACTTTTCTTTCACAACAACCCTTACGCTTCGCAATACCTCTATATCGATGACCCAACAATGAACGCCATCTTTCTGGAGAGTAAGGCTGCGAGGCTTTTTTTGCTTAAATTACAGTATCATCTTGCACCTCAAACCCTAGACAAGTTTTACACGCTCGTTTTCCTCTGCTACAAGTGGTTTATGCGCATGGAATTTTTTTTCTCATTTGAG
This sequence comes from Acanthosepion pharaonis, assembly GCA_903632075.3. Taxonomy (NCBI): domain Eukaryota; kingdom Metazoa; phylum Mollusca; class Cephalopoda; order Sepiida; family Sepiidae; genus Acanthosepion; species Acanthosepion pharaonis. Next base: position 239,055 of record CAHIKZ030005269.1, on the reverse strand, counting down.
TTTCTATTTTATTCGTATTGTTGTCGTTGTTAGATCTGCAAACACAGCAAATTTTCATATAGATTGGACCAGTGTACCAGCGGATGCCTGGGCATATTTTCAACATGATTCAAGAGCTCTTCAGCGTCTACAAACAGTCACAAGTAGTGCAGTCTGGTGTAAATGTCGCAACTTGACAGTGACTACAATTTTCTCCAATTACATCGAAAGTTCAGTATACATGATATCTAGAGCAGCAAAAGCGATGAAATTTATTATTATTATTATTTTTAAACAAAAGGATTGACGTAACTCTTCACTTATGTTCAGCACTCAGAAGCGCGAATTAAGAAAAGAAAACACAGTGTTTCATAATGTTAAACAATATTTCAACAGTATGTTTGTCTCCTTCAAGTTTTTTTTTTAAAGAAATTCATTTTTTCTTTATGCTTGAAAAATTTTTAACAATATACCTTGAAGAAGACAGACATACTGTCGAAATATTGTTTAGCATTGTCAAAAAAATATACGCATTCTTTTCGTAAGTATTATTATTTTTATTATGTGTTTATGTTATGTTTATTGCTTTGTATCCTGTAGATCCGGCTCAAATTATGATATTTAGCCCATATAGAAGAATTGCTATTTAATTGATATCCCACTTCTAATATATGAGATGTTCCTTCTGGGCAACATATATATAGATGTTACCTGGGACACTGTTAGTAAAATTGTCCATTCCTTTTCTCACGAGGCTGAGAGCTCCAATTATTATTGATAAAGTCTCAGTTTTCATCCCCTTAATCCCGTTAATATCAATTTCCAGGCCCTTGCATTTGGACGATTTTTCAATAATTTTCATGAAGGTGGTTTCTCTTAGATGATACTGCTATATCTATAAGCATACACTTCCTGAATTTCTTATCTTTTATGATAATATCAGGTCAGTTGACATTTATTTCCTTGTCAGTTTTAATTGGCATGTCGCAGAGGATAGTTACATCGTTATTTTTGATAACTGTGTCTGGTTGGTGCTCATACCATCTCTCAGTGGTGTCGATTTTGTGCTTGTTACATTACTTCCAGTGCATCTATGTCGCTACCTTGTTATGTCTGTGGGCATGTTCATTTTTGCAATATCCTGAGATAATATTGTCGACAGTTTCATCATATTTTCCGCAGATCTTGCATTTCGGGTTAGTTCCATCCTTTGATTATGTCACAGTGATAGGATCTTGTTGCGATGCTTTGGTCCTGAGCTGCAATAATTAGACCTTCTCTCAGCTTTCAGTCAGATGCTCCTCAAATACTGATATGTTTTCTGTAGTCCATATCTGCTTCTTTCGTTATTTTTATGTATTTGATATGCAACGCCTTGTCCTCCCAGTGTTTTTTTTTCAATTTTATTTATTATTTCATTCATTATTTAATTTCATTTATTATGCAGTTGTAGTTTAATTTGTTATTATTATTATTTCCTTGGATTTACGTTGTATACATATTTCCATCCGGATCCCAACAAGAGACCTAAGATCAGAAATGCCTTCATGAAATTTCTCCCTGCATATTATTATTCTCCCTGCATATTATTTTTTTTTTAAATCCCTAAAATCAAACACATTTTTCGTAGCTACAGCGTGCCGTAATGTGTGAGCTCTGCTTGTGAGTATAATTGTCGTACTTCAAGGCAACAGGGATCGCCTCAAAGTGATTTTCGGGACCTTTTTTCAATCAGTCAGAAATCTCCAACTATAAGTGGAATTATTGATGATCTCATGTGCCGCATTTTTTTTTACTTATATTTCATATTCCTTGTAATTTCAAAGTTCTTTTTTTGAAGATCTTCAGAGATACATTACAATCTGCAGAGTTTGTTAGTGATTACTTTCGTATTCATTAAGTCGATATTGTAGTCTGATGTTTTATGGGAAACGACTACTGCATTAAAGTGTTGTTATGCACCATATATCTACGATATTCATATTGTCTGTTTTGTAAGTTTCTGGAGGTTTCGCCGATGTACATAACTGAGCAGTTTGTACAATCTACATACGTTATAAAAGAAAGTACATCATTCCTTTAATTGAAATTTTCATTTATTTTAGTCTTTTTAATGCTAAAATAATTTGAGATATTGAAAACAATTATATTCCTCAAAACGTTTCAATGATTTTTATTTTTGTTTTCATTGTTTACCTTACCTTTCTTCTCTCGCTCTAAATTTACCTTGTTAACTCCTCCCCCTATTCATTTGCTTTCTTTTTCTCTCTTTTTCGTCTACCCACCTCTCTCTCTCTTTCTACAATTATTTTCTTCCTTTCTCTCTGTCGTCTTGCTCACCTTCCTTCTCTCACTCTTTAAATTTACCTTTTTAACTCCTCCCCTTCTATTCTTTTGCTTTCTTTATCTCTCTCTTTTATCTACCCCCTCTCTTTCTTACTCTACATTTATTTTCTTTCTTTCTCTCTATCGTCTTGCTCACTGTGGATCTGAGGATTCTTCGTATTTTTTTAATTATGTTTTTAAATATTGAATATTTTAGGATCATTAATTGGAATGAATATTCAAAATATTTCTCCATTCTTTATTTTCCATATTTAATCCGTTTCGTCTTTCATTGTCGAAAAAATACTAACATTTATTTAGAAGAACTTAATGAAGAAACACGCTACAATTGCAAATGACTTACAGAGTCGCAAAATAATGAAATCTACCAATAAAAGAAACACCATTATTTGAAGATTATCAGCAGAAGTAACATCTAAAATGAATAGCACATGGAGCTGGAAGAGAAAATAATGACATAAGCAAGATGTAGTCGACATTACTGCAAATAAAATGTGCGAAAAACATCCCACATCAATATTCGAAAGGACGAGAAAAGCTACTTGACCTGAGAATACTTGAAATAATGTTTTAAGAGAAATTTTGCCATGAATTTCAAACGAAAGCAGTAGTAGTTTCTCGGTCACTGAAAGTCAAATGCTTTTCAAATCAGCAAATGGTACCATCAGGGAAACTCGGGTTGTGGTTTCTCAATCGGTTAATTGGTGCGTTTCTAGGTTAATATCAGGATTTTGAATCTTGATTTCTAAGACAGGACATTATTTTTTTCTTTCGGACTAATTATAGTCACCAATCTTTACATAATATATTCCATCTTGTTATGATGTTAATTTGGGGTTAATAAAGACAAACGCCAAATAACATGTAACAATAAAATGGGATTTATTCGGTTGGTAAGTTGGTACAGATATCGCCTGAGTAGTCTATAACTAACTCAGCTCAAGAACTTCTCCTCCACTGTCTTCTGACATGCCACTCTTTAACGTCCTTGTTTGTAGACGAGTTCATCTTCAAGAGGGGTGGTAGGTTCCTACACAACACATCTACTCCAACTTTTTACTGTACGTTGGTTGGCTGTTCAACAGCACATCAACTTCTATGGGTTATTTAATGCCGAAATCTAAATATTTTGAACATAATTATATGGCTTTAACTAAATATATCTTGAACATAATTGTATGCCTTCAACTACAAAAAAAAATTATCGATGGTCTTTTTGCTATAAAACGTATGGTTGGAATTTTTTGATATAAAAATGTACGTCTACCATAATAATATATTTTTATACTTTGGTAGTTTTTTTGTGGGGGGGGTCGGGTTGGGGATCAGTATTTGCCCATAGATGGGAACCTGATTGTTGCTACCAACCCATCTGCTGTACGTAAAAAATATCAATCTCTTTTAGTCATTCTTCATATAAAAAGTAATTCTACATTGTATAAGAGGCACTCGGGCGAATGCTTTCCTGAATACCTTAATCTTATCCTCTTCAAATCAAGAGACAATCGTTATCTCTCCCACTTATATTCATAATGTTTACGACATACCATCTACTCTTTGATTTCTATCACCTATCTCATTCAGCATAAGTATTTTAGAGGCAGCAGTTTAACTTGAGTGACACTCCAAGCTTTGAATTGGGTGAGATTTTGTATGAAAAAAAAAATGTTAATTATGTACGTTTTGATATTTATTCTCATTCGATCGTTGAATAACACGTGTGTTCTTTCAAAACAAATAATTTTTTCTCAGTTTTTTCTTCAATTCTTTAACGCTTATCCTGCGGCTAACATTTTGCCAGAAATGATTTATTTTTCTTTAAGTGCGTGTTCTTTTAGATTTCCAAAGGATTATATTTTGCTTCTTGTTTCAACCCCTTTCTCAGTTTCGCATCTTTAATGCACCATCTTTTTGACGAATGCACCCGACTTCTCAGCTCATCCATCGTCGTTCCTTTTCATTTCCAAGTACTGCATCGCTATTTTAAAACACTTGACTTGACAACTCTTCTCCCCAGTCCCGATGCAATCAAGATCATTTAAAATTAGAAAGAGCATTCGCCTTTTTTTCCCCAAATTCAAGTATTAATCCGCTTCATTCTTCCGTTCCCATGAAACTTCGAATTTAAAATAGGGTATCATTTAACCATGTCGATTTGAAATGGCTCCTCGTAGGAATAATGACTATTCATGCACAAAATTTCTTTCCAAAGGGTCAAATTGACCACTTGTAGTTATCGTTTCTTTTTGTTTTGTTTTTTTAATTCTATGTGTTCTTTCATTTCGTGGACGATTATGTCTTTCAGCAACATATTATCCATTGAAGCCCTTAGCTATTTTTGTTCACTTACCAAACCTCCCAACACACATTCCGATATCCATTTGCACAAGTTCCTCAGTTCCACATAATGTGTCCAAGCAATTAATTCTTTCTTTCTTTCTCTCTCTCTCTCTCTCTCTCTCTCTCTCTCTCTCAGGCTGTATATTTATTTTGTAAAAATAGAAAATTGTGGCACAAGGCCAAAAGGTGAAATGGGGAATGGCTGGTCTTTCACTAGGTATCCTATTCCTAGTTAACCATAATCATGAAATATTCATTCATTACAATTACACAATCACTACAAGAACTCATCTATCACCTCTCTCTCTCTCTCTCTCTCTCTCTCTCTCTCTCTCTCTCAGGGTATTAGTGAGTAGCAATTACTTTTAACAATAAATCAGTGCAACTTTTGTATAATAAAAAAAACAACAAACTGTATACTTTACACTCAACAAATGCTGATTTATAAAAAATGGTTTCCGATCAGGTAAATTCACAATAAATACTGCAGTAGCGGTGGTAGGTCTTGTGCAAAATTTCCAAAGTGAGACCAAACCCCCACAGGTCGATTGAATTTTTTCCTTCATATAAATTGGTTACCAAACAAAGCTAACGGACCCACTTTACCCTGTCATTTACCAATAACTGGGAGGAAAATAACTGCATTCATACTTTTCCCAAAGCATTTTCCCCATAGTGAATATAAAGAACTCGACTGGATTTCGAACTCAACTCTCTGATTTCTCTTTCCGATTCAATATCCATTAAACTATCGCACAGATTTCAAACAGTGGTTAAAATTTAAAATAAATCCATCTTAATTTAGGACGAAAACTTTTGTTCAACTACAATGTCATCTTTAAGAAATTAATTGCTATTGTTTTATTATTAATACTATAATTCTTGCCAGTGTAGATTTTTAAATCTTAACCAGACAATATTATTCTTGTCAGTGTCGGTTTTTCAATCTTAACCTGGTACTTGGCAAAACGCAATTGTCAAATTCAAAATGATACATCAAATTCAAAATGGAATAGTCAAATTTAAATTGGGACTAAGCAGATTCAAAATGAAATAGTCAAATTCAAAATGAAATAGTCAAATTCAAAATGAAATAGTCAAATTCAAAATGGAATAACCAAATTTGATTTGGGACATAGCAAGTTCAGAATGGATTAGATAAATACAGGATAAAAGACTATGGCATTCTTATAGTAAAATGCCAAAGATAATTTTTATAAAACAAATGACCAAACATTTTATCTGAATTTGAAGTTCAAAATATATTTAGTTGAAACCATGAAATGTTCCGAAATATTTCTGAATTTAATAACTCATAGTGGTTGATATAACGTCTACATTTATTCATGTATTTATTTATATACGTAATTGAGTACTTATATATGATAGTGATTCTTATTCAATTCAATTGCTTATTTCACTTCATATCTATCTATCTATCTATCTATCTATCTATCTATCTATCTATCTATCTATCTATCTATCTATCTATCTATCTATCTATCTATCTATCTAGGTTCATTGGGCTAATGGCAACATCACTGTGAGACACTGGTTTCTCAACGATCACCGAAGTTAAGCAACGTCGAACCTGGCCAGTTAGTAGATGGGTGATCGCTTTGGAATACCAAGTGCTGTAAGCTTGGATCTAGAGATTGTGCAAAGGAAAATGGCTCTGAATTGTTATTTGGAGAGTCAAGATCAAATTCCCTTTGGGTTCGTTGTATTCACTTAAGGGAAATTATCTTTAGGAATGGTATTTAATCCACCGCATCTCGATTTATTGTTTAATTACTAAGACTGGTATAACTAAATCATTATTAACTCCACTCCCCACCAAAAATAAAGAAAAAGAAAATGTATCCTCACAATGTAAAAGATATATTTGCTGTGTTTCAATAACCTGCAATGGGTTGAATAGCCATTGAAAACGAATCTATCAATCAGCCATAAGCATTGATAGAAACAAGTCTGAAAAACACGCACCTCATCAGATTGAAAAATAACCCAGAGTTCCACGCAAAAGTATCAGTTAAAGTATCTATTCTCGCTACTAAGAGAAAACATGAGTTGAATGTAATAAAACTTAGGATATACTATGTATCCTGTGAAATTGTTTACATTTGGATATATTGATTAATACAACAGAAAAGAACATGCAAAAGTTTTGGAAATATTCAGAAAATAAGTGAAGCCTAGTAAAGAAAAAAGCAGTTTGAGACTGAGTTCTATTGAAAGTATTAATTTTCAAATTTCCGGGGGATAATAAGATAATTAATTCTTGCTACGTGCCATGACTAATAACAACGTCTATGTGGATTGAATAGTCATAAAAGTTTGGCTAACACGTGCGAAAGTATTTATAAAGGCTAAGATATGGGAATTCTCTCAAGTACCATCAGTACAATTAGCGTCATCATCAGAAAATGGAAGGAGCATGACTTGACTACAGATTAGACTTGAAAATTACGTCATCATAAACTAAGTGAAATATTAATATGTTGCGTTGAATGGGAAGTATTTCCAACACCAGAATAGCTTCAGTTTGATTTGCAGGCGTCTACCAGAAAGATGAGGATATATGAAATTCTTGGGGATATTCTTTATTTTTTTTTTAAACTTCAAAAGATACGCAAAATACTTCGTTCTTGAACAACTTCTTTTTCTTCATCTTCTTCTTTTTCTTCTTCTTCTTCTTTTGTGAGCTGTGCCTCTCTTCAGAACCTGAGGGATCATGTTTCTCTACAACTTCCTGTTCCTCGTAGCACTGAGCGATATTTTTTTTGTTTTTTGCTATCTTTTTCTAATCCCTGTTAAGCCAACGTTAGGCAGATTATTCGATGCAGATATACCCAATATTGACCACGCATATATAAATAGGCGAGCCAACACACAACAAACATGGCTAAAACATAGTTTTAAAGCTTAAAACAGATTGTCGCCGATCGCTGTTGACCTGAGTACACTTTTATATTTACATAAGTTCGATTCCTGATATTTATCATTTTACTTATGAATATAGCATAGATTAAAACAAGCAAAACATACACCATAACGTGTGCATCTTTGAGTAATGTCTTTATATATGTCTATGAGTTAGTTTATTTATGTATCTCTCTGGCTGAAAATGTTTATTTTAATTTATTGGCTGAGTGATATCATATTTCCTCAACATTACACCTGTCACCCTCCTCACAGCAACGCTCCAGTCGACGAGTTAAGGTTGCCACTCAATTTGATTTTCAAAGAATTTAAAGTTGGGCTGAATTTAAAAATGCATTCCGATAAAATAAAAACTTAAAATCTGCGGAATGAATTATTTAAATGGATATTAGTAAACAATAAGTTATAATATAAATGATTTCTTTGAAAAACAAGGCTTACAAGTCATTAGAGATTTTTAAAAGATTATGTATAAAATTAAAGCAAAAAATAAATTGCTTATTGAGTATGCCTCCAGCTTCAATCAGGCTCAGACCTACGCAACCCGACTAGTCATATAATTTTATTTCATACTATTTTTTACTTATTTTCTTTCTTTGTTTTGTTTTTCTTCTTACTTTCTTCTTTCTCTCTTTTTTATTGGGAACAATATCAACGAAATTCATTTTGATCAATATTTTCAGGCATGGAATTAAAACAATTTTGGATCCTGCTCAAGAATGAAAACGACGCACGACGAAAATTTAGTGTTGCTTCGAAATAGATATACTTGAATTTTGACTCAATTTGGCTAAGCCCGATCGCCAGAGTCGCCACTGACACACACACGCGTGCGCACACAAACACAGACACATACATACACACACACACACATGAATATATATATATATATATATATATATATATATATATATATATATATATATATATATATATAACTTTTGGACAACGGTGGTAAATTTTAGTCCAAAGCTAAAGGATTGCAATTTCATTTTCTGTAAGATATGGATGCTCAATAATTTTTCATCTGTAATTGGCTCATATTGTCTTTAATTTTTATGGCTATCATTTTTTTATATACTTTATTGTCCGTACTAAATTTTCAGCTCTTAATTTCGCCATAACATTTATATTCTGGCTTTTTCAAAATTACATTTAAAATGTTATTCAAAAGATTATTCTATAAAGTCACATACATAATTTGGGAAAACATGGCGGAATGTCGTGTAATCTATAGTACTTTTTTTATTTGAGGCATCTCAGTAAAAAAAAAATACTCAATTGTAAGAATTGGGCGTTATTTTACAGTATTAATTTTGTTTATGCAGTCTTTCCTTACAAAAATATACTAAACTTGACGAACACAGACAAATGTAAATATCATTTATATGCAGATAGCAGATGGAAATAAATTTATCACATATAAGGCAATCCTAGAAAAAATGGAAGTTGATAGCTTCGAACTAAAATTTGATAACATTGAATACGACAGACAAGGTGCTTTCATTTAGTTTTTATACAATTTCTCATGTCATCTAATAACTTGTTTCTTTTCAGAAAAACAAAACTCAATAATATCAACTATGAACATGAACAGAATATCATGGTAGTGTTTTGAAAATAAAAAAAGTATATAAATACATGCATGCAACAAACTATTTTTTGTTAAGAGTTAATATATTTCAACCTAGAAAAAGGCTAAATGTATAGCCGAAAGCGTGCGGCTAAAAAGAAAATCGGACAATTTGAAAGGAAGAAAAGAAATAATTAATCACATGTGAAATCGTATACAAAGTAAATAAAAAAAACCTTGTCTGTCGTATTCAATAAAATGTGCATGAAAGAGGAATAGCTGCCGAAATATACAACTTTTAAATATATATATATATATATATATATATATATATATATATATATATATATATATATAAATATATATATATATATATATATATATATATATATATATATATATATATATATATATATATATATATATATATATATACACATAAATATATATATACACATACATACATATATGTATATTTATAAAATAATTTCTCTTTTATAATTAGGTGTATATTTATATATATATATATATATATATATATATATATATATATATATATATATATATATATATAAGAGAGAGAGAGAAGACAGAGCTAAATAAGTTTTATATATACACACACACATATATATATATATATATATATATATATATATATATATATATATATATATATATATATATATATATATATATATATAAAATATTGATTTGAAGATTGTTTTTTGAAGCCAAAATTGGGTGTTCTGTGGTTTTGCTGATAAAGTCTCATTTTAACCAAGCAGGCAGAACTTTATAATGAAGATTGAGATAAACCATTAATAGATGAATTAATATGAAAAGTTTTTTTTTCACTTTACTCATGTTATTACATCGGTTAAGTGAAAAGATTTTCATATCAATTCATAAATATATATATATATATGTGTGTGTGTGTGTGTGTGTGTGTGTGTGTGGGTGTAGGTGCATCTGTTTTTGTGTGCTTGCGTCTGGAATAACTGGAATTTAGAAACTTTCCACATATACAATAATTTAACGATCGTAATATCTATCAGTTTCTAGGAAGACATTAGTCATTATTGCTTTGAAACGTTGTGAAATAATTTCCTAACCTAAACACATTTTGTGTTTCTTTTTAAGTGTTCTTTAAAAAAGTCACGAATTCGCACAGAAATTATGCAGTGCTGCGATAATCTGGAAAAGTTTCAATTGGCATGTTTCCTGTGTTCGCTTTCATTCTATCGAATTTTAAAAAGAAAATATATTACTCAAGACAATTTTGTTGGCGCACAAAATATGAAATATCCCTGTGGCAATGGAATACTTCAGTTTTTGTATAAAAATTATTAGTTTATAGAATGTTTCTAAATTTATAATATTTTCATTAAAAATCGACGCAATGGAAATTTTGTCAAATCCAGTAGGACCGATGTGCCTAGGTCAGATGTCATCTAAACCACTATTCCAAAATAAAAACAATCAATTTTCCTAAGTTTGAACGTTTGAATTTTTCTGTAGTTTTCATGAAATAATTTAACGAAAGATATTTTTTTTGTGTTAGTAAATCCGTGTGGGCGTGGTTTTCTATGAACTGTAATGAATAAACAAAAAATAAATGAATATTTCTCATGTAAGTCGCATCAAAAATATGATGTGATATTTTCTATTCAATGCTGTTTTGTTAATTCGTTAGTCTTGAAATATCTTTCTTGTGTGTAAACGCGCGTAATGTCTTTTGTTTTAAGAAAGCTGTTTTGCAATAATTAGTCATGAACAGAATCAACAGATAAACTTGAGTAATGGAGAAATAGCGGAGAGGAAAGAAAAAAAGAAAATGATATGTTGAAAGAAAATGATATGTTGAAAGAAAGAAAAATAGAAAGAAAGAAGATATGTTGAAGAAAGAACGAAAAAAATCACATGTTGTAAGAGAATAAAAAAATTGAAAATAACATGTTGAAAGAAAGAAAGAAAGAACTAAACAAGGCTACGATAAGGATATATTGAAGAAAGAAAAGAAAAAATAGTCTTGAAAAAAAAAACAGTAATTAAGAAATGTAAATGAAAGAAAAAATTGTATGTAAAAAGAAATAAAGAACGAATAAAATAAAGAAAGAGAATAACTAAAATAAACGGAGAAAAAAAACTGGGGGAAATATACAAGAAAAGAAAATAACATGTTAAAAAAAACATTCCTTTTGGATAAATGAAAGAAAACATGGAAGAACAAATAAGTAAAATTAAATAAATTGGAATATTGTACAAAAAAATTTTTAAATAAAAATCCTGAGAAAAGTAGAAAAGATACCAATTATAATACAAACAAATTAAAACGTAAAATAAAAATGATCAAAATTAAAAAATAACAAAATAA
>CAHIKZ030005269.1:200000-225000 GCA_903632075.3 Acanthosepion pharaonis | reverse complement strand
AAACATTCAATTTCGATAACTGCTGTATTCCTCTGTCTTCAAGATTTTTTGAATTATGCCAATCATGCTCTGTAAAACTTGTTCCAGTTAATTATTAAATACACTTTCAGTCTTTCATATTTGTCAATTTTATGTTTTGATTATCGGGAACAACAGCATCCACTATTTAACAGAAGTTCCTTTCTTTATTTGACAATATTTTAACAATATCTAGTTTGCGAGCCAGGATTGAATATCCAAATTAAATTTCAAACTCTTAGTGAATTACACTTTTTTTATCAGTTTATCAAAACAAAATATTTTATTCTTTTTCGATAACTTATCTATTCAGTTATCTGGAACTTTAAACATATTTATTAAACCCCAGTCCAAAAATCTCCGGATAATCGAGGAACTACAGTAATTATCGCATGAAATAGAGTAACATTTTTTTTCTCGAAAACGGCATATTTATCGCAGTTTTTGGTGAAACCAGAAGCCTTTACTAAATTTCACCCGCTGTAAAAATACTCGAGAGACACTCAATTTTCCAGACGAAGTGATAATTACGAATGAATTGATTGATATAAATGAAAGAAGAGTTTGTAGAAACTAGAAATTATGAGTTTAAAGAGGACAGATATTGATTGATCAGATGTCAGGTAGAAATGCTCATGTCTGCAACGATGCGGAATACTGTTTTAGAACGTGACATTTCTCTGAGGAGACAAACACTGAGTAGAACTTCTTTTTTTTTAAATTTGGAACACGGTGGAAAGGAATAATTCATCTCAGCAGATGCAGAATGATGCGTCCTGGCAAGAAATGTCTAAAGTGGTCGAACTCAAGGATGTAGCTTCTTTGGATATGGGAATGACGATAGTGTAGCAAAAGGATTGCAGATTTGAGATTGTAGAGTAGAAAATATATATTCTCTTACAAGACTGAGTTAACAAATTTAAAATTTATTTTTACAACGATGTTCACACTGTACCCTTTCCCTGTCGATACAGTTAAATTTAAACGCCTCTTCTACTCCAATAACTTCTTTGCTGGCACTTCTCGACTTCTCTTGCTTCATTCTCTGATGCCTCTAAACTTCAAATATTCAAATGTAATGTCAATCCACGTTTTCTGATGTCATGATCTTTATCCCCGTCCTTCTCTATAGCCTTTAATCAAACACTCCTCTTCTTGCCCTCATTCTCTGTAAGCCCTTGCGTGCTAGTTACACTCCCGCATTGCTTGGGGTGAATTGCTAAAAAAAAAAAGTGGGAAAGCACTCCTAAAAATTACTGTACAGCACTTGCTCTATCCCAAAATGCTGTCACAGATATATGCCACTAAATCTTGTGTTTGGTGAACATATTTGGCATATTAACATTGAAATTAATATAAAATTATAACATTGATTCATTTTTTTTACTGACGAAATGAAAATGATAAAAGTTATACCGATACAATATACATTATTTCCCAATGTGTGTTGTAGGTTGCTTGCTATATAAAGAATATAGAAAAAAAATATAACGGTTTGTGTTTCAATATAAAGTAAATGGTGCGACTTAATGCAGATTTGAGACCGGTTATCGTATACTGCAGCCTAAATTCCGTTAGCGGTAGGGCTAAGTTTTTGGCTACTGGTAGCCTACCGTATGTTTGGGAGTCGACCTATGTGGTAGGTGAAGGCCTAACTCGTCATTTTGAGTTTCAAACCCAGAAGCTAACTTGTACGTCAGGACGACGTGTACACGGCAATTTCTATTTTACATTTCATGTTTTTTTCGTTGTTTTGAATATATCTTTGCTACATTATCCAGAGCACAACAAACTATTTTTTATATTCACTTATGTATTTATTTTCTCAGTTTGTTTTTATCTCTTCTATTTCAGTCTTCGTTGATCTTACAGTTTATTTTATATATATTTCACTATCATTAAATTTTCATGGCATGGGGTGCGTTTTGTAGGTGCCCCTAGAGAGGATGTGGTATTATCGTGCATGAGGAATTGATTGATGATGGACGAATTCTTATGGTGAATGGGTAAATTGTAATGAGTAAATGTGTCCTGAATCGGATTAGCTAGATATAAGATAGTTAATATGGACCAGCCTTAATCCCTCCCCCTTTTCGGCCTTGTGCCACAATTATGTAATTTTTACATAATATCTAGAAGACAGCGACTGCAATTCGACAAAACTTTCTTTCCAAATTCCTAACATTCGCTTTCTACTGTTTACGCTCGGCTGGGATGTTCAGTCTACATCTGAAAGACACGTCGTGTTTTATTCTTTTCTTTTCTTAAGTGTAGTATCTAGTTTATAGCTTTTGCTTTTATTGTCAAGCATAAATATTTATTAATTTTGCCTTTAATGTTCTTGTTATGATCAACGTTCTCATTATGACGCCATTATTATAGTTGACGTAGTCAGAATTATTGTTGATTTTACAGCTGCCGACATTCATATTGTACACATTGGATTTTCATACCAATAATATCTACTAGCTTCCATATTACTTCTTCTCTGCACTCAGACATTCAGTAATCTAACGGATATCAGTAATGTCCTTGCCTGGATAATTCTAATATACCTAGGATTTCAAATTCTTCTAACTTCTTTTAAAAGCATTGTTTTTATTTTAACCATTCAAAGAGCACGGAAATGACGGTCACCAATCTCATTTTGATATTCTAAGTTCTGGTAATTTTTTCATTTTTTTATGTTTTAACTATAACCTGTGTTATGTAGCCACTGCCAGCTAAAGCCACTATCTGAAAGTGTTCATTCTCATGACATCGTGTCCTCATTATTATTCTTATTACTGTAAGTCTCCATGTGTAATACACCTTGATTCATAATACCCACCCTTAAAATTCTGCTGAAATTGTGGTAAAATGCTTATACTGGAGCATAATACGCATCCCTTGGTGATCAAACCCTACAAATTGTACGTTTACAATTTCATTACGGCCAGCGTTTCCATCTCTTATTAAGAATTGGTTTTAAATATAGACTAATATTATTCTAATTTAGTTTTATGATAATTTTTATTTTATTTTACATTTGTAAGTATTGTTAGGTACATATGATTGTATTTGACATCCTTATGGAGCCGCAATCACCCAATGTTAGTGTCAAATTGTCATATGTTTGTGGTGAGAAGGCATTTCACAAATGAAATCAACCTATGAAACGGCAATTTTTTAAAGATTTTTTGTAGCCGTGCATAATACGCACCTCTAATTTGGCTTATTAATTTTTAAAAAGATGCGTATTATACATGGGGAATTACGTTATTAATACCGGGTGTAATCCCGATATTTTTCCTACAGTGCGGAATAACCGTGGCTAATTGCGAGAAGTGACACTTTAGTCTTGGATTATTGTTTCCAAAGATGGTCACTTGAATTTCTTAATATCTGATGTAAAATATTTTCAGTGGATATTTTTTGCTGCAAATCCACAAAAGAGGACTTACATCATCATCGTTTAGCGCAATCACCGACATTTCTAATTCAGTCATTCTAGTCTATCTTCATTACATATGATTCCAATTGATCCAGTTATTATCGGCATGACTATCATCACCATTTTCTAAATCCCTGGCGACTTTTCTTTACTTTTTTCCACAAATATTTGTTTTCAATATTAGGTCCACAATCAGACAGGACGTGTTTATTTGGTTATACAAATTAATTTCTTCTTCTTCTTCTTCTTCTTCTTCTTCTTCTTCTTCTTCTTCTTCTTCTTCTTTATATCAATTGAACAAAATACTCTAAATGGTTATTGACATTAGTGTTAATAATATCTTCATCGCTGCTATAAGCATTGTATTTATTTCTTGTCGTTATTGAAATTTTCGAGATAGAGAGTGAAGGTATTTAAAGAATAATATTCAATCGAATAACAATAGAAAGTAACAGAAAATATGACAGCCTAAAAGACAAGAAAAAAAAATGACCCGTTGGCTACAAGTCTCTACACTGTTTTGTATCTTTTCAAAACATTTTCATTTTGCGAATATTCCAAAAAGCGACGAGAACATTAAAAAAAATAGGTGAAAACTAGTCGGTGTATGTGTGTGCTTATGTGCTTAAAACAATTCGTATTTGCGCGGGTCAATATACATATACATCTCTGTGAACGTGCATAAACCGTGTTCATTGGGCTGTTTGAAAAAAAAAATAGTGTCTTGGTCTGAGTAAATTGTTGTGTGATAGTCTCTCTTGTGTGTCGATGTCGAAACAAACGTTTATTTTGGCGTATATATATCGGCATAATAATTTTTTCGCAGAAATTTAGAACTTATTTTTACATATAAATAAAGATAGTATATGTCGGATGCTTTTTTTTCTGTCGCACCCAGTATAAAAGTAATAAACTAATGTTTTTCTCCTGAGACAAAAACTTCCTTAAAATTATGAAGTTTGTTTACTAATAGAGGTTTCTAACCAGCCAATAAAATCTGATAATCCGGCATTATTTTAAGGGGACAATTTTATTTAAATTTACTGGTTTTCTTTGAATTTTCGTAAATCTAGAATTGACGTAGCACGATCGTACTTTTATGCGAGCAAATTTGATCGTTATATTATTTCCTATCCTAATATAATTGCTCTTGCCCGGCTTTTTCTTAGTTTGCACGACCTTTTCGCCCTGCCATAACTCATAAAATAATGAAGTATTTCATTTTGATCGCGTGGAAAGAAGGCTAAATTCATATTTAGTGTTATTCAGTGCGCCGAATATGATACAAAGTCATTTTAAAGTTTAATGGCAATACAGTAGAAAACTTTGAGGATAACGCATCAGGCGCCGAGCAATAAATCCAGACCCCTCCCGAAGGATAGATACTGCCTGGGGAGAAGGGGCACTTGGGCATTGGGCTTAAAATTGAACTTCCCCGAGTCATAAGGCCGAGAGGTAACAACGACGGCGATAAAAGCGGCATTTTTCAGACGCACTGTATCGAACGAAGGAAGAAGTAAGACACTCACCAAAAAACCCAGTTGCTCTATATAAATAACATTTGTCTGCTGAATTATTTTAAAATTATTATTAACAGAAATGTTCGGGAGACGGGGATTAGGATTGTTTCAACATCTTTATTGTAATTAACTCAAACTTTCATCCATTATTCCCAGTGGCTTTGCTCACCTGTCTCTCAACAGCTGAGCAAAGGCAATCTACTTCCCTAGGTTAAATAAAAGCTTCACGTTGAAATTTGCCGAGCTCGACAGACCTGAAGAAAACCGTATTGTACAAAGACTGAAACGTTCTAGAAATATCCACAATGAGGTGGACAGTAACCCGGATATATATGATGAAAATTCTTTATTCAAGAAATTAAGATAGAAATTATTTCATTTGAATGTGTTATTTCTGTTTATATATCAATCTAGTTTCATTGTGTTAGTCCCAGCATCATTTCGCCTAAACTTTTATGAATATTCGGTATTTGCCTGTGTTGCACATTCATTGTACATTCTCAAGACCGATATCATTTTAATGTGTCTAAAATTTGAATAAAATGTATTATTTTCGTTTGGGACGATCTCGACACATGCCATTTTACCAAAAAAAAAAAAAAAAAATGTCTCGGTTTTTACAAATTATTATCTCTACGCATTCATTCTATGGAAAAATGTTCACCGATATTAACGTTTGTACTCCATTGAAAATTTGATTACAAAGATTTATCCACTCTTGTTATTGGTTTGTGTTTATATCAAAACATGTCATTGTTACCTATTTCTGATGATTATATCAATCTCATAAGCGTTCGAAGAATTTTATACCTGGTATAAAAGCAAAATTGTTCTTTTAATAACATGTAAAAAATCGTCGTAGAAATATAACCCCATAAACAGTTCAAAATTACTTAAATCAGAGAAAATCTTCAGAAACAAAATGACATGCTCATGATGCATGCTCCATAAATACACACACACACACACACACACACACACACACACACACACATTATATCGACCTAGTGGTTGAGATAGATTTCTATATCCAACTGACGTCAGTGTCCGTTGTCCAAACTCAAAGCTAGAGAACTAAAAGTTGATATTCAAGGCGGAAATATCAACAACCGACGAACGGCACAGTACCCAATCTTCTTACCTATTTCTGATGATTATATCAATTACTCTGTCGTGATCAAGACATTGAACAAGGCCAGAAGCTCAATAGAATATATATATATATATATATATATATATATATATATATATATATATATATATATATATATATATATATATATACCTGGTATAAAAGTAACGAAATTGTTCAAATTATATAAATAAGTTTTAATGCGTCCGTCCCCATTTTGCTTTCAGATTTTAAATAAAATGGTTCTTTAAATCGTCATACAAAAAGTCCCCGACTTGCTATTTATGTTTGAAAAAAAAAGATTAAAACGGGACATTATCTTACTGAGAATACATAGTAACGGAGGCTTTTATAAACACCATTAGGGCGTTACTTTGAGCAATATGAATGCATAATTTCTCTACAAGTTTAACAAGACGTTAAAACAATAATGAAAAAAAATCGTGATTGAAATCAATCAGAAACGATATAAAATGACATGCTCATGATGACGAAAAGTGTATTTTGCAAAACAATTTGTTGGATTGAACTCAAATTTGAATATTAAATATATAAATCGGATCTGCGGTGATCACAAATGCCAAAATGCAATGTTCTAAACAGTTTTGCACACACACACACACACACACACACACAAAACATTGAACACACAACATTCAGTATATATATATATATATTAAACACCATTCCAGGATAAAATTTTTATCAACTTATTCATCCTATACTATATTTTTGTAGGATGGTCTTTATTTCGAAATGAAATCCCTAGAGTTCCTGAAAAATTTATGGCATTAATTGGCATCACTGAAGGTTTAAATTATTTTTTTCTCACCACTGTTCAACTGGGACGAGAGGGTTAGGTATGACAAATTTCAAAATGATTTCAATATTGTTATATTCTAGAACACTGAATATCCACATTCTTTCTAAATGAATAACTCAAAGGGTTTTTCAGTGATAATCCATTTCTTGTTAGGTATTTTATCCACTGTTCTCTCTCTCTCTCCCCCAATATGCGACAAATTGAAACAGGTTTCCCAGAAATCAAAAAAACTTCCTCGTCAAATACATGTTATTGGTGATTTTAGACAAGAGTTCTAGCGAATGATCTTTAGAACTAAACTATTTATAGGATCTCAGATTGCGGACCCATTTTTTTTTTTCACTCTCAAACTTTGGGATGTTCAACCCGTCAGACTAATTTCAGATCGAAACAGGTTTCTCAAAATGGTTATTGGTGAAAATTATCTGTTTACCTTGCGGACCTACACACTGGGATGTTCAACTAATTTCATACTTCGAAATTATCTGTCACCTACCTAACAATCGATTTGAAGATTTTGGGGTTTATGAATTGTTTGTACATTATCTTCCAAGAAATCGATCTAGATTCTAATTCAATTACATGAAGACGGCGTCCTTTTCAAAATAGATGGATAGTAAAGTCATGTCCCTTCAATTTTTGTATAATCACTCTAATCGAACGGATGATGATCATAAACTCTTTTAATATCTTCCGATATCTCATTCTAGAAATAAAATGGTCAGATATCACCTCAAGAATTTCATGAAAGTTTTCCATTGCTTTACCATTATGACGTACCAGTCATATCGCTAATTTCTATTCAAAGTACACTTCAATGATTTAAGTTGTCAGTTATGATGTGATGTAAATTTTGGCTTTCATATTAATTATTTAAATAGAATTCAATCTCATAATGGTTCTATATATGTAGAATGTATCAAAACTTTTCTAAGTAATTATTATACACAACTCAAATTTTAGATTAGACTCATTAATAGAAATTATCCTGTGTGTGTTTAATACTTTTAAATGCAGGGTTACAGACACATCACCTTGTAACACCGATTCCCGTACGGTCACTTAAATGAAGCAACGTCAGACCTGGTTATTACCTGGATGGGTGACCCCTTGCGAATACAACGTGCTGTAAGTTTAGAAGGGCAGGTGGTGTAATGGATAATGACACGGAATTGTCAATCGAAGTGCCGATTTCCAATTCCATTTGGGGGTCTTTATATTCCCTTACGCACAAATACCATTGGGAAAGGTATGAATTCACCACTTCTCCAGCATCTGTGGGTTAATTAGCAAGGTTGGTATCACTAAATCATTATTATCAGCCCAAAAATATTCTTACAACCTGAAAATTGTAAAAGTAACCTTTCAAAAAGCCAGAACATAAATGTCATGGCGAATTAAGGGCGGAGAATTTAGTACGGACAATAAAATATATAAACCACGATCTCCATTAAAACTAAAAACAGTATGAGCAAATTACAGGTGAAAATCACTGAACATCCATGTTTTATAGAAAACAAAATTGGAATTCTTTAGCTCTGGACTAAAATTTACTGGTGATCGGACTTGTCGGGCTTAGCCCGCGTGAGTTAATATTTAGGTATATCTACTTCAAAGCAACACAAATTTTTCGTCGTGCATCGTAAGCAACTCTTTATAATTGAAAATAAGTATTCTTCCAGGCTAGCATTCTTGAATTTATGTATGATAAATATAATTGTACTAACATTATTTACTAGACCAAACAGGTTATTACATGTTGGTGTCACTGCGTTTGAATTAGTTTTCGAAAAGTAACACTATACAAAACCAAAAATGATGATAGTTTCTTCCTCACAAAACACGCTTTGTTTCTTTCGGGCGATTATTCGTTTGAGTCGAAATTTAATAAAAACATTAAATGAATTTTGGTTAATTTAAGAACGCCATAACCGAATTTTGGTACAATAGAAAAAATCCCATCAAACATATTAGACAAATAAAAATATTTAGTGTCGTTTTAATAACACATATTTTGAAGGACAGTTGCTGCTTAAATATAACGAATATATATGTATATGTGTTTCTGTGTGATTGCGTGCGTACCTATCGCAATATGCATGAGTTTGTATTCATATGTTTACTAATGATCTTGCATCTCTTTTTATTTGTACGCTTGCATAATGTACTGTCAGAATTGATGAAAGCCATTCTCTGAATCTATGTACATGGAAAGATGTCGAGTGCGCTGAATCTGATTCCCGTTTAAGAATCAGTGCAGGTGATACGACAAATAGGGGAAAATGTCACGTTAGGAAGTGGAAAGACGACAGTGCACGAGGACGCACGCATGTGCATGTGTGTGGAGAACAATGGACGGACATGGAGCACATTGGTTGCTATGGCCAATGCACAAATAAAAATATCTAATGTCTAATTATCTAAATAAAAAAAAAAGATCAAAAAGATCTTAAGTAACGATAAAAAAAAATTTAATTCTAGAATATACAATAGAATATAGAAGAACAAATTAGAATATTTCATCCCAAAATGAAGCGATTTTTTTTATTTATTTATTTTTTATTTTTTTACGGAAGAGGTTTGTTTACAAAACCTTCGATTTAATTTGTACTCAAGTCAAGTTGGTATGTATTTGATATTTGTATAATTAGTACTAATAAAATGTTACTATTTTGTTTTCCACATATAGATTTCTTGTTTTTCAAACACACATATATATATAACATATTTATGATCGAGGTTTAACGTATCATGTGTCCATTTACCAAAATAACCTATAATTGGTACATCTATATAAAATTTGCCAATCTATTTATCTAGCTATGCGATCGACAACAGTCTAGATCATGCAATCATTGAGAACTAAACGACTATTTCTTTGGTTGAATACTAAGTATTTCACCAGCGCTACATAGGTTTTTTTTTCATTCAGTTTATTCTTCTATTAGGCTGGTTGACAAACAAAACTGAAGAGCCAAAACTATTTAATCCATATCTAAGTATATATTTATAGAAAATTAAATATATATTCATTCACTTCAATAAAATAAATTTTCCGTCTCTCTTTCTGCATATATATATATATATATATATATATATATATATATATATATATATATATATATATATATAATTATTTATTGGCGGCTAGGAGGAAATTTTAAAGTCAAACCGATGATGCACAGGTCTTTGTTGATGATACTGAGTGCAAAACCTATTTTGGTATTATTTCAGTTGGAAGACATACTTCATTCCGATTTGGGCACCTCGGCGTGGTGTAATGGTTAGCGAGCTTGCCTCGCTAGAACGATTACAAAGTGAGTTCGATCCTCACTCGGTGCTCCATGCTTCCGGCCTTGTGCCACATCTAAGCAGCGCTTAGAAAATCACTACTTCATTGCGATTTGTAACTGTAATACTATTAGGAATATATATGGAAGCATGGCGAAGTCTTTCGCTTTCTGGCCGTCAGATCCATTTTAGAAAATTATTTCTTGGTATAATCGACTGGGGTGGGGGTTTAGGCGATCACAACACGGTGTCTTTGGAATGTGCTTAAAAACCATAACATACCCAAGAAATTTGAGTGAAACTTCTAGAATGAACTGATTGGACTACGTCGATGCTATCAGGAAGTTACAAGACATTGTGACCAAGGTTTTGAGTATGCTGAATTGTTCAAGAAATTGATCATACCAGATTATTCACTCTCTTCCAGAAACTTTAACTGCGGCTTGCTCATCACCGTTGTCTATGTACTGTAGTTATACTCTGCGGATTGAACAGATATCTGTAATATGGCATGACGAGCCTCAATAGCCGACGGGTTGGCTAGAAAACGTGTTTTATAATACGTTTCCTAGCGAGTTTTATTAGGTGTAATAGCGCTATCAATATTTTTATGTGAAACCTTGATTATGTATTTTATGTTTACAGTTGTATTTTTTATCAGATGTTTTTTTTTTTAATTTTTCAAACCTACTGGCTTCGGCTCTTACGTTCTTGAGATTTAGTTTTTTTTTCCCGTGAGAAAATAAACTTGTAGAGAAAATGGATTCGACCAAATATTTTTATCGCATCATATTTCAAATAGAAAACAAAACATTCATGATGCACTGTAACTTGCATGTGCAGTCGGTGTAATATTTAACAGGTCGGAAGTAGAAACTGGAGATCTATGTTAAAAATCCACGCGACAATTTTTCCTTTGGGAAAATTATGAATGCCTCCAGAAAAAAAAATAAGCTCCTCCCCTCTAGAGCTATGGGTTAAATATCAAGTCCATGATTGGACTGCTGCTTGCCTCTCCTGTCATTTTCGATGTACAAACCGACAGCTAGACGCCTGCATATATGATTTAATTATTGTGGTGAAGGCTTTGTAAAAAAACAACCAAGAGCCGAATACAGAGACCTGGACGTGCCACAATATCCCCAAACGACCTTCTACAGGTTTTGAATTCAGACCAGTTGCCATCCAAGGCTATAGAAGTCAGTCTGTTCTGCTATTTACTCATAGTTGGTGGGGGGAGAAGAGTATACATTCCTTTCCAAAGGATATTAGGAAGTAGGTGAATGTAATGGATTCGACTTAAATTCGAACTCGGCTTTCCTATTCGTCACTTCGAGCCGCTATCCATTACTCGTGGCAACTAGTCTAGAAGAGAGACAACTCAGAATTGAAAAGATGTTGGCGTAGCACATACCATAAACGCTTCGATAAGATCACGAAGTACGCATTGGCTTTATAATCATTTCAATTGCGTCAAGAAATAGGTAATACTATATGAGGACAAATTCGTTAAATATTTGCTACATGATGAAAAATAATTGACTATATTTTTTGTTATTTTGTTGGGAGGCAGAATTAGAGTGAAAGAAATATATCTCTAATATCTCTCCATTGTACGTTCTCAAGAGTTGTAAGATCACAACCCATTCCCCAGGAAACTTTTAAACTTGTTAAATGCAATATAATACCAATCCTTGTTGTTCCTGTACACGACCGGTTTGCCATATATTTTTCAATGATGTTTCTTTGCCCTGAGTAACCCATGGACAAATTGCACATCTTGAATTTACAACTGTTCCGCACAAGTTCTCAGCAACATATAGAATAAAATCAAATTAAACTTAAAAATATTTATAATTTAAAACATACTTGAAGAAAAATAAAGACAGTATTTCCCTGGATGCTTGAATTAAAGAACACAGCTCTAAGGAATATTGGCGTCTCTCCAAGAGCGTATTTAAGAATTGAAAACCCTCTATACCTCCTTTTTTAACCAATTTGAGGTTCTGACCTCTTCTGTAGACAAGGCTGAATGCTTTGCTCGGAAATTCTTATTCAATTTAACGCGCGACTCTTCCACTGTACCCACACCCGATTTCTCCCTTAGAATTATTGAGCGAGTTGCATATATCCCCATAATCACTATTTTGCAATATTTCTAAATTAGACCCCCACAAGTCTAGTGGTGGAGACGCGATACCAGCCATTGTCCTGAAGAAATGTGCGCCTGATCTGGCCCCTGCCCTTTCCAAATTATATACTACTACTTCAATGAATCTCGTTTTCCAGCCTGTTGGAAGTTCTCATCCATTGTTCCTGTCTTTAAGAACTCTGGAAACCGTTCTGACCCTATTAATTACCGTCCTATCAGTCTCCTACCACTCTTTGTTGATGTCTTTGAAACCTTAATAAACGCCGAAGTGGTTAAGCACATTACACCCCATGATCTGCTCTCACACAAGCAATATGGTTTCCGCTTTGCCCGTTCTACAGCTGATGTGCTTACGGCCTGAAACTGAAATTGTTTACCAAGCACTTCATAAGAACGGAGAAGCTCGTGTCGTGGCTCTGGATATCTCCAAAGCGTTTGGTAGGGTTTGACATACCGGCCTTTCGTCACAAGCTTCGGGGTTATGGAATTTCAAGTCGATTGTTTGACTTAATATAATCATTCCTATCAAACCGTGAATTGAAAGTCGTTCTCAACGGATTCTCCTCCAGCTACTATCCCACGAAAGCAGGTGTTCTTCAAGGGTCTATCCTAGGCCCTACTCTGTTCCTTATCTTCATTAACGATCTTCCTGGTGTCATAGGATCCCAAGTAGGCATCTATTCGGACGAGACTACTATTTACTTCTGCCTCAAAAAAAAAAAAAAATCTAGTGTCGCTGAGAAAACTAACCTGGTTATTTGTTTCGAAAAGGACCTCCAATCGGTTTTGGACTGGGGAAGGAATTGGCTGGTTAATGCGTCAAAAACAAAACTACTCTCTATTATTCACCACAGAGGATCATCCCTGCTTCCCTTTAGAATGTATGACGCTCAACTCCACGAGAGCACCTCTTTGCGACTGCTCGGTCTCACATTGCCTGCTAACCTGAGATTGGACAAATACATTGAGTCAATAGATTCGTCCACCGCAAGGAAAGTTAGCTCCCTGTGCCGCGCCAGGAAATTTTTCACGCCGGAGTCGATCCTTCAAATCTCCAAATCGACCATTCGCCCTTGGATGCAGTATTGCTGCCATATACGGTCCGGCGCCCCTTCTGTTTGTCTCAAGGTCCTTGATAAAATCCAGAGAAAGATATGCAGTGTAACTGGCCTTGATCTAGCATCTCGTCTACATTCGTTCTCTCACAGAGGTACCGAAATTTTTAAATACACCAATTATTAAAATATGTATTTTAATTTAAATTTCCCCATTGAAGTACATCTATTATGAGAAGTTCTGAAACTTTTGTCTCCAACTCCAGTGTGTATTGCGGGCGGGTGTAAGGTTTTGCAATATACGTGGATAAATAAACAACACGTTCGTTCTCTCGTGGATCTCTGCCAGAATCTACGGTCCAGGTGTTGGGACAGGAGCGAGAGTAACACATCACAGACTGGCCATGAGTAGCTGGCCAAATACTGAAGCGCATTATGGGTCAAGTAAAGAGGCTTCAAGGCACGTTTTATATCTTAATCCCTACCCTACCTTATTATTATTATTGTTGTTGCTAATGATGTTGTTATATTGCTTCCTTTGATTTCAGGTGTGTACGCATTTTTTCCGGGTCCCGGCCAGAGACCTAAGGTCAGAAATGGCATCATGACATTTCCCACTAACCAATTAAAGAAAGAAATAAAACAAAAAACGAAACAGATATTTTGCATCAATAAAGACCTTGGTAAGGTTGGGCTGTCTTTGTGAGAACCTTTTTTGTATTTCTTTAATGTATGGGCTTCCAGGAATCCCTTCAATGAGACTATTGGAATATTTTTCCAACAATTCTGAGGGCTCTAACTACAGCAGAGATTCTTGATATTCTCATGTGTCACATTTCTGAGCTTTCGATTTCAAGGTTCTTGTATGTTGATAGCTTTTTGAAGATCTTCAAAGATACATTGTAGTCTGCAGGGACTGCTACATCAATAAGGAAGGAACCAATGTTTTTGTTTGAGTTCTTTATTAACAATGTCTCTGCCTTTAGCTTTGAGTGTTCTGTCTGTGTGCATTGTGTAGGCCCATAAAATTGTTACAGGTCCTATCTCCGTAGTATTATTATTATTTTTTAAAATATATTATCGTGAAACATGAGGATTCTGATTTCCTTCTATTTTGTTCATTTCATTTCTTTGTTTGCAGACCATATACGTGTACTTCTTCACAACCTATTCCTCTTTGCCATAGATTTCATCTTCCATCAATTGCTTTTCTGCATCACACTAGTCTCCTTGAACCTCCATCATGACAGTTATCTTTCTTTTTCTCTTCTTATTTTTGCAACTCTTTCTTCTAATTCTTGCATTAGTTTATTTTCGTTCTTCTTTTTTCTCTTCATCGAAGCATTTCAATCTTGAATTTCTAATCACTTCTCGTTCTTTTCTTTTTGTTTCATCAATTTTTCTTGTATTTTTCCCCCCACTTTTCCTCTTATTTCTCAAATACGGGCATTTCCATTTTCCATTTAATTCTCTTTTTTTTCCCAATTACATCAATATATTCTATTGAATATTCATCCCCAGTACGCATTTTTGAAAGCTCTATTGAAAAGCAATCCGAGTTGTCAAGGCGATAAATAAAAATAAGTATATTATAAATTTTGATTCGAATTCCTATCTATCGGTTTTTATTTAATTCCCAATATGATTCCCGGTCTTGAACTTTTCATATTACGTTCTTGTCAAAATAAGACTGAATAGCAAAATAGTATATATTAGATATGGCAACATACGAAGAGCTTCTAAAATTTTATCGCCTCCAAACACTTTCCATATTCAGTAATTTTATGAACGGTCTTTAATCACTAATTTAAAAAAAAAATATGAGTTGATTTGAGAAATTTTAATCCGGTTTCTCATCGTAGATTATGACAAAATTGGTTGTGTAGATTAAACAAATTCTTTCAACAAATGATAGGACGAAATACTGAAGATTAAACATTATTCATAATAGTTTAGATAGATTAGTATTCAGAGTCCATAAAATTTCATGTATAAATTTTTATTATCATCCAATTTTTATATCACGGGGTGTGTCTCTTCGTAAGAGGATGCAGTATTATGGTATATGGAGGATTGATTGGTGACGGATGAGTTTTTATGGTGAATGGGCGAATTGTAACGATTGAATGGGTCGTAAATCGTATTAGCTAGGTATAAGATAATCAGTGAAGACCATTCTCAATCCATTCCCCCTTTTCGACCTTGTGCCATACTTTTATATTTGTATACAAGAAATATCGAGATTGAAGTCCAGACTGATCAGCTTATGTAAATATTTTTTTTTTCTTTTTGTAAATGAATAAAATTATCACAAACCGTGGATGACGTCATCCCAGTAAAAGAGATGTTGAACAATATAGAAGTTAAAGTCAGACAAATAAAGTATTTCTTTAAAAGAAACAAGGACTTGAAGTGACTTGGTATTACGTCAAAATCATTTGCAAAGGGATGAAAATGAAATGCGAAGTTGAGAAAGATACGATACACAATTACAGCACTGTTGAAACTGTTACAAATATTGACAACATTTCTAGAGGTTTTAGGAGATTTTCTGTCATTTAATATCCCTTGATGAACATCACAGATGTCTGGTGTGAAAGAAAAGGGTATAAAATTGAACAGAATTAGATATGAATGGCGTGATTTATATGCATTTTATTTTTATGGGTTTTTCTACTGATGTCGTCTTTGAAATTATTAAACCTAAGTACCAATAAAAAATGTAGACAGCAGTGAATCGGCTTGTTTCCCCCGCCACTTCTGCTTCATATATATGTTACGTCCTTTCAGGACATAAAAAAATCATGGCTCTCCACAACTTTCTTTCTTTCTCGTGTGACTTTAAGAGGTTTTATTCCGTTTCTAATGCCCCGCTTCTCTTTCTGTTGTCCATTCACACCAGATATCTTGTTTGATGCCTTCTCCTATATTTCCTGCATTCAATATGCTCGAGTGTTTCACCCCCTCACTTCTTGTCCAAAATATTTAATCTCTCTTGTCTTGATTTTTAATATGTTAATTCTATTGACATTTTCTTTAATACATCTTTATTGCTTAATCACCCAGTCCATGTAATACTCACTATCCTTCTGTAGAAGCACTTTTCTTCTGGCTCTAGTTTTTCCTCATACGTGACGAAATTATCCAACATTCACGGCTATATAAATTGGTGTATATCACATAGCAATCCTGCTTTTGTTTCTAAAGAAATATTTACGTTTCTCAGCAACTTGCTTAGCTTTTAGAATGATCTTTTCCTAGCCCAATGCAAGTTACTTGTTGAAATTGACATGACTGAATGTAAGACGGAATCAGAAAGATACTTCAAACGTGAAAATATATATATAGCCGCGATGGGATTCAGAGGAGATTTCATAAAATTTCAAAACCGAATATCCGTTTTGACGAGAAATGAGTCTCTCATTCTTCGAAGAGGCAAGTGCACTAGGTTTTTCTTATGAAAAGCAGCAAGGAATTGGTTAATTTCAGAATGGCATCAGGGGACATTGTGCACAAGAATGGAACCGTCGGTGAGCGCAAAAGATTGTAACAACTTCTGGAGTAAAATGATTTTAGCCAATCATATCCCAGTTCAATATAGATGTTCAATACATCCATCAATTTCCTTTATAGCGTAATATTAATCCCCTGAAGCATTGTACTTACCGACCTAAAAGGCCATCATTATTGACACTTTCGCGTCGGGGATTGTTAGATCGCATAAGTCTATAGATACCAGCACTAAATAGAGGGATGTGAAGTTGGTTGAAGACTGTCACCTGGTCAAAGGTTTTTATGTTTCCAGACTTTTCAGACATAATGTCCATTTCGTGTGCAGAGAAGGCTGCATAACTGTGGCACTATGTAACATTGGTAGATGGAAAGGAAAGTTAAAATATAAACTTGGAACAGCACGAAAAATGTATTAAAGTTAAAATATAACTTGAAACAAAACGAAAATGATTAGAATTTAGAGATACCTTGGAACAAGACAGAAGTGTCAAAGGAGAGGCTGGAAATATTGTTCTGAGAAATATATTACCTAGAAGGCCAAATAGAGAATTTGAACCCACAAGAGTTGGGGAAGAGATGGGATAAGAGCATTCAGATTTGGCCAACAGAAATTTGCCAAACAAAGAATTTATGGTCGCCGCTAAAAGTGAGGGTTACAAAATCTTCTTTGGAAAGGAAGTCAATTGAATAAATAATATTTTGGAATTTTCAGAGACGAAGGAAAAAATTAAAAGAACTGATTTATGTTGTCTGCCATAAAGCAGAAGATTGTAAAAACTTCAAAAATAGAATTTTTATCCTCTGTTTGAAGAAATACAGATAGAAAACGAAATTATAAGTGTCATAAGTACGACTGTGTTAAGATATGGATTAGGTTTGGTTTGGTTTATTTTGTTTAACGGCATATCAACCTCAATGGGTTATTTAATGCCGACAAGATTTTTAGGATAGATTCATATAAAATAGAATATGTATTCTTTGGTTTAGATTAGTTTGGTTTATTTTGTCTTACAATATATCAACCTAAATGGGTTATTAATGCTGACAAAAATTTTTATTGCTGGTAATATTTTGTTTTGTCAAAAATCTGTTTCTTGTAATATATTACCTTCAAAATTGTATTGCTGGTAATATTTTTTTTGAAAAAAAATATTTTCTGGTAATAGTTAACTATTTGCCCATAGCTGGGACCCTAGCAGGTGCTACCACCCCGGGTCAGGGTGGGCCTGGGAACACCCACAATTAAGAGGTGGTTCCACGCTCCTCAAAACCTCCTGATCAGAGGCCTGCTGGACATAGTTTAACGTCTTATCCAGGACTCGGGTGTAGTTTAATATCTTAACCTGGACGAACAAGTTATTGCGATAACTGTCGAAAGAGACAGCTGGTAAATTTCTAATTATATAGAAAAGACCCTAGAGTGGGAAAATTAGCTGACGCAAATTAAAATGACAATTACGATTAGTGACCAGAAGTTGAGCACAGCCCTATCGATTACGCGGTTTTAGAATCCGTTTTGTCAAAGTGAAAGACTTAGGTGAGATACCTAGAGAGACGACCATTGGGAGGTAATGTTGTGAGGCATGAATGAGAGAAAGTATGAGTTATACAGGCGTGTCAGTAACCACGACCGCTGTCCATAGGAAAAGGGATCGCCCACATTTGGAGAGAGAATTAATTTTCCACACCAAGACGTCAAAGATATCTTGTTGGAAGACAGGAGAAATTCCAAGTCCCCAAACACGTCTGACTTACATGCCGGTCTTGAGCAGAGGTCAATATGAGTAGAGGACAGGTGCGGAGAGAACAGACGATGAGAGACAAATACGCTTCCGAGGCCAACGTGTCCTGCTACTAAAGAGAACTCCCAACATGATCCTTGTTCCAGGATTAGCATGATAGGCAATGTGTCACTAGCGAAATCAAAGTGGGCATGGTTAGTTTTTTTCTGTACGATAAACTATATAAACCACATAGAAAATTGACACGAATGATTCTTTTTTTTTGTTTCGTCTGAAAAGAACACTTTTATTTTTCCTTTATGACACAGCTTCACCGTAGTTCGAATCAACGCTACGATTGCTGAGATGACTCAGTCTGTACCGGCTCCGTGATCAAACGTACAACGGTTGGGTGTAGGGCGAATATTGAGGTAGCTAACGTTGAACGACCAGCGGCAGTATCGACCACCGGGTGAATAACCCAAGACCAACTTCGAGATTAGTTATATAACGTTACTGATATAAAATATAATTGAATGATCGTTTTTTTTACGGCTTGTCAACCTTTTGCAGTTTATTTAAAAACAGAAAATATTTTTAGATTGTAAGACTTACTTTGATATAATAATGATTTACTGGCACAATTCCTTCTAATTAACCCATAGATAGAGAGTAAAGAGCTGGATTCGTCTCTCGGCTATGTGTATTTGCTCGTAAGTTAATATACGAAACCCGAGTTGAAATTGAAATCTTCCAACTCCGAGCCGTTATACATTACATTACACACACATCCAAGCTTATTAAACCTGGTATAACCATACAGTCCCCCATCTATGTACTAACTAAGCTCGTAGTTCCTTAACTTCGTTGATCGTTCGAGAACAAGTGTTTCAACGTGACATGGCCGTAAGCCGATAGAGTAGAGTGAAAACGGTAGAGGCTATTGAATAGTATGTGTGATGTTCTGTTTGAATAGACAATTATCACTAATGAAAGTAGAGTCTGCCTAGACAGCTATGACATGAACGTATAGTATTGCAACATATCTTCACTATATTATGTTCATCAGGTTTCCTTGTTTCTCTCATCCTGTAACCTGTAATCATGCGACGGTGGCAGAAATCTACTTCAAAGAAAATTCGGTTCACTTCCATGTATTCTATTATCAATCCTCGATCGCCAAATTCATTCAACAGGCAATAATTTATAATGACAGTATTGGAACAACAGTTTTATGCTAAAATAAAACTTGAAAAGTAAAATAAAGCGAGCTTCATCGATTCCATATAAATTAAAAGAAATAAGAAGCTCCGTTGTTTTGAATTTTGCTCATCGCTACTTGTAAAGACTAAAAGGCGAAGGGAAAGCGAACAGCGAAAGGTAGACGAATGCCGCTGTCATTTTAACCTTTTGCACTTTGTCTCATTTCTAAATATGTCTGTTTATATCTCTATGTCTATTTATATCTCTATATGTCTATTTATATCCCTTTAGAATATAGTGTGATGTATAATCGACAAATTTCTCGAAATCATTTTCTCATGCTTGTTTGGTAGTTCTTTTTTTCTGATAAGTCGATCCTCTAGAGAAGTTTTTCATCACCACACAATTTTACAGACATGACAAAGTTTGATATATTTCTTATATTTCTATGCGTCTGACTACATCTCTGACTATATATATATATATATATATATATATATATATATATATATATATATATATATATATAAAGAGACAAGACGAAAATCTTTTAGCCGACGGGTTTCGTCCTCTGAGGGACTTTGTCAAGTCAATATAGGATTTAATTTGTTCTACGTGTTTATATACATAACTGAGTATGTCATTGGTTAATGAAGCCATTTTAAATTCGGGAACGTTCATCTGGTGGGTGAAGCGTCAGTCAGAACATGTGGGACGTAGAAAGTGTCATAATTCAGTCTGGAAATTGGTAAGCGAGTAATATTCAAGAATTTTAGTTTATTTTTGTGAAATGAATACTGTTTAGTATCTGATGGGCGTTTGTGCACACACGCACACATACACGCGCATACAGACACAAACACATACATACATACATATATATATATATATATATATATATATATATATATATATATATAAATAAAAAAATAATATCCCAAATCCCCTCAAATAGGGAATAGCCTTTTTCGGCAGACAAAGTTATCGGTCGCCTGTCGTATTAAACCCGGTGTGGACTGAGTTCGTGTCAGAAATAGAAATTTAAGTTTGAAAGCTAAAAATGAGAGAGAGAGAGAGAGAGAGAGAGAAAAAGAGAGAGAGGAATAGTTCGCTATTTGCTCGTAATGGCATCAAGTTGATATTTTTCCTCAGCCATACTTTTTCGTCGAAGAACGTAGCTAATTGAAGTCAAACTTGAGTCCCGAGTGAAACGCTGTCACAAATAATTTCCAACTAATTTTCGCGTGGTTACTGCAACACACAGCAAACTCAACCATTCCTAGAGTGAGGAAATGATTTAAGACGCTCAAGGCAACATAAACCTAAACACATACACAGATAAACAAACACAAAATTGTAAACTGTTTCTAATTTCGAAACAACCTGTTCGCTTCCCGGCTATGACGTCTCGATTCCCGAGCACAGGTTATTTGTAACTTGCTATTTGACAGAGCATTACGTTCGAGATTTATGACAGACATGTCTATGTAACAGTCATCAACGGTGCACCATTAGGATTGGAACGAAATATAACCAACAAATTGTACTCTCAAAGTATAGACGCTCTCAATAAAGGCATTAACTGGAAAGTACAGTTCAGTAGTATTGATCACAAGAGAAACTTCAGATTTAACACAAACACACACGCTCACACGCACGCGCGCGCACACACAGACAGACACACACAAACATATATATATATATATATATATATATATATATATAGGTGATCACGAAAAAAATTAAAATCGAAATGGATAATTAAAGTCTCCGTCTTCTTATCATTATAATGCTCTGTAATTTACATTGAGATCTCCTGGATTTATATCCTCCTCGGAATTATCCCATTATCCCTTCCAGACACAAAAACCTGGTAATATATATATATATATATATATATATATATATATATATATATATATATATACCTAGTAGGCCAACAAACCTACTTAGGTTTTTTATTTAAAACGGGATCGTCAGGGAGAGTTTGGCTGACGATCCGTTTAGGTGAAACCTAGGTAGGTTTGTCTGGCTCACTAGGTGTATCTAGGTCTGCTCTACGGTTGTATTGAGCTCTTTTTTGTTAGTTAGTTGTTACTCGTATCGGGGTTTTTTTTCTTTGGGCTTCAGACCTGCATCTGTGCGATTTTTTTGTCGGCAGAAGTTCATGTTTGTAGCTCTTGTTTTTTAAAATTGTTTTTTCCCTCGAGATTGATTTGATTAGCAAATCAAAAATTCGAGGGTTTTTCGAAACGAGTCTTAATATATATATATATATATATATATATATATATATATATATATATATATATATATATATATATATATATATATATATAGTTTATTTGAGTTTTGAGTACGTTTGGTAAATATCCTAAAATATTCTTCATTATGTTTGGTATATTTATTGGTATATTTATTGGTATATCAGAGATAGTGTGTATGTAAAGATAAAAGTCGACACTTAACGCTGAATAATTTAAAGCAATATTCATGGCTTGTTAATTGCATTCATGCATGGAACAGACTGTCACAACGTAATGTTTTCCTGAGTGTATTCTGAATTATGTAATTTTCATTTTCTTAACTGTCTTTTCACACGTCATTTCAGTAAGTTTTAAGTATAACGTCTTAACTCCTCAGTTTGTTTTGCCGTCGTGTTCTTATGAAATACATTTAATGTATTAGTACCAAATTTTGACAAAATGTTTTCAAGTTAGGTGGTTACGTTCTCATAATGATATGAGTGGAAAATGTAATAATTGTGACTGTAATTGAAAAATATATTTCCTGAATAAATTCTATAATAGAAAGATTTAATAAATTTCAAGCGAAAGTAGAACAGACTATTCGGTCAGTCAATCTCAAAGATTTCCCTATAATATTCCCATTACTATTTATAAACTTTATTCATGGCAAATTATATGATTAAATACATTATGTTATTGGTAGGGATTCTTTAGATGTTGGTTACATATTGTTTTCGTGTTTGATTGGTGATATATGATTTATTGGGTTTATTACAGGATAACTGGAACGTTAGCCAGAGGCGCGATAATAAAGTTGTTGTGGAACCTATATTTGTGTCTATAAATTATTATTAGAACGATATTATCCAAGTGGGCAAATTAATTCATAGACAACATTTTTTTCGTTGAAATGTCGTTTCATCTCCTACATCGGTAGTGATAAATGCGTTCGAGTTTTTTTTTTATTTCATGAAGTAATGTTTATTTTCTTATATATATATATATATGAATGAAATGGAACAGATATACTTTATCAGAAAATAATTTCCAGAGACTCAAATACACGCACTACATATATATATATATATGCACACACACACACATATATATATATATATATATATATATATATATATATATATATATATGTATATATATAATTTTTTTTCGTCAATGCCTCAATAACTCAAACTACATTTTCAGCTTAACCTCCTTCTCACCTCTCTCTCTCAGGAATCGAACCTGTATCCTATACGGAACCGTCATAGAGCCTGACGTGCTATTACCGATTGAGCCACAGATGATCGTTTCGGTTTTACTGTTTTTAAACTACAATTCTCCATGATTTTCATGATAGGATACAGGTTTGATTCCTGTCGGAGGACGCGTATTTTCTATGAAAATTTCTCGGACATTCAGGCCGGTAAATGTCGTTAATGCTGTTTATTAAAAACAGAGCATTTACTTAAATATTTGTATCTATAAAAGAACGTATAAACTTAAGAAAACGTCTTAAAATAATTGTCGGACTTTTGTCCATTTCATAATACATACATACATACATATATATATATATATATATATATATATATATATATATATATATATATATATATATGCATACACATAGATAGATAGATATTGGTTTAAATTTTGAGATATATTATTGCGTTTGGATTGACGCATGGGGATACACCGTTTGCACATGTAGTCAGAATGTCCAGAAAAATCCACATAGAAATACAACTGTTATTTTCATGCCTCATACAAATTTCACTCTTTGTGAATGTAGCTTGCGGCGTGAAACTCAGACACAAATTCTCCATCTCTGTGTGTGTATATCTCTCTCCCTGTATACATAGAGACGGCCAAAATGACAAAATCGTGTAACAGCATTGCTTAAGAGTTCAGTACTCTTATCTTTGTTTCTAACGAAATGTACTTGTATCTTAAGACTCTGCTTAGTTTTGGGAATGCAGCTTTTATTATCCCAATGCACCTTCAGTATCTTACATTCCGTCCTTTGTTAGAAGAGTAAATTTACTTATTTACTCATGTTTCCAGTTTAAAATAAATTTTTCGCGCCCTGGGTATGACGATAAACTACATTCGAGTCCTGGGTAAGACGATAAACCACATTCGACAGCAAGGCTTCTGATCAGGTTTTGAAGAGCGTGGAACCACCTCTTCTGGTGTTCCCAGGTCCACCCTGACCCGGGATGGTAGCACCTATTACGGTCCAATCTATGGGCAAATAGTTAACCCCAAAACTGGTGTTAAAATATGTACAAATAGGTTTTAGTACCAGCAAAACATTTTTGTAAAAATATTACCACCAATAATTTTTTGAAGAAAAAATTATTACCAGCAACACATTATTACAAGTAAAACTTTTTTGGAAAAAAATATTACCAGCAATTAAAAATCTTGTCGGCATTAAATAAGCCATTGAGGTTGATAATTCGCAAACCAAACCACACCACACTAAACAAAACCAAGCAAATGAATTTTGCACTGCCATTGTTGAACGATTATATTGAATCAATTTCTAGGTCTGTTGTTAAGTGAGACGGCTCTATATTTTATGCGAAACAATGTTTCTTGTTAGCACCACTATCGTATATTGATAAGGCTAACTTTCGTTCCATGAGTCCAAAGAAGAAATCCTGATAGGGCATCTCAGTTGCAATCACTTTCGCACCCCCGTAACGTAGCTTCTCTGTGCCTTTCTATAAATATTTTCACGGTATTGTTGCGATGATCTTTCCTCCTTTGTAAATCGATTTCACAAATGTAATCTATTTTTAACTATAAATGTTATGCTAGGAAGTTTTATTTTTCCGCCGTCTTGCTTTTCTGTCATCTAGGATTTTCAAAAATGTAAATGTAA
>CAHIKZ030005269.1:145000-195000 GCA_903632075.3 Acanthosepion pharaonis | reverse complement strand
TTTTTTTTTTAAACTTAACATTTCAATTACGAATCTACGAGTGTCGTATAAGTGCGTTTATGCATTGGACGTTATCACAGACCTTCACTTCATAGACAAATTAATTTATCAAATAGTGTTAGAATAAAAACATTTTTCGTCAAACTTTGGAATCAGTATTCACGACTTAATTTAGTTGCGAATGAAATTACTCGAAATTTAGGAAAATACAAAAATAAAAGTAAACAAATAATTAAATTTAACAAAACACCACATATACATCTTCATAAAATGGATGAAAATTACTCACCTCCAGATCATAAGCAAAATGGCGAATGTTATAACGAGGAAGACGAAGACAACTAAAACACCAATAATAACTGGCACGTGACTGGTTGGAGACACAGAATCGACTCTTATCACTGAAAAGATAAAGAAAATACATTAAGCGATGTTATATTGTTGTATATATGGATTTGCTATACGTCTAGATTTAGATCTTGATGTCCGTTAGAGATATATTAGAATCAAATTATTTAATTTTTTTTTTGTATATGTCAACACTTAAACTTAATTGGGGTGTTGGGTAATAAAACCTTTTATTATGTAATTGAACTTTCAGATTCAAACGTGTCATTCAGGCCAATTAAGAAGACAATGCTTAATAATTTGTATATTTTATTTGCAACCATTGGTCATATTAGAGTTATTTCCCTTGAATTAAGCAATGGTGGACCGTTTCTAGATTTTCCTCAGTCAGATCAAACGATGATCAATAATAGTTGTAATGTCTTATCTGTTTGAATATATTGACAGAAAGAAGTTATAATTATTCATGGCCACGATCTTAACATCATAAGATATGCCGATGATACAGTGTTGATAGCAGACACGGAGAGTGAACTACAAAAAAACTCTAGTGAAGGGAAGGCAGTGGAGGTAAGCGAGATGAAAGGAGTAAGAATCAACTGCAATAATTCATGGATGTTAGCAAATGAAACAGCCCAATATACAAATTAAAATTGGTAAGACTGAAACCAAACAAGTACAAAAACTTAAATAATTGGGAAGTATTATTATTATTATTTCTTTAAGCATTTCACCTAAGCCCAAGCGGGTGTGCTACTACTATGCAAGGAACTACAGACAGTGAAATTAAAGCGAAAAAGAACTTGGTAAAAGGCGATTGAGGAAAAGATAAAGGGAAGAACGGAGAAGGATAAAAATAAAAATAGGGATCATGACATCAGAAGATGTCGACTGTTATATCATTTAAATTTTTGAAGATTATAGTTATTATAGAAGAAGAAGAAGAAGAAGAAGAAGAAGAAGAAGAAGAAGAAGAAGAAGAAGAAGAAGAACATTTCTTGGCCTTAAATAAACAAAAGGGACATGGTCCGACCAAGCTAATATGTACTTACGAAATAAAGGATATTAACAGTCACTTGAAGCCCTAATATGTTTATGGGACACAGGATGTATGAAAATACATTTGATAATGATAAAAAAAAGAAATATTTATCGCCAGTGAAATGAAAATGAGATTGTATCTGAGATGCTATGAAAAGATGTCGGTGAAAGCATTTATGAACTTTGCTTTAAAATAAATGGGAAGAAAAAGAATGTAAGATTAAAGAAAAGGTAAAAATCGTTATTAACTTTTCAAAACTTACGAACACAATGTCAATATAAAGAAAACATAAATCAATTCAATTAAACTATAAGAATAAACAATTTAAACGGGTATAAATGAATAAAACCTGGTGATAATAGTCTCGAGTGCAAGTCCTTTGGTATTTTTTTTTTCACAAGAGAAAATGTTTTCTGTGTTGAAAGACGGCGATGAAGGGAAATTTGTAGGTAGAAGAAGAAGAAGAAGAAGAAGAAGAAGAAGAAGAAGAAGAAGAAGAAGAAGAATATACGAAAAAATACAATGATTGCAAACAACTTTATCAGCAACGCAAACAGAAAGAAAAGTAGTCATAACTACACAAGAGATACGTTACACAAAAGATTCATTCGCAGAAAATAAGAAGCACCAATCGTGCGAATGCGCAAACAAGAAAAAGAGAATGAAAGCCGTGATAAGAAAACTTATAGAAAATATACTAAATAAACAAAGAATAACTAAGTAAGAATAAAATACGATGAACACAAGTTTGGTTGTTTTAATTTTGCTAATATTCTTTCTTCCTTTCTTTAGTACTTTCTGTCTTTTTTCTTTTTCTTTTGTGCTTCGTTTGCTATCAGTATTCCCCGGATGTAACAGCCGGAAACAGAGTCCAGTAAATATGGAGTTTCAGCGGGAATCGGATTTTGAATAGAAATACAGCAGGCGGACAATTATTCACGCGAAGCATCGTTATTCACCGTAAAAGGGATTATATGTGTTTATGGCAGTTTTTTTGTTTTGTTTTATTTTTTCTTTGTCCGTTCTAGAAACACGAGAAAACTGTCTTGCCTCACAAAACCTTTTCATTAGTGCCTGCAACTGTTTACTATTCATAGCAAAAACTTCAATGTTAATAATTAAAACTATAATCATTCAGATCGCAATCCGAAATACAATGGTATCTATGAGTGAGAAGGGTGTCGGGAAGAGTGCACGGAAAATCCAACATGGCCGACAACGATTTCGATAAATGTCCTCTTGTTTTACCAAGAAACGTACCGGCTTGAATAATCATGGAGATGGATATTAATCATTTTTTTTTTAAATAATCATGGTGGTTCAGATAAATATTTCAGCGGTAAATTTTATATAAGTTTAGTAAAGTGTGGAAGAGAATAAACATTCCGCGGATGAAATTATTTGACTTACTTAAAAATAAGCACCGTCCTTGGTGTTGGGGTTTTAAACATTTTTTTTCAGTCACTCACATTTGGCGTTAAAGTGTTGTGGTAAATAATGATAACGAAATAATATACAGACGCAATAATAAATTGAATCATAAGTTATTTCCATTTATGGGAAGAAATAGTAATGATAAATGTATCATTCTCACAACTAATCAGAGGAGATGTTTAAGAATAAATTTCCAGAATAGTAAAATACAATAATGTTCAACGCAAAATGTAATGGATTGTCAAGGATAAATATACACAACAAACATTCAAATCTAAGCTGCAATGAAAAATAATGTTTGCTTGTAATAGGAACACCAGTGTATTATTTATTTAGAGTTCTTAAAACGCGCGATAACAAAAAAATGCACATATATAAATACAGCAGCAGCACTGCGTCCATAAATGTTTTTGTCTGAATGTCTGCAATGAAGAATTATCATCATTTACATATTGGTTGATAGTTAAATCCTTGAGAATGGCAGTGTGTATTTACACTTAATGGAAACGAGCGAGCAAATATCCGAACTACGTAAATATTACTAAATAAATAAATAAACTAAATAAAACAAAAAATAAACGATATCACCTCACATGAGCAGTAGAACCAGAACAGACTACCATCATAGATTAAATAAAGGTTTCAGCTCAGAATTCCCCGTAGTTTATCCATATGTATATATATGTATATTGCATTTAATCTTAGGCTTTTTTTTTTTTTAATTTTTTTTTTTACAAAACTGTTCAGTGGAAAATATCATGAAGCAATTTCTGACCATAGATCTCTGATTGGGACACTGGGGTAAATCTGTATACAGCAGTAATCCAAGGAAATAATAATAATAATAATAATAATAATAATAATAATAATAATAATAATTCAGTGTGTTTCAAACGTATGTATATCACCTGGCGTCAGAAAGACCACAGATTAGCGAGCTACACTTGTTCGTTGTTCATATGGACAAGGGTGTATATCACGAATATCGGTCAAAATGTATATGAATATTAAATGCTTTAGTAAGGGATCGTATTTTTTGTGTCTGTAACGCAAACTGTCTGGAAAATCACATAAGTACTTGCAGAGTTGCTTTTCATTTTTTTTTTTTTTTTACCAATAATTCTATTTCGAAATGGCTGCCAGTTTTGGACACGAGTCGAAAACAAGGAGCTTTCATAGACTTTCTGTTTTGCGAGAAGACTGGCTCCAAACATCCACGGGAGGTCAGTAAATATTTATGTAACTGTTGCGCTTGATTTAAACACATACTCACCAGAAAATAAGAAGTTGAAGGGAGCATGCTCTGCAGGGAAAATGATGACCCCCGTGTTTTGGGAGTAGCAGGAAGTTATTAAGCCAGAGATTTTATTCTCAATTACA
The DNA here is from genome assembly GCA_903632075.3 of Acanthosepion pharaonis. NCBI lineage: Eukaryota > Metazoa > Mollusca > Cephalopoda > Sepiida > Sepiidae > Acanthosepion > Acanthosepion pharaonis. The sequence continues at coordinate 190,796 of CAHIKZ030005269.1, read as the reverse complement.
ATTCTCTCTCCGATATTGAACACATTTTCGTTATGAATATAGGTAGTATTTTACATTACACACAGGCACACACACACACACACACGCGCACGCACACACACACACGAACACACACACACAACACACACACACACATATATATATATATATATATATATATATATATATATATATATATATATATATATAGTCCCAGAAGTCGCGCGCCATCCCCATGGAAGAGATGGGGCGACACACCGCTCTGTAGCTCAAGAATTCAACGTCAATCACCCTGAGCGAGAACAACCATTACGCCGCCATACCACTGCTAACGATTAGCAAATCATGAGTGCATTGTATTCTCATGATTCACAAATTTACCAGATCTATCCTTGCTTTGGGGACATCTCAAATCTGTTGAGCACATGAATCGTCCACGCACTCTTGATAATTTGAAGGATGCAACAAAAACTAAGTGCCAAAAGATCCAAACTGAAATCCTAAGTAGAGTTTAGTACAGTTTGATGAAAGAATTGATGCTTGTTTTATTCCAAGGATTGTACAAATTGAGCACCTATTTAGATTATGATGAATGAAGGTGTTTTTTATGCGTCTGGTTATGAAAACCTGAATGTTGCGCGACTTCTGGTACACTATATATATATATATATATATATATATATATATATATATATATATATATATATGAATGTGGACATTGAATTCACCAGTCAAAATAGAATTGTATGTGAATATAATGCGGTGACAGTCCGTCTCACTAATTTGTTTAGCGTGACTATCACTTCTTTATATTTGCGCCTTTAAAATTACACCCGCTCTGTCTCTGATATTGAGTATATAAAAAACAAATATAACACATAAATTAAAACTTATCATATATATATATATATATATATATATATATATATATATATATATATATATAAAAAAAAGAAAGATATAAAATCCGGTGTTCTTATAGATTTTTTTATTTTTACAAAATAGTGCTCAATGTAAATTTACAGAGCATTAATATTATAAATTAATTGATTTAAAATATGGTTTTTTTTTACAGAGTTCCAACCATGTTTCAAAAATAGAAGCTAAAAACCCGAATTTAATTTTGCAATTAAATTAAAAGCATTAGTTCCATTTCATCTTCAAGCGAATTTTCGGGGATTTTTAGCTTCTATTTTTGAAACATGGTTGAACTGTAGAAGGAAAAAACATATTTTAAATCAATTAATTTTATAATATTATATATATATATATATATATATATATGTTTGTGTGTATGTGTATGTGTATGTGTCTATCTGTGTGTGTGTGGTTATTTTTAATTTAATTTGTATGAACAGTATTCTTTTTATCCACCTACATCTACCAGCCTGATTCCTAATCCTTTTCCTAAAAATAAATTTCCTTTGTTGTAATTTTGGTTACGATACAGAACAGATATCGATGTTCCAGAATAAGGCGAGAGTGTGTGTTCTAAATGTATTATTCGTTTTTTGTTTGACAGTAAGTCTTACGCGGTACAATGGCAGTTCACCATAAGAGAGGCCGGTTCGAATCCTGCCGGAAGACATATTTTTCTGACAAGATTTATCGAATATTCAGACTGGTAGATTTAGATGAAAAAAATTTTGTTCAGTTAAATAAGAAAAAAAAATGTGATTTTCTTCTGGAATATGAGAATCTGCGAAATAACGTTTAAACAAAATACATTAAAAATAAAAATAAGTAAGATTTAATACATTTCACACACACACACACACACACACACACACACACACACACACATATATATATATATATATATATATATATATATATATATATAACGCTCTCGATATTCGATCGAGCACTATAGAGTAAAAGTTAATTTCAAAAGGGTAGCTGCCGCTGCTATTAACGCTCTGCTCCTCGGTAATGAATTGAGCGCTCGTGCTACTGGCGTTTTTATATATCCGTATGTAACACGTTAAAATTTACCCCGGCCGTGCGCTGATACCTCAAAGCTATGATCCTGTCTGATGCCAAATCAGGCGGGTTTCGATCCCGGCTTGAACAATCGGATGTCTAGCCACAACGATGAGCAGTGATACATGCTTGTATGTATATATATATATATATATATATATATATATATATATATATATATATATATATATATATATATATATAGTTTCTGTGTTCATAATTTCAACCATTGTAAAGTAAACCGGTAACTGCAAATAACGCCTAACGAATAACTTCATCTAAAGATTTACCGCTGCATCGTATTAACAGAGTTTCCGTATAGTGGCGATATCATGATTTCTGAGGTTCTACTGAATGAAGTGTACGAGCTTGACACGGCCTTCACTGCTCATGACAAAGAAGACGTTATATGCATATTGTTGGCTACCCCAGAGTGGTATGTCATGCATTCTGTTTAAATTCTATGGAAAAGCTTGCTATCTGCGATTTTCACTGGTTGTCATCTAGTGCTGCCACCACAGCGAGCTTTGACGTCTCTACAAATAGACTGCAGGTAGTTAAAATTTGGCATATTCCCTGAAGCATCTGCTCGCTTTCGATTTATCTGAATTCGAATAAAACCACCCCGTACCATATATATATATATATATATATATATATATATATATATATATATATATATATACCTCACCTAGTGAGCCATGAATTACCTACGAAGTTTTCACCTAACGGATATTCAGGGTACAGCCCGTTGAACCCTGAAGGTCGGTTAATTGAAAACGTGGTAGGTAGTTCGTGGCACACTAAGTTCTTTTGACTTTGCTCTACTTCGTGTATTAAACAACTTTACGTTTTTATTAATTTACGCGATTGGTATTTTTTTTTACTTTTGGCTAGTCATTGCGATGTTGTTCATTTTTCAACCAACTCGGATGTTTTTAGCCTTTTCTTTTTTTCTGATTTTTTTTCTCCATAATACCAATTTATTTAAATATATTTTTATTTGCAAATTGTCTTATCCGAGTTTTTGTCTTATCCGAGTTTTTTTTTTTTTTCTCAACATTCAAGTGTAGGTATTAAAATAATATATATATATATATATATATATATATATATATATATATATATATATATTTGTGTGTGTATGTATCTATGTATATACACCCACACACACTATTGAGGTATTCTTTCTATAATTTAGGCACTATACTATGAGTCAGGAATCGTTTTTTTTCCATCAAATATAAAAACTGAACTTGGTCACCTCGTCGTGGTGTAATGTTTAGCAGGTTTGTCTTGCGAGATCTGTTCCTACTGAAAAGTGAGTTCGATCCTCACTGGATACCCCATACTTTCGTGCCTTGTGCCACATCTAAGCTATGCTTGGAAAAACACTATAAAAACTGAACTCTTCTGTAATATCAATCAAACGATGTGGTAATGAATGCTACACAATTTGTCCGCAGATGAAGACGAGATTTGATGCAACAGAGATCTTGTTCTACAGAAGGATACTGAACATGTGAACATAAATATCATCCAGGGAAAACGCCATCGAAATAGGTAGGTTGCTTAGTATGAGAAGGTGACAGCTGAAATTTCTGGGAAGAATAATGAGTAAAAGGGTCTGAAATTTATTTGACACTCACAAGATACTCTGTTACAAGATACTCGTTGCTTCTTTCTGTAAAAACGACAGATGGAAACAACGAGTAGCATACGTTATGAGCATGGGCGGCAGAACAAAAAGGAGGAGGGTCAGTAAAGGGGGGAGTACTGTTTAGCGCTAAAAATGGAATAGGAGCTCGTTGAGAACCATGATCGCTCACGTCCTGACGAATCACGTCATATAAAGAAGGATTGCATGTCTTTCTATCTTATAATTTAGAAGGCTCATTAATTTATTTCAATACAACGGTTCCTATTATCGTTATTTCTGGGTACCTCGGGGATGGTGTATTTGTAAGCATGCTTGTGTCGATAGATTAGTAAAAACTGAAAAGTGAGTTCGATCTTCATTGAATGCCCCCTACTTTCAGCCATGTACCATATGTAAGATACGCTTAAAAAATATAGATTATCATGATTTATTCCCCTTTGAATATTTACCCATTATATTCCCAATAAAAAAAAACAAAGAAAAATTGGAAAAAAGGTAAACTTTTCCCCTTCCATTTCAATATGAAATTAAAAAAAAAAATAGAAATCTCAAAATGGTCTTGTTTTTTTTATTTCAACGTACTGACGTAATTTCAAATTTAATGTCGTATAATTTCAAAACTGCGCGAACTTTTAAAGGAATCGAAAAGAAAAGAATCTGTAGAAAATAAAAGTTTAAAATTGAAAGGTTAATATCTCAGCTCATAATGTATATATATACATTTCGAGTGGATTTGCAATTGATAAAAGACAAGAAACCATAATATAGCCTTACGTTAGAATGAAAGAAAATTGCAGTTTGACCTGACAACGACATCAAATTCTAAAATTTTATCTCTGCATTATCTGTTTTATTATCAGTGGATATTACAGACTTTACAAAATTAATTAATATATATATATATATATATATATATATATATATATAATTATAAAAGTGTTACTGGTCATACTTGAATTAGACCAGGCAACAGTTTTATTAAAATGTGCTCAACGTACTATGAAGAAAATAAAAAAATGAAAAATGCAGAGCTTTGAGAAGTAAAAAAAAAAATTAGGAGAGCAGCCAATCACGCTACCTTCCTTTCAACCTTTCGGTATCCTCAGGTGATAGAGGCTGAATTGATATACAGTGTAACCAGGATATAAGAGAGTCGTCGGGACCGGAGAAGAAGTCTCTTATATCCGGGTTTCTCTTATATCCGGGGTTGGTCTATTTTGTTTAGGTAACACAGGCTCTAATTTGGGACCAGAGAAAATCTCTCTTATATCCGGGTTTCTCTCATATCCAGGTTACACTGTATATATATATATATATATATATATATATATATATATATATATATATAATATATATACAAAACAAACACATATATTATATTTATATACAATTTATATATATATTTATCTATCTATATACTTTGCGGGACATTGGCATTGGTTTCATTTGGCCATTGTTTTTCTCTACGAAAATCATGTCTTCATGCTGATGATCAAACTATGTGTATCTTCAACTCCTGTAAATGAAGATTTTCTCCAGCATCGATGATATTTTATGATTGAATCTCTGCTCTGTGTTCGTTCATATTCGATTGAATATTTATGTGCTATTATTGATATTAGCGATTAGAACATAAATTATTAAAATACTCTCTCTCCTCCTCTTCTCCGTCATGGCTAGCAGTTCACACCACCTTATATATCAGATGATAGTCAGTGATTTACTGAGCTAATACACCAATTGGTTGTGCCTTTGACAGATGTAGACATTAGGTATTATAATATAGATGTTAGAAAGGATATATATTGCTTCATAAGAAAAATTAACTCCTGTCCTCCTCTTTCTCGTCGGTTTAAAGAAAATACTGATTTACCATATTCTCCTCTCTCTCTCTCTCCCTATATATATATATATATATATATATATATATATATATATATATATATATATATTATATATAGTATATTTAGGCATTTTTTAATTTCTGCAAGTTTTGACCATATTTTTAAGTAGGTTTCTTTCATATTGTCTGATAAACTTAGTAACATTATCATTGAAAGATGAAAGGAAATCATCATATTGATACATGTTTAAAAACAATCTAAGCTTTCGGCTTACATTGTGACGTCGTCCCCCGGTCGCAGCGCCGACTGTGACGTTCTATCCTGATCTACCACGGCGCCAGTTGTGACGTCCCCAAACAGCACCAATTGGCGCCAGCTGTTCGCTCCTCGGTGCTCCGTTCGGGTGTCGCTGCTCCAAAAGTGACGTCTGCCTGTCGCGTCAGTCGTGTTGTCTCGTCCTGTGACGACCAACTGACTTGGTATCGGTCGCGGCACCCAAATGTGACGTTCTAATCTTTTGGTGATTCGGGTGGCAATCTGGTTAGATTTGATATCAGCCTCGTCGCTCCCAACTCGCTTCCAACGCCTGGTTACCAAGGTAACTGCATTGATCTCCAGTCTGCCTACCCACGTTGTGAATTGATCTTAGACAGACGAGATCAAACAGTGGTTGGGGCCGTAATGCGAACTGAGTTCAACGGGGGTGATACTACACAAATATGCATAAAAGAAAATAAAATGAAAACTCAAAAAGTTCAAAGTATCAAAGAAAAAGGTAACAAACTTTATGTCTAGTTGTTCGATACATAGGACTGCATCTATCTCCCGACCCGTTCTGTGGATTGTGACACGTCGTTTTCCGTTCGGCAAGTTTTTAACGCTTCAAGTTGTTTGCTCTTTAAGAAATTGGCGTTTCGGTGTCTCTTTGGACGAAAGTCGAAAAAAAACTTATTTCGGTGGTCTGGTTCTGAGTCGCTCTTCAAAAGAATTGTTCTTGGGTTGAAGAGGAGTCCGGAATTTTTGCGTGAATCTTGGTCAGCTATCTGCGAGGCGGTTTCAACTGGAGACTGACTCTGGGATCTCAACTCTGGAAACTCGAGTTTGAACTCTCTGATTTCTGCCTGTTGGGGCCTCGCTTTTATTGACGCCGACCAAAACCGGGGTGGGTCTGTTGGCGTCGGGGTTTTCCTCGATAATTCTAAATACATATCCACCTCTTTTTATTTCTGGTTAGTGATTTTCCACTTTTCCATTTTTGAGAACCTTTCCTCACTCCCACTTTCTCACCATACTTCTGAGGGGCGTGAACTTCCTCCCACCTCCTCGTAGCAGCTTCTCCTTACTTATACTCTGGATGAGGCGTCGACAGCCTTCTTCGTGCGTCACGTGATCACCACTCGGCCAATGAGGTCTTAGTCGGGTATCTTTCCTCCTCCTTCGTGCGTCACGTGATCACCACTTGACCAATGATGTCTTAGTCGGGCGTGAACAATCCGCGGCTTTGTTTCGGGGAAAAAATATCTTGCTTAACTAAAAAATTATCTCTTCTCTTTCCCTTTTCTTCCGCTTTAATCGCCGTTATCATTTTTCTAGCCGCAACGGACAATATGACAACTCTTGTTCTACACGTGGTTTTTGTCAGGTATTTTATCGCTAATTATCAAAATGGGTGGTCTTCTTAACACGGCCTTAAAAAAGAAATATCTCTAAAATGTCCGTCAGTCTGTCGCCCCCAAGGAAGTAGAAAAAACACTTCTGGTTCCCCTTTATTTTTCCTTCGGTACATATTTCTGATAACATAATTTTATTATCGCAGGCCAAAGTTGTTTCGTCGAAAAAATTCGGTCAGCGGACACGGCTTGTGTGGTTTTTAATTTGTCATATCTACCCAAAGTCCTGTAGTTACACCTGTGTTTTGTCAATTATCAAAATTAACGTTTTCAATTGAATTTTTCGTTGGCCAGTCGACCAGCCGTTTGTCTAGATAACACAGCCGTTATCAAAACACATCTGTTTCTTTCTTTCTTTCCCTTTCTTCTTACCCAGAATTTCCCTGTCATTGAAATGACACCCTTTCGCCATGGTTACTTATCAATATATTCATTGTCTCTTAGCCGTGTGTGTGTTCTGCTGATCACCCACGATTCGTCTCGCCTTTCTTTCTGCCTTCCTTTCTTTCTTTTCCTTTCTCTGCCTCGTAAATGTTGCCACACATAAACCATTATCAAAAATGACAATTACTTTTACAATTACTTTTCAATTTATCAACTTATACACGGACGAAACAATAATGATAGTTTTATTTTTGTTGCATGAAAATTTGCAAATAAACATCTAACTCGTGTATACGGAAACGAAATTTGCCTCGAAGATCGTGACGTCACACATGACCAAGCAAGACTTAAAACGAGAAGTATTAAGTATGGGAAGCCGTTGTTATAAACCAATGGATTCTGTTATCAATTATAGGCATTTATAAATGTTTGTGGAGATTTCGTAGTTTATTTTGTTCAGGTTAGGTTTCAACTGTTTCATGTATATAGCTTCACGAATTTTTAGTTTTTGTTTATTGTTTTCATGTTTAATTATAGTTGTGTTTTCAACAAGGATTTTCCAGAATTGTGTACACAGCAAGGTATGTTGATTTAAATTCATATATATATATATATATATATATATATATATATATATATATATATATGCTATACTACAACATGAAGACTTACACTAGACCTTTCTGACCACAGCTCAATTAGGTATCATTTAAATACTCAGGGAGACCTAGTGGGCCCTACTCGTAACATGTTTGTTAACGACATAAATATAATAGCGTTTTCTACATGCAAAAAGGCCAGAAATAATGGAGCCTTATTAGTAAAAACAAAACTCAAACGACACCCAATAATGTCAATTATGAACATGGTCACAATATCTTGACCGTGTTCTTAATATGAAAACATTGTATAAATACATATATACAACAAACTATTTTTCGTTAACAGTTAATGTAACTCAAACATGGAATTTGCTAAATGTATAGACGAAAGCGCTTGGAAAGAAAGAACAATTGGCCAGATTTTATATAATTTTTCCTCCGAAAAAAAAAATTATGAGATCATATGAGAAACTGTATAAAAAAACTAAATGAAAAAAAAATTTTCTGTCGTATTCAATGAAACGTGCATGAAAGAAGCATTGCTGCGTAAATGCACACACACACACACACACACACACATATATATATATATATATATATATATATATGTGTGTGTGTGTATATTTATATATGATGCTTCAACTGAATGATGTAAGGCCACTATATGTCAAGGTGCTTGGGCACCTGGAGGTGCTGTAATGGTTAGCAAGCTTATCTCGTTAGAACATTTACGACTGAGTAGTGAGTTCTATCCGCACTGGGTGCCCCATACTTTCTGCCTTGTGCCACATCTAAGCTACATTATTATTATTTTTTTCTACGTAACTTTAAACTGGAAAAAATTCAACATCAATGTGTTACTGAGGCTAAAAGAACACGGGAAAAATAAACCATATAGGAAGACAATGGAATAACAGGAATTAAAAGAAAAAAAAAACAAAAGACAAGGATTGACATTCCATTTCAATTTTTGAAGATCAAAGATAGCTGGGAGGCAGGAGGCCGGAAGAGATTTGCCCCAAAGAGGATTGCGATAGAAAGAAATGTTAGCATAGAAATTACGGTTAAATCCTGCGATTTCCAGAGTGAAATGATGAAAACTTATTGTCAATCTAGTATAGCGTTTAATTAATGACTTTAGTTACTAAATAGGAAAGCACATCAGAGCAACTGCCATGAACATTTTCTAGAAAATTTACGGCTGCATATCAGGACAGATAACATAAAAGATTCTTCTTTTGAATTTAGCGAGCTTCTCAAAATGCGTAGCAGTATCACCAGATCATATATATATATATATATATATATATATATATATATATATATATATAAACGGGGAGAGAAAGACAGAGAGATAGACAGGTAGAGGGAGAGTTTGGTGATACACAAATCAACAGTACCTTTGTGGATATTAGCTTCATGCCTCCAGCGACATTGACATAGGGTGAGATTTGTTTGAGGTGTGAAAATGGCAGTGATAACGGTCTCTCTCCAGGCGAATCTACTCGCAAAATAAATATTTCAAAATTTAAAGCCATCTTTCTTTCTATCTCTCTCTTTCTCTCTGTTTATATATATATATATATATATATATATATATATATATATATATATACAGAGGATTGAATGCTAGTAGCGAGAGAGTGTGTGTGAAAATTCTCACAATGTTGATTCAAGGCAAGTTGAAGAAAGGAAGACAGCAGACAATATACCTATCGAGCTCTTGAAAATGCATGCCAGAATAGGGTTTAGGGGAGATAAATGTCATGGTCACCAATGTTCTGTAGAGAAAAGGCACATTAAAAAAAAGATGGATACGAGATCTGTGGCAGTGTATTTACTTTTTGCTTCAGTACATCTCACAGACCCAAAGATCCGATGATCGAACTGATATCAAAAATAATATTTTTAATTCAGATTTTCTAGACAGATTATAATTGAATCTTTCTAGCATATCAATACTTCGATCTGTCTCAGTATCGATTTGTACCAAATTATCACTTATCGCTCACTTAGTTCATAAACTATTTTTATTCTCATATACCTATCTTTATATTTATCGATCTATATTCAATAATTAATTAGATGTCCGCTGATATTTATTTACCTCTCTTCTTAGTCTATTCACTGAAATTTATCTATCTATCTATCTATCTATCTATCTATCTATCTATCTGTATTTGTATTATTCATATCTACCTACAACAATCAATGTCTCTCTCAGTCTATTCACTGAAATATCTATCTATCTATCTATCTATCTATCTATCTTTATTTATCTATCTATCTATATTTATTTATTCGTATTATTCATATCTACCTACAACAACCAATGTCTCTCTCGGTCCATTCACTGAAATCTCTCTCTCTCTCTCTCTATCTATTTATTTATCTATCTATGTCAGTGCTTATATATGACTATTAATCAGAGCATGCGCATATCTATCTATCTAGTATTTATGTGAAATAAAGTACACAGCATATTGAATTTCCTTGATAGATATTTACTGATCGATGTCTTATATGCTTCGATGATTTATGATGTGAGTATTCAAATGACAGGTAAACACATCGTCACAGGATTAAAAGTTTCACATTGAGAAAAGTTATATCGACAGGACATGTCAATAATGTTCGCTCATTTGGCACAAAACCTTATTTTCAAAGAAGAATCAACTGTAAAGTTAATGGTTTGCAGACTACCTCACTCCAATCGTTTACCACGCTGAACACAGTGATCTTCCGATATATAGTTTCCTTGGGATCATCCAGTTTTGGCATAAAAAACAAACACATTCACCGTGTGTCTATTAAGGAACATACGAAAAATGGCTTGCAAGACGATAACAGAATTGTCTAAATCAATATCATTGTCTCTCTAGATTTCTTCAGTGCTTTTAAATCAATAGCTATCAGTTTTGGAAGCTTTTTTTCTTCTCATGACACGATATAACATTTTATGGGGAAATCGAAATATTTGTGGAAATATAATAAATCCAGTTGATAAATCGCAGTCAACCCAAGGCTAGTTGTGATTCCTGGGAAGAAGGAGAATCAAAATATCTCAACGTAACACGAGAGACAGCAGAATGATCTGAATAAGTCGTAGATTTTTGCATACATTTCCGAAATGAGACGAGGATAATCGAAGTGTTATTGACGGCTGAAGGTCAATGGAGGACCTGGAATATACAAAACGTGTTCAGAAGCAGGTGTGGAAAGCACCGTAGTGAAGGGCCCGGATGTAGATAAATTCAGGAGGAATCAATTCAGATATTCGGAAATCGTTAAGAGAGATTCGCTTGCTAAAAGATTGCGTTATAAAAATACATCCACAGATAAGTAAGATAACGCAACTCAGAAGTGGAACGGGAATAATAAAAAAAAGGATTAATATTAAGAAGTGAGAGTAAGAAAAGATAAGAGAGTGGGAGACCAATAGAAAGAGAAATAAATAAATAGCCAAATGGACGTCATGCTTACACAGTGTAGATAAAGTTATATTTCGAAGGAAATGCGAAAATGTATTATAAAAATAAGACCAGGGCTTAGTAAACGTAATGGCGAATAGAAGAGTAGATATTTACCCTGATCTCCCCGACTGAGACGGGATATGACACGGGTTTAATATGGGCAACCCGTGCGCGTTCACTCGCGTCAAGAACAAAAAATCCCCGAGCCCACGCAACCGTAGGTTGCGTTGGCCACGGTGCGTTCACCGATCCCTCTCTCTGGTGCCAAGAGTGGGTGCAGGCTCGGGCATCTGTTCCCCAGAGCCGGGCACCACACGGTGTGATTTTCGTCAGTTTCCTCTGTCCTCCGACGGATCCGCAACTCAGTCGCAGTCTGCCCGAATACAGAGACGCAACTTAGGGATGGTAAATAAAACATAACGGCCTGTGGCAGGCGAATAGAAGAGTATATAAGACGGACACGAGCAGATGTGTTTTAAAGAAAAGAAGTCGATTAAATTGTAGAAGTGCAAAATGTATGCATTATAGGAGAAATTATAATGGAAATTAGGTTGAGGTATAGGAAACGGAATGGTGAATAAGAAAAGAAAATATTCTGAATTTTTAAGCGTGGCTTAGATGTGGCATAAGACTGATAATATGGGGCGGGTCGCCTAGTGAGGACCAAGCTCAGTATTCAGTCGTAATTGCTCTAGCTAGACAAACTTGCAACCCATTACACGAAATGCCGTAATGTTTTCCAAATAATTGTAATTGTTCGAAGTTAATATAGGCCAAATACAACTAGAATTCCAGCTCCATTTGTCAGTTGTAATTTTCCGAACATGCGCAACTCAAGTATAGAAAAAAAAAAACACAAATATACAATTTCATATTATACCGAACTTAAATTTAGCACTCTAGCTGATCATCCGAAAATTGTCCTTCCTGTTTTTTTTTCTTTTAAAAAGATTACACATAATCATGTATGCGTGTGGTGCGTGTTTGTGTGTGTTTATGTGACTGCGTGTGTGTGTGTGTGCGACCTGAGTGTTTTCTTTCTTTGTCCACTTTAGAAATTCTTGGAAAGTAATATCTTCAAAATTATGACTTGATTATAGGTCAGAAGTTAAAATTCGAGACTATGAAATATATAAACGCTGCTTCTTTAATGTCAGTAGGCAAGTCAGAAGAAACCACGCCGATCCCATAAAACAATTACCTTCCTGTCACGCTCACACCCCCATCACACAAATTTGTCAGTAATCACTCGACACTCTCGAGGGATCCTTTTCGCTTTCTGATTCTAATAAAAGTCATTACTCTTCATCGTTTTGTTATTAACTTTTTTTTATCCCATTTTCGAAGTTTTTAAATGAATAGTTTTTATTTTACATCGAATATATTTTATTCTCAAAGTTCCCCTAAAACATAGCATGGCATACATTTAAGTTAAACCGTTACTGTCTAGAACAGGGGTGGCCAAAATTGTTTAATGTAAGACGCTCACAGGACAAAGTTCAGATATTTGAGAACCGCAAGACATTAACAAAATTTACACATACGCTTTCGTTACCTACCCTCTCTCACTCCCCCGGCGCACCCAAAATCTTTAATCCGCTTACTCGTGATCTCAGTCTTTCTTTTTTAACCCTTGCTGACCGGAACTTTTTAAATCTCTCTACACTCAGCGCTAAACATCAATGCCTTACCCAGATCTAACATTAAAATTAGGATTTAAATTCTTAAATATTTTTACTAACCATGAACATTGATTTGATCTAATGAGGTCTTAATTCATTCGCAGTAATACAATTATAAAAGCTTTAATTTTTTTCTCATTTACCTTTTATATTAACTCTGCTGAAAAAGAACCCAGCCAACATATTTCCAGGAACCGGTTATTAAAGGTCAAAAAACCGCATATGGTTCGTGATCCGCAGTTTGGCCACCCCTGGTCTAGGAAATGCTGGTGTTGGGTGACGGGTGTGATATGAAGCGGGTAGGAGGCAGTAAGAACTGAAGATTTAGGGGATAAGGTAGAAAGATAGAGATTGACTCCTGACGAGGAGAGGTCAAGTTTGAAGGATTTATGGAATCAAGCACAATGAACTTTGGTCTGTATCTTAAGATCAGGCAACACAGTTTTACTGCAGCACGTCTTAAATCACCAAGACAAAAGGTATACATGTCAACACAACAAATCAATTCAGATTCTTGTCTCCAATCAAATTAGGAATGAGTGCAAAATACTTCCGCTCTCCAAGTTATAGACAAAAACCATACAAATTTATGATGGAATATGTGTTAACCAATAAGATAGTTTAATTCTCATCTCTATGAGATTTAATTCCGGTCTTATATTAAAGTAGGCACAGTGGAGTAATCGATGGCGACTCATATTGAGGAATCGGAGAACCGAGTTCAAATTCCAAATGGGAAAGGAATCCTCTTCTCCTCCCCCACCCAAGCTAGGGGTAAATAGCAGGACAGACCGGGTTCAGACCGGGTTCTGGTAGACTTGAAAGATGGCAACTGCCTCGACAGTCATGCAAAGAAAGAAATGCCACATAACTGATATTGAAACCCTAATGCTGTATCAAGATTTTGTCGGGAAAAAATCTTCCTTTAGCCATAGACAGTCATTGTTTCATGCAAGTTCGCTTATATGTTCTTGACTTTTCATTCTCTTTTGTAATTGATTAGTCTACCATGGGTATTGCCATGCATGCCACAAAATATGCATTATTAAATTATTATTATTATTATTATTATTATTATTATTTAATTTTCTTTGATTTCTGGTGTGTACACATTTCTTTCTGGGTCTCGCCCAGAGACCAAAGTTTAGAAATGGCATCATGACACTTTCCACTGACAAAAAAATGAATTAATATATAAATAAATAAATAAATAATAATTTAGATAAAGACGTTCGTAAAGTGTGGGCAATTAGAACAATTTTTTGTATTTCTTTGAGGCATAAGCTTCCAGGAATCCTTTCAATAAGTCTACTGGAATATTTTCCACCCAATCCAAGGTCTCCAACGACAACAGGGATTGTTGATGTTCCCATGAGCCACTTTTTTGAGATATCTATTTCAAGGTCCTTGTATTTTGACAGCTTTTCAAATATATTCAAAGATACATTGCAGTCTGCAGGGACTGCCATATCAATAAGGAGGCATTTCTTTTTGTTTGTGGTCTTTAATAACAATATCTGGGCAGTTAGTTTTAATTGTTCTTTATTATTATTATTATTATTATTATTATTTCTGCTATGGACACACTACCTACCAAGTCTGCGGAAAGACCTAAGGCAGGTCGTGGTGTGTTGTTATATTACATTGTTATTTTTTTTTTTTTTTTTTTTTTTTCTCCGATGAAGTTTTTACATAGACAAAAGTTCTCCTTAGTGTTGCTGTACTTAATAAGACAATTTTCTGTATGTCTCTTAAGCTGGGGTTTCAGGGATTCTTTCAATGTGTTGTTTTGTTCCATTTTTATAATTCCAAGTTATTACCACTGGTATTATTTTGTTTTCAATTTCCACAAAATTTCCAGGTCTTTGTATTTTGATCAAATTCCTTGGTTGCTATGTTACAATCCGCTGGACACCATATCAATTAGTAGGCAGTTTTTTTGACAATAATGTCCGGCCTGTTTGTTCTGTGTGGATGGTATAATCCCATGGTGACATCTTCTATTTCTGTTGGCGCTGGCCGATGTTCATGTGTTTGCCGCACATTTTCAAAATGTTTGCACATTGTCCAGTGTTATTGCCCCACCTCTATCGTGACGATTTTTATTCATTTGGGGCAAGTATTTCCTGAGATTAGATGGTCTATTGTTTCTTGGTATTTGTCACAGAACCTGCATTTTGGATCCACATTATTATGTATTTTTGCCTGAAAATTCCTAGTGAAAACTCTGGTCTTGCGCTGCAAGAATAAAGCCTTCAGTTTCAGACTTTCCAGATGCTCGCCAACATTGATTTGCACGTTCTGGATATTGGCCATGCAGTTTAGTTTCAATGTTCAAGGGCTTTATCCTTGGCTTTCTTTTTCATATCTTTTGACAAAAATTTACCAGAATTAATAAATGTAAATAAATTTAATTATTGAATATTTTTCTTTCTGTTTTTCATGTTGTTTCATAATTTTATCATCCAGTCATTTGTTGTTTCCCATGTGGTTAAAGAATAGTTGTTGTCTTGTATACAATTCTAGCTGAATAAGACCTCTTCCACCTTCTTTTTTGGGTATGTATAGACGGTCTACATCAGATGATGCATCTTATACTTAGGCATTTCTTTTTTAGAATCCATTTGTCTGATGTCATTTAGAGTCCAGTTCAAGATGTTGAAACTATATTGGACCACTGGGAATATTTTCCTGTTCTGAAATTCAATTCAGTTTTTAATACCAGTCGTACCCTTCTATACGACAATTTCTTTCATTTTCTTATGGTGATTGTTGATGTTCCCATAAGCTCCTTGTTCTAAATTTTTAGAGATATTGTTGTAGCGATTTCGTAAAACTGTAGTCCTACATTTATCCAAATTTTTCATTTTTCAATGTCTTCACTGAAGATTTTACAGTTTGCAGAAGACCTTCCAGCTCATTGTCATTCCTAGCATACAATTTTAAGTCATCCATGTAAAATAGATGGTTTATTTTCTTTTGGCTATTTTGTAACCGCATTCTGTCTTTTTGTTTAAGTGATATGCAAAAATAATAAAGGAATATCACCTGGAAATATTCATTGATGTTTATTTTTCCAGACTTAAGGTTCCATTTTTATTATTATTATTATTATTATTATTATTATTATTATTATTATTATTATTATTATATCCTTTGATTTCTATTGTATACACATTCCATTCAGGGGCCCCAACCAGAGGCCTATCGTCAGAAATGGCAACATGTTATTTTCCACTGAGTATTTTTCTAAATAACAAAAAAAAGGCCTACAATCAAACATTTTACATCGATAAAGCCGTTCTTAATTTTTGAGCTCTATTTGTGTGTACAATTTTTGTTATTTCTTAAGGTTTGGGCTACCAGGAATGCCTTCAATGAGTCTATCGGAACCTTTTTCAATCAATCACATGACTACAAATACAACTGGAATTATTGATGTCCACATGTGACAGATTTTTGTTTTTGATTTCCATTTATAGATCAGTGTATTTCGATAGATTTTTGAAGATCCTCAAAGATACATTAGAGTCTTCGGAGATTGCCATGTCAATAAGAAAACACATTCTGTTTTTTGTGGTTCTGATCACGATATCTGGTTCGATTATATATATGAGTGAGCAATATATATATATATATATATATATATATATATATATATATATATATATATATATATATATATATTATTCACTAAGACGCAGTGGGAGACTAATGGAAGTGAAATAGAATTTAAAAAAAAAGAACAAGCTGGTAAGACATTACTAAGCCGGGAACAAGTTAAACCACTACTCCTGTTCAAAATAGCGGGGAGAAGTCTGAACCGAACGATATATAAGGAAAATACCATTAACACGACCACACACACAGAGAGACACAGAGAGAGAGAGACAGAGAGAGACAGACAGAGAGACTAATGTATATAGATTTGAATATAAAATCAAATTACGCATTTATTGCCTTCATCATTCTATTTAGCGTTAAATAAATCTAATTTGCGTCGTTTATCCACGACCTCAATCCACCCAAAAGAAACATAAAGACACAAGAATAAATTAAATATAACTTTTTAAGAAGATTAATATATATATATATATATATATATATATATATATATATATATATATATATATATATATATATATATATATATATATATATATATATATATATATATATATATATATATATATATATATATATGAATAAAAATCCAAATTTACCTCATTCGAATGGTTATTTCAACCAACAAGAAGACTATTATATTTGCATTGTTAACTCAGATGTGTGAAGGAAAGATATCGGAACTTATATTTATTTATTGCTTCAGATTTCTGAGTTGATAATGCCAATATAGGTTTTCTTGTTCGTTGAAATAGCTATTCGAATAAGGTAAATTTGGATTTCTTGTCTATGTAATTTATATGCTCTGTTATAATAAATTGATTGATCTCTTTTTGTGGATCGGTTTTAATATCTTATATTATTAGGATTCACTTCGATAATAAACCAACGACTTATATATACATATATATATATATATATATATATATATATATAAATCCACGAACAACATCTAGGTACAACATCCAATCCCTTAAAAATGAATGGGTATATTTCCAATTGAGTAAGAGATTAGAATCAATATTCAATAATCTTGACCAAAACAGCATCGAAGAGTCAAATAATGTTAGCATATCTTCATTCGCTGAAGCGCGTGAGACCATTCCAAAAAGGCTTAGAAGATAAACATTACAAGAATGGGAGGACAATCATGAGTTGAAAAGAATTTATAGCAAAAGAAAAAAGAAAAACAGAAGATGAAGAAAAACGGAACGGAAAATTCTAGACAATTAAAAAGTAAAATAAAAAAAAATAATTAATTCTCTGAGGATATTGGAAAGGAAATTAATGAAGCCAAACAGCATAGACAATGTGTCAAAATGTGGGGAAAAGTAAAAAAGAAAGATCTCATTATCATCTTGCAATGCAAAGCCAACACAGAAGTAATATCCAGGCCTCAAATAACACTTTCAGTCACATTTCAAAGCTGACCAAACTAAACAAAAGTCTGTCAATTATGTGCCATGCGTGATGCACACATAGGCGATCATGTATTTTTCAATACATGACTGACAAGGCACTTTTTTTCCCGCAGTAGATTGCCATTTCTTTCTGCGGTAGAAAAGTTGCCATCCAAGGCTATAGAACTCGATCTGTCCTGTGGGAGAAGAGGATTCATACTTTTTCCAAGGGTATCAGCACATAATGGATTCGATTGGAATTCGAACTCGGCTCTCCGATTCCTCAGTCCGAGCCGAAATCTATTACTCCATCGCGCCTATACATACATCAACATACATATAATCTCCAAACATAGTTAATAATTAATCTACAAACGACTAAATTAAGAAATATATTAAAAATAAGGAATAATAAAACATCACTTGACACTGAAGCTGAACTTAGGAAAATAACATACTTTCACATCGAATTCAGTAATAAATTGTTCAATTTTATGAAGGAAGCTTTAATCAGAAACGCATCCCCAAAATTGAGATTTATCACGCATTATTGCACCACCTTCTGTTGTCTTGTTCCTTATTAATTCTTTTCTCAATAGCCCCTATACACAGTCATTTTTCTTACATTCACTTTCTGTAACTTCCTGCTTGGGGTGAAAGAATTAAAAAAATCCTCCAAAAACATTAACCTGAAAACGCGAGTCATTTTTTTAATAGCCTCGTCCTATCTAGACTTACATATTGATGTCATGTATGGCACCATATCTAAACTCTTAGTTGTTTACAATTGCTTTCACACCCAGTTGATAAAATGACTTGGAGAGAGTGAAGCTTGTGGTATGTTTTTAATGTTGTGCACAGGAGTTACAGAATGAAAAAAAAAAAGAACTCTACCAGTTAATAGAAACCACGGCATCTGATGAGTACATCAACATTAGATATATACATTTCGAATAGAAAATAATTACAAGATCAAAGTTTTAACATTCGACATTGCTTCAATTAAAAGTTTAGCAAGGCAGACCACATCAATAGTATTTTAGTGATTAGCTACTTCAATAATTACATATGTAGGGTTTCTTTATAGTACATTGGATGAAATGAGTACATACACAAAATCATTGGTCAAATAATTTGCAATGAAAGATAATATTTATTGAAACAAACTACAAAATGTGAGTTTAAAACAATAGTTTCCTTTGTTAGAAGTAAATTGCATACGAAACGTAATGTTTATAAATATGTAATAGAGTGACTAAATATGTTGGTGTGATTTAGTGTGAAACTCTTGGAGCATCAGCGTGGAATGGTCATGTAACCAGTTCAAAAGATGAATGGGATATGAGAGTTACTCTAATGTTCTTGTGTTCTTTTTATTCGAGCTGCAGCTGGTACAAGGTCTATTTAGAGCTGCTACATATAATAAGTTTAAGGTCACAATATTATAAAGGGCGAAATTTTCATGAAAATTTTATAGTGTGACTTACCGTGTTGTTGTGTTTTAGTAATAAGCTTTCACAGCCCTTGTAATCGTCAGTGTTGAAGGTTCATGTCACCAGTTCGAAAGAGGAAAAATTCGAAGTGGGAGTTATGTTAAGGTTCGTGTGTTTTTATATTCCAGCTGCATTTGATACAAGATTTATTTGGGGCTGCTACTTCTATTATGCTTAAGTTCATAACATTATAAAGAGCGTTTACATCTACTGTCCATAAAACTTATATTCCTGTAAAAATATTTTAAGAGAAATATTTTATAAATTTCAACCGACAGCCTCAAGGTGGTTCGGACAATGAATACTGAATGTTTACTCATAAGGAAATAGTTAATTGTCTATTATATTATTATATATATATATATATATATATATATATATATATATATATATATATATATATATATAGCTTTTGTTTTGGGGTTTACTATTTGTCCATAGATGGGGTCTTGAAAGCTGCTACTACTCCGTGTTAGGCTGGAGCTGTAAACAATAGCAATTAAATTCCACACCCCACAAAACCGCTATTCTTCTCATCAGCCACTTCCGGCTGTAGTTTTTTATCATACCGAGGAAATATTAAACATATACATTCATTATATCTTCCCTGAGAAAATCTACATTATTACTGAGCGAACAAATCACCCTATATATCTTTTGTCCATATTGTTTTGGTGCATCTGATGGTACTTAGCAATCTGTTAATTCATCTTTTCATTTATTTTCTTTCGATCCTTTAGAGTATAAATCGGCAATATACCGATCCGTGATGTGCGAGCCGTAAACGAAACGATAGTGCCATTATGAAAGTTGTTCAAAGCAACCTTAGATAATTTTTAGAGTGTAACTGAGAAAAGAACAAACAAAAAAGAGTAATGAAAAAAAATCTTAAGATCGAATGCAATACACTCTATATCGAGCGTAAGATGAACTCTACTGCTTCCGTGCAGGATGTTTTTTTTATGTACTTATCTATTTTTAATAATGTCACCGGAAGCAAGTCAGAAATCTCCCTAGTACGGAGGAGATTACAGCGAAGGAAAGTGGGAGAAAAGAATGAGTATATGGAAGATTGGAGAAAGGACGGGATTCAAGAAGATAGAAGATAGCGATTGAAGCTGCATTTAAAATTTAGGGAGATTGTAGTTATCGGTGAAGCAATTAAACGAAAGGGAGTTCAGCAGGTGGAGAGTACGAGAAAATTAAGTGTTAGAGTAGAAATGGTGGTTGCATTTCGCTATTTTCACAGTAAACGGGTGGGACATAGATTTCAGTCTAGTAGCTGGCTTAAATTCGTGTACTCAGTGTTTTAATATATATGAAATATATATATATATATATATATATATATATATATATATATATATATATATAGAGAGAGAGAGAGAGAGAGAGAGAGGATAATATTAGTGGCCAATCTCTCTATATATATTTTATTTTTCTCTATTTAGTTTTAATATATATGAAATGTTTATATATATATATATATATAGAGAGAGAGAGAGAGACAGATAGATAGATAGATATAGATATATATGCGTGTGTGTGTGGTAATTGATTATATATATATATATATATATATATATATATTAGGAAAGCAGAGACTTGAGAAACGAATAGTAATATTTTATTTCGCAAAACCGTTACTTCAGCTGATTGTCTGATGAGACCAATCCAAATATTGTTTTTACGAAATGTTATGTTACCATGTGTTTCTAAAGTCTCCGTTTTCATAATTATCATTTGCTTTGTTCTTAAATTGAGCTCTCTGTGAATCTATAACCTCTTTGGAAGTACCATACGGATTACCAGATTATATTATCATATCTCTCTCTCTCTCTCTATATATATATATATATATATATATATATATATATATATATATATATATATAGATAGATAGATAGATAGGACAAGCTGGGGCCTATTGCCTTGTTTGGCAAACCAATTTAGTGCCGGAAATCGAGTAACCGATTGCAGGAAAATTTCCTGCCTCGTCACTGTGAATTGAGAATATATATATATATATATATATATATATATATATATATATATATATTTCAATTTCAAGTATCATATATATATATATATATATATATATATATATATATATATATATATATATATTATTATTATTTGTAAGAAGTAACTTTGCATAGAAACAGGAATAATTGTATTACATTTTAGTAATTTATTAAATTAAAGCTTTATTTAAAAGAAACATTATTAGTGCTAATGAATGTAAGGACCAGAATATTGCCAATGTAATAATAATTAATGATTTTAAAAAAGCTTTCGGGAAAAGGAATATATTCAAAACGAAGATTAAATTAATTTCTTGCTTAAAGAAATTGATCTATGGAATGCATTAATTCATTTTGCTCCTGGAAAAAAGTTCAGAAAATCCAATTACAAAAGTAATGGTATGTCGGAATATGGAAAAAAATGTAACTGACAAATAGAAAATCATATTCCATGCAGAGAATCTAACGATTAATTGCAAAAGAAGCGAATAATTCCAGCTATGAAAGAAAAATTGCAACGATTTAAAATCAAATGTCTGTTATATTGGCATTCCTTCTTCAGAGAAGTGACTCTGACGATGCTGTCGCTAAATTCTACCTGATAAGAAATAAATTGAAAACTGACCGTCAATTAGTAATCCGCACCTAACTATTGCCTCGTGCATGAACTGAAAATTGTGCTAAGTGTGAGGTACTAAAGGTAATGTGTATTTACTATTAGAATAAATTTTAACTCGGTTATTATAAAACTAGCACTATCTTATCACCCTCAGAATTCAAACGATGCTTTATATATATATATATATATATATATATATATATATATATATATATATATATATATATATGTGTGTGTGTGTGTGTGTGTGTGTGTGTGTGTGTGTGTGTGTATTCATGAATTATTCACACAAAAAACAAATGCAAAGGTTAATGATTTAATTGGCGAGAAATCCATCGTCGCAAACAATTCAAATAATATACAAAAACCTCCGAATCCGTTATGAATGAAAAGATCCTTGTTTCTATAAATTTCTGCCGCATTAGTTCTTATTTTTACTACAAGCTTTCCTCTGTTCCTACAGACATCTTCAGGTATGGAATAGATGTTGTTCTTGTTTTTTCTCTTAGTAATAAGAGGACAACGAAAATATATGTATTGTTGTATCCGAAAATGCTATTGGAAATGAGTCATTGTTTTTGGAGCGTGCAATAGCAACGCTGAGTTTGATTTTAAATTTTTTACAGTTGTGCGTTCATGTACAAATATGGTGATAAACGAATTTTTTACTGGTAAATTTTCTGTCAAAGTGTCATGAACTATATTGTTCAATAATTACAGTAATGTCGCACTTATTATCCAAAAGTCGACTTGGATCAGTTATTTCAATTTCGATAAACGTGCAATCAATTTACAAATTCATGAATTATTCACACAAAAAACAAATGCAAACTAATACTAATAAAAAACTAATACGGCAAGGATCTTTTCATTCATAACGGATTCGGAGGTTTTTGTATATTATTTGAATTGTTTGCGACGATGGATTTCTCGCCAATTAAATCATTAACCTTTGCATTTGTTTTTTGTGTGAATAATTCATGAATTTGTAAATTGATTGCACGTTTATCGAAATATGTATATATATATATATATATATATATATATATATTATAATATTTTTGTTTAAAAATATGATTCCTTCGCTACATAAGAGTTCTCATGTTTCAAAAACGAGAAACGAAATCATCCAAATAATTATTAACATTAAGTTGGATTGTGGTGTTTAGTCCTGTTTCATCTTCAAGCGAAATTTTAGGAATAAGCTATCTGTCGGTTTACCTGTATTATTAGGCACGGTCCGTTACAGAATTCGTTACTGTGGGAGTGGCTAGACTATTTTCCTTCGTTAAGTGGTCAGAGAGTTAATTTTAATAATTATTTGGATGATTTCGGCTCTCGTTTTTGAAACATGAGAACTCTTATGTAGCGAAGGAATCATATTTTTAAACAAAAACATTATTATAATATAAGCTCTACTTCTGTATGGAGCACTGTCTTCTTAAAAATAAAAACAGAAATACTAAGGAACCCCGGATTATGCACCCAACGTGTTCTTTTCTATTTTCTGCATACCTACGCACTTATATATATATATATATATATATATATATATATATATATATATATATATATATTTTCCAAGAGGATAGAAACCAAGTAGAACTCAATATCCAGGAGAGAGCTAGAATATAATATAAAATCTCAAACACTAATATATATTATATATATAATATATTTTCCAATAACTTTTTTGAATTTGTAGGTCTGATGAATTGGATCGTGTTTACAATTCCAATGTAATATATCATAACCATGGGATTTAGTGTTTGAGCCTTTATATATATATATATATATATATATATATATATATATATATATATATATATATATATATATTGTGTGTATTTAGGCAGCATATTTTCATTTATACACGTTTCATTAAATAATATAGACAAGTGTTGTCTATTTATTTTATGTAAAATTTTTAAATTAAATAATTAAATAATATTTATGTTGGTCACACCACAAACTCGCTTTCACGACGCTTGACACTACATTTTAATGAAAACTCTAACATTTTTAGGCATTTAAAACAACATGCCTGCCCGCACACACAATTCCGTAAAATACTTGTCGAAAACACAACTATACTTCGACATGAAAACAATAGACAAAAACTAAAAATACTTGAAGCATTATACATCAAACAGTTAAAACCCAACCTAAACAAAATCAACTATGGAATCTCTACAAATATTCTTAAATGTCTATAATTTCTATAATTGGTAACAGAAGCCATTGGTTTATACCAACGGCTTTCCTTATTTCATTCTCCATTCACTCTCGTGTAGTCATGTGACGTCATGAGATGCGGTGCGATTTTCGCTTCTAGCGTCTTATATGCGCGTGTCCATCGTTGCTTAGTGATCCACTATGTAAACAATGACAGACTATCATCACTGCCGTGTCCGTATATTGTTTGATATGTTTGTAATTACATCTTTGATAATGGCTTGAGTAAGCCGAAAGCTTAGATTATATTAAAAATAATGGATAAATATTGTGAATTTTTTTTTCGGTTAATGATAATGTTATCAAACTTATCAGAAGATACGAAAAAATTTTTACATAAAATAAATAGACAACACTTGTCTATATTATTTAATGAAACGTGTATATATATATATATATATATATATATATATATATATATATATATATATATATATATATATATATGCGTGTGTGTGTGTAGTAAAAGTATAGTTTTAAGGTTTGCTATATTAATGTGTAAATTTGCGCAGTTTAATTGATAAAGCCTCTATATATGAAAGTGAAGTCAACACAGAGTAGTGACAGTCTGTTTTATGATTGAACGTAGTTTTCAGGCCAGATGTGTCGTGTTTCATTTTATATATGCAGCACATGTAAATATTCAAGTCAAAACACAACATACATAGCCTGAAGACTGCATCCACGCCTTAAACGTACTGCTAAATTGATTGAAAAAGCACTACTGTCAGTCTTTATATTTTATTTTTCTTGCATGCGAACATTAGAACTTGGTATGTAAGAGAATTTTTCAAATGAATTTTCATTCCAAGCGCTATCTGCTAATAGATATTTTGAATGATACTGGCCTATGGGTTGTAAGTTGCTTATTGGAAGACTTTTGTAAATTCCGGAATACGACCAGTACTTCATGGCTGTGTTCGAAGATGTCTTTTTAAAAAAATATATGAAAATTTACCAAATTCGATACGTACGATACGCGTCAAGAAAAAGTAATATAATAAACGCCTCTAACTACAAAAGAATGTCTAAATATAATAGACGTCATTCTAAAAAAAATATCAACTATTACCACTAAAATTTAACGTTACACAATCGGACGTTATTTGATTTTCCCTGCTGATTCCATTTCCCGATCAAATAAACTTTTTGTCTCTTTACGAGTTTATGGTCGTAGGGACGCCATATGTAATGCAGCAATGGCTGCCGTGCCTCATATTCTCACCTTATCTCAAGTAGAACTCGTACATACCGCCCCTCACTAAATGTGCAGGTAAAATTACCTGTTCCCTGTACCGCTCCAGTAAGTACTTGACTCCTCATGCTATCGTCTACCAGATCCTACCGAAAATGGAGTACATTTGTGATATTTGGATGGGAGCTGCTCAGTCCCAAGTTTGCAGTCTTGAGTTCAAAAGCGTCTCCGAGTCCTTGTGGGGAACAAATTATTTTGCACACTCCAAACTCTCTCTGATTGACGGAAAGGGACGCGCTTCTCGCTACTCTATCACTACTGCTATGGAAAGTGCTCGGACGAAGTATATTCCTTGCTTTTGCCAGGTCTAACTTTCACGGATAGGACCCGTCACGACACTTGCATTGTAGTAAACGACCCATATTTACTCCGTATTCCACCGGTGAGAAGTAAGTTACACTAAATCAGCTTCTTCCCGCGAACACTGTTGAACCGACTCCCAAGAGGTTGTTACCACGATCACTATAACCTAAAATAGTTCAGATCTAGAGTTTCCGTTATCTTCCCATCCTATCCGTATAAACTGCTCCTTAAAGTAACCCTCTACCACGAATGATCGCCGGGCCGTATACAAGGTGAGCCTCACTTTAAAACAAATACAACAACGCTGTTGTTGATGGAACAAGATTATCGGACGGAGCTTATCACACTTCACTAGTTTTGAATTCATAATGTCCTTCTAATAGAGGGTGTGGCACCTGAAGGTACAAAGCACCTAATTGATCTTGGTATTTATCTCTTACCTGGGAGGCAGGCTTGGAGCAGAGACATATTCATATATTTCTTGACGTTATTGATGAGAAAGTGAAGATAATGAACTCGGCAAAGTTGGTTTGCGCATTTCTCTATCAAAATAGCCAACCGTTAAACACTCGGCAAAAAAAAAAAAGAAAAAAAAAACACGCTACCGTGTCTTACCCCTGCTAGACAAAAATAAAATGATTTATATAATCAATGTTTTTAATCCATTATTTCTTACATTCTGCGAAGTACCGGCATAAATAAAATGAATTCGATTTTTAGGGAAGAATAACAGTTTAAAGAAATTTAGATTTGGTTGTTGTTAACTTTTTAGGTAATGGTTAAAAAAAAGGCGAGGTGATGATTTTGTTTATTCCGTGACCCGTAGGAACGCAGGGGAACTATGTGTACCACAGCCGCAGTAGAAGAGGTGTTTCTTGGGCAAAATGGTTTGACGGAGATGAACCCTTTCCAGGCCGGTTTTGAATTCAGAGATTTTCCTTCTCCTAGACTGTTTGCCACTCGGCTCTACGATTCCTCAATCCGAGCCGAGTTCGAATTTCAATCGGATCCATTACATTCATTTAAGCGCTAATACATCTTCTTCCCGTCCAGACATGGGTAAATAGCAGGAAAGACTGCCTTCTATAGTGTTGGGTGGCAACAAAGCTATAGAATCCAGTTTGGTTGTTGATAAGAAATTTTTTAAAAATGTGAGCTTAATTATTTTTTTTTCTTCTTGAAAAATGAAATTGGAATAAATTCGCCACTAATGTTTTGATTTGAGTGATTTAAAGCAAAGAAAGACTTGTCATTTTCTTCTGAATTAATTCGTATAAATTCTATTATTGCAAAATGATACTCACTGAAAAAATCATCGTACATCACAATAGTCCATGAAGCGATTGGTTTATCATGCAACATTTTATACCAATCTAATGAACGATCATGGCATGCATGCTAGACGCTATTAATAGTTAGAAAGAAAAACGTTCGTTAGAAACAAAGAAAATAGTAATGAACGCTTATGTAATATCAATCTTCGTATATGGATGCGAATGCTGTACAATATCCTCTCATATGAAAATGAAGAGCCGTGATGTAATAGTGCGAACATGAACACATAGACGAGGCCTGTGTTCACTTTCCGCGCAGACAATACATACGCTACAAGCATATCTTTTTTCTATAACATAAAATATGTAATAATTCCTATAATATGTCTTCATCAGAATTATACAAAAACCTGACATCGAATAACCTGAATTTGGCAGGGAGTACATGTTTGTTTGGATCGAGATGTTTTCAGGTCTTACTGTATAATGTTTTCCGTTATTTCTGTCGATCTTGTTCAGATGTGTGTCATGTAATTCGAAACTTGATCTGAGGTAGCATTCGTTTCACTACGCCAACCCTGCAAGAACGATGACTTTTCTTGTGAGTTCAGGGAACTGACTTCTTGACACTGCCTATATAACTTCTCACATGCACGCATGATCAATGTTTTGTACTCGTGACCTAAGAGTGTACGAGGCGCTGGTGAAATCTGTTTGACGAGCTGTAAGGTCACAAGTTCAATACATGGATAAGGTGAACTAGAAGTTCTCCGGGAGGACAAAGAGATGTTATTCGAAGATTTTATAGGGAGAAAAAACTTGAATTCGCACTGGAAAAATGAGGACTATGATAGAGAAAATTTAAGCCAAAGGATTATGCTCCGACATTGGAAAAATTGAATGGAAATCAAAGAATGGCGAAGTCGAAAGCGGTGGAAACATCGATTTAAAGAATGAAAACCGAGAAAAATGATATTTACTTGAAAAACTGCTCAGGAAAATGAACTGATACACTCAAGCGCATATCTTGTCACTGACACACACACACACACATATATATATATATATATATATATATATATATATATATATATATATATATATATATATGTATATATATATATATATATATATATATATATATATATATATATATATATATATGTGTGTGTGTGTGTGTGTGTGTGTGTATGGGGGCACCTCGAGGTGGTGTAATGGTTAGTAAGCTTGTCTCGCTAGAACAATTACGACTAGGGGCTTACCTACGCTTGGAAAATCACTATATATATATATATATATATATATATATATATATATATATATATATATATATATATACTATTAAAATTATTGGGTCTATTGTCCTCATATGTGTTGTCATATTTATCACAAGATTTTGGCCGTTGTACGCTCCGGCCTTCTTCAGTTGGTTGGAATGTCGAACTGGACCTTTTATTTCATTCACCGGGTTAGACTGTTCTATTTCCACGTGCCATGTCTAATGGATGTCATTTATCTGTTATCTCTTGTTAATTCCCCTCTCCATGTTCTTCACGCGCGCACTGCTAAAATAGTCGTCTATCTCGCAACACGGGCTTCGACCGCAAGGTCTGCTTAATCAAGTTGGAAGGATATACAAGCCAGCAAACTACTTCAATATAGCAGAACAAATACAAAGAGAGTTCTGGCATATGCACTTGTGTAAGCAAGTAAGCACCATAAGGAAGGTAAAATCGGGCAGAATCCCTAGTAACTGTTGCTGACTGAGCTATTGCCACTTATCCTGAGAATGGTGTTTTTTAAATAAGAGAAAGGAGATTATTTTTGTTTGAAGTCATTTAAATAAATATTTTTTTAGGTACCTATTATTCCGGATGAGTGATATAAAAATTAATAAATATTATACCTCCAATATCTTCGTATTTGGCCCCATCATTTCTGGTACTCAGATTTTCTGTGTTCTGATATTTTGTAGTATTTTCCAGCTTGTACTTCCTGCAACTCGCCTGAGGAGAACTTGCCGTTGAAACTCGGGTTGCGAAGTAGGATCGCCTTTTAGCCTTTTCTTAAAAATCTTAGCTCTACATATTGGATTTTTTCTTGAGCACTTTTTGGTTGTCTATATCTTTTTAGGCGCGGCTGCTTTCAGCCTCCTTTTATATTTCTATATCTCTCTCTCTTACTGATGTTGAGGAAAGACAACGGGAGAAAGCATCACTAAACTTTCCTGCTACGATGTCATGAGATCCTCGCTGTTGCACATATGTGTACTTGTAAGCTGGTAACTATCGAGACTTAAGTCTCAAATACAACACAAACATAAAACCTGAATGAGATATTTTGATCCTCATACGTTGAAATCAATGAGAGAGTCCATCCCTAATCTACATCCATAATGTAATATATATTGTGTCATTGCTTTTTTTATATATATATATATATATATATATATATATATATATATATATATATATATATATATAGAGAGAGAGAGAGAGAGAGAGAGAGAGATGGATGTATTTATAATACCAAATTGTAATTCGTAGGGATAATTCCAAAGAGGACATTTAGACTATATGAAAGCTGGAAATATGATATGGATTTTTAAGGGTTTTCCTAATGGGCACGGCGTTAGAATGATCCCTCTTCGGCCATGTTTCCGTTTTTGAATCTCACATTTAACGATCTTTCAGGAAGGCAAAACTTAAATAGAAGTTCATTATATTACATTTTAAAATATTTATATGAATAAATCTTAGGGAAAATAAACGAATTGTATCGTGAGATATGTTTCCTGGTATATCTGTAGTTAATTTTAATATAAATAGTTTCCTTCCTTTAGTATAAGAGAATGTTAATAAAATATTGAGAAAATATTTCAATGGTTCTGTATACTTACTGTATAGAGGAGCTGGTGTTCTTGAAAAGGATTTTTGTATCGCCTGTAAAATAAAAGAAAAAGAAACAATATTAAGGATTATTATCTTTTGTTTCAGTCATTTGTAACGTATTTGTATGTAATTATTCCTGACTTTTTGGCTTTTAATAATCTATAGACAAATGTTTTTCTATTAATATATATATATATATATATATATATATATATATATATATATATATATATATATATATTCCTTGATGGCATATTTACAAAAACACATTCAATTTCCTTTTTATCTTTTTTAAACTAGTTTTTGGATAGAGACAAATCCAATGCAAAGTCTTAAAAACTGATACGAGCAAAGTCTGTCTATATTTCTGAGATGAGGTATTATGTACAGTATTTACATTAATCGGACTATTGTCCTCATCTTTGTCGCCATATTTCGAAATAAAGGGTTCAGTTCGAAATTCCAACCACCTGAAGAAGGCCGGAGCGTACAACGGCTGAAACGGTGTGACAAATATGGCGACAAAGATGAGGACAATAGTCCCACTAATGTAAGTGTGATACGAGCAAATGAGATAGAAATCTTTGTAGATCCACGACCTCCCAACACTTCATTTAGTTTCATGTAGAAATTACTTTATCAATATTAATTCTATTCTGTTTCGCAATTATAGATGATGATGATCATCAATCCCATGATCAAGTGCAGTCTAGAATCTCCTCACACCTGAGTACCTGGCCAAATTCCAACGTATGTCTTTTGTTCGTCAATATCTGATGTCTCTGTAAATTATCTTTCTGACCATTCACTGATGTTGTAGCTCATTTTTCCCCTTCGTGCTTTTCATTTTGTCAAAGTTCGTATCTTGTAGAAAAATAACAGTGCTTATATCATGGCCGCGCCATTTCAAATTTTCGACGCTGTTTATGAGGACATCTAACAGGCATGATGCTTGTCTGATGGGGATGCCACACTGCCTCATTAGTGATTCGCTTTACGTAGTGAATGCCTAGATTGATTCAGGAAAATCTTATTTCTAATGCTTGTGTTCTTCACTGTAGTTCTGTTCTTAATGTCCAAGATTGACAGACATGCAGAAATACTGTGTAGGCCAATACCCGTTGATCTTTGGTTACAGGCAAATGTTTTTATCTTTTGGGGTCTTTCTTAGATTTATGAAAGCTGCCATTTGTTTTGACCTTGAATTTTTATTTCTATTCCGGAGTCCTTTCCGGTGATAATCGTACGAAGATATTTCATATGGCGCTTTACTTTAAGTTACTGAGCACCGAAATCCTTTCCCATCGTTCGTCATGAGCTTCTCTGTTGTTTTTGGGATTAATCTGCATTCAATAGGCGGATGTCTCCTCCCTATTCTTCAGCAAACGGACGAGTTACCCATCCTTACCTGCTAAACAATCTCTGCAAAACGAAATATTGTGATATTGCGACATTCGATTTAGTAGTAATGTTCCTCAAGAGCAGCCTTCGTCATGCGTTCAAGGAAGAATTTAAAGAGGGTTGTCGACAGAAAACAACATTGGACTACACAGACTGATGAGTGAAATTACTTTCATATGGAACCCTACAAAAGTACTGCTCTGCTTGCTTTATCATACAGCTATTGAAACCATGGATCAACTTTTTCTTCTACATTCCGTGTCCCTTTAGAACATGGGGATCATAGCTCTCCACAACGTCCTATACTCTTTAGCTCTTAGGGACATTTCTGGTTTGGCTATCTCGCTAAACAATTTACGCAAGTTCGTTAGGTTGGTTATCAGCTCATCCATCTTGCCTTTAATATGCCCTCAACCCTCCTTTACTCTTTATGTGTCTTTGACATTTTATTTGTCTCTTTCTGATTCTAAGAATACGTATCCGTTTTCTTTCCATTTTCCATAAAATGAATTCTCTAGTATTCTCAGCATCCTTCTGTAAAATCCCATTTCTTCTAATTTTGCTTTTTCTTCATCTCTGAAGTGATTGTTCAGTATTCACTGCCATATTAGAGCGATATCAGATGACAGTTCAATACTATTTTCTTTGTTTTTAACGGAAGTTTCCATTTGGTTAATACTTTGTTTAGCTTTTGGGAGATATATTTCCCTTGTTAATATTCTCTTGTACTTGCGTGTCATATTTGTTCAAGAAGATAATCATTCATGGATATTTCTTTGGATTAACCTGGAAAAGTTTTAGTGAAAAATTCTTTTGGCGTCTAATGAAATTATTAATTTAGCAAATTCTGTATTCACAATGTTTATAGTAATTGTTTTATTTTTTTATATGTTTCACATCACATTTGTCTGGGCAAATTAATACGGTGAATTTGATGTAAAAGCTTAAACTCAAGTCAGTGATATGATCATCCTTCGTCTGTTTTGTGCATGTGAAATTCAAATTTGGCAAGTTTGAAATAGAAGCAATGTGTCGAAATTGTCTCTTATATTTTTTTTACCGTTTGAAATTGTTTAGGTCGATAATTGGTTGTCATCTTTGTTATTGGCAAAATCAGAAACATTCTCGCTTCATAAGTTCAAATCCTAAAAGAACTGAAAATGTATTTTCCCTGCCTGAAGATAATAATTTCTGAAATTAATTTGTGAGAGAGGATTATTGAAAATAAATAAATGACACAATCATTATGTCAGACAAAATAAAAAAAAATGACTTAGACAATTACTCTCTATCATCAAATCTCGTATGAACAAAATAAAATTCTAACATGTTTTATATTTTTAAATTTTCCGTATTTATTATACATTTATAAAAGCTCTTGTATTATCTACTATCTATATTTCTCATGTTGTCTGTCTGTGTGTCTGTCGTGGGCGTTGTTACCTCGCCCAGACCGCATTTCACACCCGATTTCGATGCGGTTTTCAACACAAGTTTGCAAATGGCTGCCGTAAGGACATGACGGAGCCCGATTTTTGAGTTCGGAATCAGGTTCCGAAAAAATCGATAATCGAAAAAAATCTGCTTACAGAAGGAATGATCGCATTTCAACCAAATTTGACACCCGCTTAGAGTCTATCATTAGAAGTGTTGTCCAGAAGTTTCATGACCACGGACCCCTAAACAGCGCGGAAAATCGATAAAACCCCAAAACCGATACGCCCAGATTGCGTCTGAACCGCATGTCGGTTTTTAGGGAAAACCGAGCGGATTTATGAAGAGGCTATTGGGAGTCATCAGGTGAAGTTTCAACTCTGAGCACCCCCCCTCCAAACAGAGTGCAAATCGATAATCGGTCAACCCTTAAAAATGTTTTTTTCCGGTTTTTTAAAGCGGATCGTATTGTGTTTATTTTGTTTAGTTCTTTTTTCGTAACAGATTTAATGTTTACTATTGAGCTTAGAAAAAGTTGGCAGTGTGAGATAGGCAAGAAGTAAGACATGTAACAACATCAGCATGGCAAAGGGCACTCCTCTAAAGGCAAGGAAGAGCAAAAATATTTTAAGTCAAGTGATAGCAATTGCTGTATTAGTCGTACTATTTTTGAATCAAGCACGGGCAACGCCGGGCCATGCTGCTAGTAGATTAATAAAAGAAATAATTGCAAATTTAATTAGAGGCATGGCTTGGCCGTTGCAGTAGTATTTTGCACACCCTGAATCTATGATACGCTCTACCCACTCTAATACATCTAAATTTTTCATAAGGTAGTATTCATATAAAATACAAATTTTATTGTAAGTTAATAATGTACAACAATGGATCATATGTTATGTAGGTTGAAAGATTCAAATAGAAATACTGAAAATAAATGGAGTGTATGTAAATATATATTAAAGAACTGTTATAATAGATTATGCCATCTTAAACAAATCAACAATGTTTTGCGGCATTTTTTTTTACATCAACTTGAGATTTTACTTGTTTAAACGTTGAATATTTAAGATTATGGATAAAAATATTGTATTTTACATAATGTTTTTTGACTTAGCGTAATCAATCTTATTCACAGATTTAGATAAAAAAAAAATAAACAAAAAGTCGTCGGAATGACCTCAAAACCTCCGGAAAGAAATTCATCGTTTAATAATCAGTTTTGTTTAGTTTAACTTTTAACGTATATAAATGTAGGCAGAAATAAAGCAAATATTCATAAGATAGCGACGGTGACAAAGTACTGCGTGGGGCCACTAAAACTGACTTCCCTCCCTCAGTTGAGTGATACGCGGGTAGTAAAAACCAACCATGCATTATATAAACAATTAATTTCGACTGTAAAATTATGAATATGAAAAAATTAAAATCCTGCTTGTATTTTAATTTGAAAAAATTCTTTATTTTAGGTTTATAATTATTCTAGTATTAATTATCGGCTTGTCTCTGGCCCATTACATTTCTCAGTCAAATCAAGTTTTAATTATAAATAAAAAATACGATATTATTAACTGTTTTAAAAAATTAAAAAAAAAATTGCATTATATATAGGATTATAAATATAATATATAAATTATAGGTTAATAATAAATCCTGAATAAATTATAGGTTTATTAATATCCAGTATTATTTACAAGTTTCTACTAAAACCCAGTCTCCCATTTTTGGATGATGCCTGTTAATATGATATTGTTATGTTTGATCAACTCCATCAATTTCAGGGTTCATATATTTTATATTACATATTACTTTGATGCAAACATTTCCATTTTTCAAAAAATCTTATTCATGAAATTTCATTGCGTCTTTATTAAGTTATCAAATACTTTCCCAGAATTCCTCTAAACATACGTCATTTTCACCAGAGTTTGCATTCCATCATGAAATAATTATTATGCTGTTTTATTCAATTAATGATTCAGCGAAGTTTTCGACGGCTTTAAATTGTTAGAAATGCTAACCAAAGAGGGATGTTTCATGGTTCGAAAATGCATCTAGTGACGACACGAAGGTTAAAGTTCAGAAGCACAGAGCCTATGGAGGTGAATTGTTCATATCTACACCATGGCTGTTAGATCCTTTGAATCTGCAAGATGAAGACTGCAACAACCATGCGAGGAAATCATCTTTCGTTGGTTTTATTAATTTTTATATTATACAACGCCTAAGAGCCACTCAACGTAGAGGTTTACTGAAAGAGGTTGTTATAAGAATAGTAAGTAATATAAGAATTAAGAGGAGCAGTTTATGAGTATATTTGGGAAAGTAAACGGTTAACCCTCAATCCTGAAGCAGCTAAGATGGTAGAAGTCGGAAAAGCAAACTCTTAAGAGTCCGTTGCACAAAGTAGTCGTTTGTGGGAAGGATAATTGATTGATTTGTCTGTTTAATGACATATCAACTCCATATGAGTCATTTAATAACGAAATGTAACTTTTTTATGGGGAGCTTAGAAGCAATAAAAATATGTTATTCTGTTTTCAAAATAGAATGCATGATAGATAAGACTCAGCATTTATGCATATGCATGTTTATCTGGACATGATTACTAGACGCGGTGATATGTGTTTTATGTTGTGATTTTGTTGAAGTTATATTTCAGAATACTGTTCGATTTAAGAAATTGTAGGAAATTATATGGATTAATGTCATGAATGTGTTCTTACGTTGGTTGGTTGTTTGGTAATATTTTAAATGGATTTGGGTGAAGTTGCTACAATTTGTTAGTATCTGTGTATTGTTGACAGTTTTACTATAAATATGTATAGTTGTTAATTTATTTTTTTATAAAAAGAGGTATTGCTGTTGTTTTACCATAAAATATATTTTTATACTTTCATAGAATTTTGTGTGATTGTTTTACTATTTGCGCATAGCTGTGACCCTAACAGGTACTCCCAATCCAGGTGAGGGTGGACCTGGGAACAATGGCAATTAAGAGGTGGTTCCAAGCTCTTTAAACCATGAATCTTCCGATCAGAAATCTTGCTCCCGGATGTAGTTTATTGTGGAAATAGGCTGTTCGATTGGTTCTTACTTTTTTTTTTTTAAGCGTTTCACCCCAAGCAAGGCCGGTAGCCACTAGGACTCAAGGGGTTACAGAAAATTTGGAGCAAGGTCAAATAGGAGTGATAGAAGAAAGGATGAGGAGGAGGGTAGTGGATAGATCAAGGCAACTGGAGATTTCGATTGACATTACATTTGAATACCTGGAGATTATAGCACTCAGGGAAACTGGAATAAGGAAGGAAGTTCCACAGGCGAGATGTGCGAGACACGAAGCTATTGGAGTAGAACAGACTGTTACATTTAAGAGTTTCGACAGTGAAGACGTGAGAGCGGGATGCCAGCCTCGTAGGGCGCTTGAACGCATGAAGTCTGGGAACCAGCGAATGCAGCTCCTCGGAGCAATTGCCATGAACGTAATTGTAAAACAGACAGAGAGAGGCGACGGCTCGTCTGTGAGAAAGTGAGTGTACTTATTACTAATGCAATACGAACAGAATAAAAATGGTTCGATTCAGTGTAGGTTTGCATGACGGGTCTCAGCTTTGAGGGTTATAATTAATGGAAATAAGGAATGTAACGCATCTGAACATTTTTAATGGAAATAGTGATGGAGTAAGCGTGAAGCCTTCAAGGTTTCCTCTGTGGGAGTGATGTTTTTTTTATGCTAGAAAATAATACATCACCCACAATAACATGTATACTCTTTTAAACACTATCAACACTGGAAAGTGAAAACGGTTTAATTCCAGACAAGATATGACAGCAGTACTCGATTTTCTGCAGGATGAGCCAGTTACTTAATGGAGAGTTAAAAGAACGAATCATTTTCACAGAATCTTTTGCAATAGATCGTATGTACAAGTTCCACTAGACGTTCAACAGACGGGGAATCATTGAGTGATCGCGATAGACAAATAATTCAAGGCCACTGACCAGCCCTTTTTTTTTTTTAACTCACTGAGATGTTAGAGCTAGATCAGAGTAGAAATCGGCCGCCAGGCTCTAGCATGTGTTATTATACTTTCTCAACAATTATTTATTTCCCAATTCGTCTTCGTTTTGTTTTTTTTATTTTTTATTTTTTTATTTTTATTTTTTTTTTGCGTGTCTGTATCCTTCATTAATGTTCCATCAATTTATCGGTTTTGCAGAGAGACATTTTCTTCCAGATTGAAATAAGTTTCTCCCGATTTTTTTTTTAACATGACTACATTTACATGTAATTAAGTACAACACATATTAAAAAAAAAAAAATCAGTGTTACTTACCCCGTCGACAGTAGAAAATGCTCCAAACCAAATGTTGTAGACATGGTCAGGTAATAAGGGTCCGTTATAATAGTTACTATAAGTGTGATTGTCTCCTATCACGAACGGGCTTCGCACGTTTCCCGGCGGAAATTGAGCCGTGACATAACATCCATCCGGGGAATTAAGAGCTGAATAATAATCGGCAGTGACGTCAGCAATATTTGGCGGCAACGATCTCTTCGATCTGTAGCCGTCATTGATCTTCTCCACGATCAGTCGATAAAAACTGCAAAGTAGAGAAATAATAAAATATCAATATAATATAAACAAGAAAATAATTATAAAAATCGGTCTGATTTCCTGGGATCATTATTTATACCATTTACATGCTGACTATTGTCGCCAAATTTTTTATCACAACGTTTCGACTGTTGTAACCTCCGACCTTCATCAGTATTATTTAGCTCCGTGTAACTACTTCCAAACCGAACCCTTTATTTGATCTGGGGCGGCCGAACGAGAACAGTCTAAATTTATAAAAGGTAATAAAAAATAAGCTTCAAATAATTCCACTTTTATTACCACTGGGCTAGAGGAAACCATGCCACTATCTTGACCCAAAATACATGGTAATTTTCAGATGTAAGTTAAAAGACATTACCTACATCTTGAAGTAGCATGCCCGTTTTTACAGCTTTGAATTGAAAGATAGAACTCAAAATATAGTTATATTTAGAGTCATTTTCAAATTTATTAAAAGGCACTAAAAATGGGTGCAAATATTTGAAAAAAAGGAACTTTACTTTTCATGTTGGGAATCTTTCCGACAGAATAAATCCTTTACCCAGCTTATGCTTCTGATTTTCTAACTATTAACGGACAGCTAATTAACGAACAACCACTGCATTGAATGTAGAAATGAGGTGAAAAATTGAAATTCTGATTGATTTCTCAATGTGATGTTTAGAATTTCAAAGAGACTTGCCTTTAACTGATTTTGCATGCATTTTTAATTTTTTTTATTTTAAATTTTGAATAAACTATTTCGCAAAGAAAGACAATATAATGCTCCGATCTTATATTTGTAACTGAGAATATCTACTGTCAAATCCAGAAAAATTCATTCGTGTCAAGTTAAACCGATGAAATGGAAACGAATTATAATTTGAAATTCCGAATTTGAATTAATTCTGACACAGCCATTTTGAATATTTAATGAGCTTAATAAAATTTATTAACGTAATTCAGTTGTTGGAATCTAAAGTTGCAACCAATATTTGTATGAGCTGAAAGTTATGCTCATTTTAAAGTAAAAATGCAAATTTAACTTCTTCGATTTTTTTCCTGTAGACGGATATTGAAATAAGCGAAAGATAATCTCGCAACAAAATTCCAAATGAAAATGCTTGAAAGATAAACATTCTGATTTTAACAAAGTTCGGACAGAGATCACTATTTCAAGTTTTAAATACACAACTTTCTCTTCCACTGAACATCTATGATTTGTAGTGTTTCTGTGTGTATGCATTTGAAAATACATACCGGAAGTTCACAAAAATAATTTGAATGTCTTAATTTTCAAAGATAGCATCGAGGTAATGGGGTGCCAGAAGAATAAGCCTCTTGAATCTTTGCGGATATTAAATTCTTTCTTAGATGCGATGTAGTGAAATATTGTGAGCAACGAGTAAGTATAACATTTAAATGTGTTGACCGCTTTTATCGTACAATGAATATGGCTAACAAACGTAACAGCGTTCGCAGCTGGCATGTATGATCCCCAGCAAATGCATTCCGGGCCGATGAATTGGTTCATTAGTTCATTTAGTTCATTCGGCAAATCTTTTAACTAAAATATTTAGTCATTTATTGGTATATTTATTTTTTTAATCTCAAATAATAATAATAATAATAATAATAATAATAATAATTATTATTATTATTATTATTATTATTATTATTATTATTATTATTATTATTATTATTTCCTTTGATTTTTGTCGTACAGATATTTCCTTGCGGGTCCCAACTAGCGACAAAGTCAGAAATGGCATCATGACATTTTCCACTGAACAATTTTGTAATGATGCTTTGAACCCGGAAGGAAATGTGCATATAAAAAAATCAAACGAAGAAATAATAATAATAATAATAATCCCGATACAGGAACGATGGCGATATAAACCACTTTATAGCCAATACTCTGCCCGTAACAATCAAGCTGATGTAGACGAACCCCGTGCCCATCAGTGGCTACGAAGTTCAAGGTTAAAAGCTGAAACCAAAGGTTTTATTCTTGCTGGACAGAACCAATGCCTGTTAAATAGAAATTACTAAACACATATACTTAAAAAAAACTACGTTAGCCCAAAACGCAGATGATGTGATAAGTATCCAAAAACAATTGACAATCTTGTATCAGGTTGCACGGTATTTGCACCCACTGAATATAAATCACGGCATGACAGAGTGTGCCAAAACCTGCATTGAAAAATATGCAAATTTTACGAAAAAGAAACTGCAAGAAATCGGTATGAACGCAACTCAGACCCGGTTAAGGAGATAGGACCAGTAACAATGTTATGGGAATTTACTATACACATAGGCAGAACAATCAAATCTAATCGCACAGACATCGTGATTAGAGATTAAAAAAAAAAAGACAAAATGCGCCTTCTTATTGACAAGGCAGTCCCTGAAGATTGTAAATGTCTCTTTGAAGATCTTCAAAAAAAAAAAAATTACTAGGATTAGTTGGAGCCCTTAATTACGGGGTTCATTAAGTAATGTTATCGAAGGCAGGCACGAACCAAAAAATGGAAGATAAAATCTGCTTTTCAAGTGAAACATACATTTGGTAAAAAAAAAAAAAAAAAATATCGATGTCGTGCAATATTGAAGCAGAAGCTATATTTTGTTCTAATTTTCGAGATTTTCCCGCTTTTTCTATTTTTCTTGATACACTGAAAGAAACAGAGAAACATCGGACCACAGATGAAGAAGTAAGCGAAATTTTGAGCAGTCGTTTACCGTCTTTGTCCGTGGCCAGTAAGCTCAGCGATG
This sequence comes from Acanthosepion pharaonis, assembly GCA_903632075.3. Lineage (NCBI taxonomy): Eukaryota > Metazoa > Mollusca > Cephalopoda > Sepiida > Sepiidae > Acanthosepion > Acanthosepion pharaonis. The sequence goes on along the minus strand of CAHIKZ030005269.1, from coordinate 150,184 downwards.
TTCCGACACATTATGTCCTACTATATCGTTTTAGAAGATAAAACATGAAAATATACCTTTTTTGTCATATCTGGGCCAGAGATGTCCAATCCTAGCACTACAGCCTTGATAGAGTCGATGCCAGTTCACGCAGTTTTGTGGAGACATATTTAAAGATTTCCAGATTCTTTCCATCAGGCCTAACTTTGAAAGCTTTTAGAAACTTCCTCACAAATTCATGGGAGATGTTCAGACTAGCACTATTATTTAGGTATGCCATTCTGACATTTACTTCCAGGACATGTCATGCCATTTCCTAGGAGACAAATTAGCATTTCCTCATACAATCTAAAAGTAAAAAGAATTTTCTACTCAAATAGATTTTTTTACTCAAAAATTGCTACTTTGTGCAAGTAATTTTCGCATGTGTGCTTTCCTGAAAACTACAATCATTAACTCAAAGGTCAATTATAACTTTTCCTCTTTATCCTAATAATTTTAACTTCCTACTAATCTCACTTACATTCATATTAAACACCTGATTTAGCATTATCATTTTGATGTAACTTTCTTCTTTTGAAAGCATCTCGACTTTTGTATTAACTGCATCTTCCACCCTACTGCTATCAGTAAACCTTGCCGTTCGGCCTAATTTGTCGTCTTTTTTCGACCAATTGCCGGCTGACTCGATTAGCCTTTTTCTGGGACTGAGTAAGGAGACCGTGAGCTATCCTGAAAATATAGGGAATTTAAATTTCGCGCGTCTCTCCGTTCATTTCCGTCCTTGGAAAATCTACCGTGCTTCGACCAGGTGTCTGAACTACACTCAGGGAACTGTTTCTGCTTATGTCTGGCCGTGTGTGTGTTTGTGGGGTACACCTAAAAATAAATTTAACTAAATACATAAAATTGAACAACTATCCTATTTCCTACATAATATTAAAATCTCTCATTGTAAACACGCACTCAACTGGATAACAAAATTAGGAGTCATCAGGAGTCAAATGTTCCGAAAACGTGTTCAGTCGTGCAATTTGATTCAGTCAGTTATGCGCCATGCGTGAAGCACGCTTTGGCGATCATGTATCTTTCGATACACAAACGAGGTGGCAAATTTATTTTTTCCCGCAGTAGGTTGTCATTTCTTTCTTCGGTAGACCATTTACAATCCAAGGCTATAGAACCCGGTCTGACCTGCTATTACCCCGTAGCTGCGGGAGAAGAATAGGATTCATACCTTTCACAAGGGAATTAGCACATAAGTGAATGTAATGGATTCGACTGAAATTCAAACTTGGCTCTCTGATTCCTCACTCCGAGCAGCTATACATTAATCCAGCTTACCTTGAATTTTATTACGTACCCTAAAAACTATGATAAGAATTCAGCTTACTAAATATCATACACGCTATTTGTGAGAAAAAAGGGAAAAAAATTTGCATTAGAATTAAATATGTTGAGATTTTGACTTACCTGACGTCTTTGTCTTTTCTGGGTTTCAGCTCAACAGTTACAGAATTTTCGGATTTTTCCAAAATTCTAGGGTTATGGGGAGTCAAGGGAGCTGTTAAAAAAGAATACAGAATTCAATGTTATTGAGAAAGGAGAATCAAATAATTCATCATTTAGAGATTATTTAACAATTCTTCAACATTTGTCTCTATGCTTGTGTTTGTGTGAGCAGAACAAAATTTGCTAGATACAGATATCGGGACAAAATAATATGTCCATATATAAGGGTGTAAGAGTGTGCGTGCGTGCGAGTTTACAGATAGATGAGCAGAAACGAAGAAAATGCTACAGCCAAGCAGACACATAAAGCAGCATAGAAAGACAAAGTCGGGGACTGCACACACACACACACACACACACACACACACACACATATATATATATATATATATATATATATATATATATATATATATATATATATTGAGCATTTGGGCAGCAATCCGTCTGTTATGGAATTTTCGCTGACAACATATGACAAGTTGTAGTGGTTGAGTTCTTATATAATTTCTCATGTGTTTGTATAATTTGTTTTTCTTCTTAGGACAAAAACTGTACAAAGAGTGTCTTCAAATACATTCATAAAGCAATGGATATATTCAGTTAAACTAAAATGAAATTCATACTTGAAAATGGCTTTTGAAAGAAACATATATATATATATATATATATATATATATATATATATATATATATTGTGAATATTTAGATTTTTCATTGATACATGTTTCATTAAATAATATAGACAAGTTTTGTCTATATTTTTTAAGTAAGTTTCTTTCATATTGTCTGATAAGTTTAATAACATCATCATTGAAAGACGAAAAGAAATCACCATAATGATGTTTAAATCCAATCTAAGCTTTTAAGCCATTATCAAAGATGACAATTACATTTCATTCTATCAAGCTGCACACGGACGAAACAATCATGATAGTCTGTTTTTGTTGCATGGAAAATTTCAAACTCGTGTATACGCGACGCGGATGCGAAAATCGCGCCGCAGCTCGTGACGTCACACATGACCACGCGAGAGTGGAAACGAGAAGTTTTAAGTATGGGAAGCCGTTGGTATATACCAATGGATTCTGTTATCAATTATAGGCATTTAAGAATATTTGTGGAGATTTCATATTTTATTTTGTTCAGGTTAGGTTTCAACTGTTTTATGTATATAGCTTCAAGAATTTTTAGTTTTTTTTTATTGTTTTCATGTTTAAGTATAGTTGTGTTTTCAACAAGTAATAGCATAATTGTCCACCCCACAAATTTTTAATATCTAAAAGAAATCACTGAACTAGTTGAGTTTCTTTTTTTTTCAGGTTTTCAGATAAGTGGTTTAAAAATCTTGACACGATTTTCGTATGATTTACTGAAAAACCCTTTCATTGATTCAGCTCGAAATAGAACAGATAAAGATCGTTTTGTGTCAGCCCCATTGTCTTCGCAACTGAGCAATGGTAAGAGGTAAAATACCATTCAGGCCTTCAATAATGGTACCAACATACATAACCTGGCTTCCATCTTCAGATCTATTCAAAAACTATTCATGGAACATTGAATAAGTTTAAAACAGAGGGAACAGTAGAGAGGAAAACTGAATAAGGATTATTATTTGTAAGAGGGATTATTATTTCAGCTTAAAAAAATACCCAATTCAATCCAGAAGACGTTTCGCACGTGAGAGAGAAATTTCAGCTATGACAGTCCAAAGAGCAGTGAAAAAAGACTTGAAAATGAAATCGTACGTGAAATCTGTTAGACATCTTACTGCAGAAGGAGAGAAAGATTGATGATTACAGTGCGAAGATCATCTTGAAAAAGTTGCAGAAGGATACCGAAATGATATATATATATATATATATCTTCTTGAATCTCCGATGCGTAGATATCTTTCATTAATGACGAACATGTCATTTCCATTTAAGTTAAGATTTTCGTTTAAGTTTTTCTGTTACGCTTGGAGTGTAAATATACATTCTTATTATTCAACGTAGAGTACAACAGTGTTATAAAAATCTCGGAAAATTCCAGTAAAATGACTTTAATCATTTCTAAGATAAAATGTTTCAAATCTTAATCAAACATTTGAACAATTTTGCTGTTGCATAATTTGAACAATTTTTCTGTTACACGTTATGTATATACGTATATATATATATATATATATATATATATATATATATATATATATATATAAATTAATAATAAAAAAACACAGGCACTAGCCCTCACATACATCAATGTCCGTAGTAGTAATTTCTTTTATATATATATATATATATATATATATATATATATATATATATATATATATATATAGTATTCATAATAAAAAAAAAACAGGCACAAGCCCTCACATACATCAATGTTCGAGTAGTGTATTTTTTTATATATATATATATATATATATATATATATATATATATATATATATATATAACGAAACTAAACGAAACTAACGAACGAAATTTGTAACATTCCGGATGAAAAGAAGTCAACCAATTGGAAATCTTACAAAAGGATTATGTTTAAAAATGAATGCAACGAAAAAGAATAAACACGTCGAATTTCTGACTGAACTAAAATTTTATAAATGTTTGTCTACACGAATAAAAGAAATGCCGAACACAAACGAAAGAAAATCTAATTGAGTTGAGTCAACGAAAAGAGTCGATAAAATGATGGATGAAAGGAAGACGTTCAAAAAAAGAAACACGCGTAACAATAAATGTCGAAGAGGAAAAAAAATGGATCGCGCCAAGAATGAACAGAAATCTAAGGGTGGAGGTGGAGGGTATTAGAAGAGGCGGATTGAAATTAATTCATTTTCGAAGCGAGCTTTAAAATAATAAAAAAGATGAACGAAAGGAAACTAAAGCAAGGCGAAGGAAACATCAGCAAGAGAACCGAGGAAGAATATATTTTGAAGTCAACTAAGAAAGAATTTTCAGTCGGGTAGACTAGAAATAAAATGAAAGACGAAAATAGAAAAACAATTATTTTAAAAATTAATGTAATGAACCAAACAAATAAACAGGAAACATTAAACGAAAATAAATTTGGAAAATGCTCGGAGAAGGAAATAATTTAAAAAGAATGATGATGATGATGATGATGATGATGTTGTTGTTGTTGTTGATATTATTATTATTATTATTATTATTATTATTATTATTATTGTTATTATAACAACAACAACGATAACAATAAAATAAAAGAAATAAAAAATAGATAAATCATTTTATCTGGACGCCACCTGTCCCGAGCATATATTTTAAATTCACTTACTGAAGACTTTAGTAAAGGGAGGTAACTTCTGTTGTCCAGGAAGCAAATTATTTCAATAACAGTCAACGTGGCTGGTAAGACGTATGTGAGCGAGATATATTCTCTCAAAAGGTCAGTAAGTCATCAGATTATTTAGTGTAGTGCAATAATTTTATGTATGCATTGAGTTGATTTACCCATGTAAATCACCCCTGAAAAGTAATATTATCTTTTAGACATATTCGTATATATATATATATATATATATATATATATATATATATATATATATATATATATATATATATATATATAAAGGTCTTAATCTTAGCGGCTTTACAGCCTTGCATGGTGTGATGCCGACTATATATTTACAGGCAGCAGTCCTGCTTTTATATTATGTTATATATATATATATATATA
>CAHIKZ030005269.1:135000-140000 GCA_903632075.3 Acanthosepion pharaonis | reverse complement strand
TAGATTTATTTATGATGACTCAGACTTTAATGTCCACAAGAAGCGGCTTGCGTGAAGTCGAAGATTGCGTGGATAACTTCAGAAAAAGCAGAGATCATAAGATCAGATTTCAAATAGGCTTGTTCCGTTTAGTTTACCAGAAACTTAATTTCGACTTGAAAGAGCCATCCGAAAATACGAGTTTTGTATTTTTAGAAAATATATATTGCTATTAGAATTAATCATACAGACAGAAACACGTACACAAATGCACACACATATAAAAGAACTTTGCTACAAAAACATTAATTACTATTTTATTATTTTGTCTATGAAGTCACATGCGGATATTAGTGAAAATGAATTCCGCAAATAATATCTGGTATTTTAAAAATCCACTCAATAAACATGCGTTTCTGCATTCTTGTAGGTATTAGGTAAGTGGTAGTCTAGCTAAAAAATTTTGACAGGAAAAGACGTATAAACTTAAGTGAGTCATGGAAATTGTCCTACGCGAAAAACAATGGACTCATTCACATGGATTGACATAGACCAATCAGTGGACGGGAGTAGGTTTCGGTGGAAATGTTATTGCACGCTTTTGAATACGTAAAGTTCTGTTACACGTTTATTGCAGAAATGTTATCAGGAAACGCGGTTTCTTTTACTTCTTTCAGTCTCACTTGCTTGTAAATTATAACGTCAAAAGGTCACATGTGCTGTTCTAATTTCCAGAATGTCCGCAATTATTCCCCAGTATTTATTTAAACAGAAAGTAACTTTTGTTGAATCACAAGTGACTTTCTAAATCACTACAGATTTTAATTGCTGTAAAAGATTAGCTATTTAAACGTACCCTTACTGTAGGCGTCCTAATATGCACATATTTATTTTTCAGTTAAGAAAACACCTTTTAATTTTCTAAGGTGTAGATTGAAATGCTTGTGTTTCTTATCGTTAGCGAACGCTTGAATTTAATCTTATTAGACGCAAATATTAAGATATGCACAGGTGTGCCTACAATAGTAATATGATTTGTTCTGTACATAAGTTTTCAGTTTCCAACTGACATTGAACTTTTAGGAATGATTTGGAAAGAGAACAGTCGATTGGCGCAGCGAGTTATTGATGAACAGCTGTCACAATTATGTCCCTTTCGTGAATGAATTACAGTTTGAAAGACGAGAAAGTGAGGACGAAATAAGCACCAAAGCTGAGATAGCAGTAAAGAACAGTGATACGACTGGCTAATAACAATGGCCATTGTTTTGTTAATTAAAAAGTTAAAACATACTGCAATAATTTAAATACCCGCTTAGAATGTTCTACCTCGGGGTTTATTTGTAAGAAAATATTACAGATTTTATAGCTAAATAGTATATTAAAAAAGTACATTAAAAGCGACTATGTGGTATGAATTCCTGTGTATTATAAACCTAATGTCTTCAGCAACCATTTTTACCAGTGCTCATATTGCAATTTTGCTTTTATCATTGCATGTTTTTTTTTTTTTTACCAGAGCTCATATTGAAACTTTGTTGTTATGATTGCTTTTCTCGTTGTGATAAATATGGCGACAAAGATGAGGACAATAGTCCGAATAATGTAAATAATGTACATAATACCTCATCTCAGAAATATAGACAGACTCTTGCCGTTAGTTCTACCGCAATCTACAATTAGCTGATAGACCTAGCATAATCTACCCGGAACAGTTAGCCTATTTTATACTACACTTTTATTAATTTATTATAATAATTTGAATTAAGTTGTTTCAGTATAACATATTTTTGTTGTTAGTTTCCAAGGCAGAGATTAGCCTATCGCCAAAATTATTCCTTGCTAAAAAGTTGCCTTAACCCACGGAATTTAAGGTTCACATTTTATACCTAGGCTATAAGACAGCACCATCCTACCTATTGGGGGAATTTTTTTTAATGTTAAATGTTCACCTTGTACGTCAACATATGAAGTATATACAATCGAACGCGCACATACACAAACATACATTTTGAATGATTGTTACGTAAGACATTTTAATATCACATTCTCCTTCCCATCAGTATGGACAGTACTTCTCATGGGCTGAGCAATATAATAATAATACTGGAGAAAAGACAAATACGAAATTAAAAAACCTTTAACTTCGTAATAAGAACTAAAAAAAATTAGAAAAATTCTATTTCAATATTTTTTGAAATTATTCGTTAATATGTAATTGAATTAAAATCTACATTCGCAAACGTATATACAAGCAATGTAAACGAAATTGCAATGGCCATTTGTGCCACACGGAATGACTTCACTTCCTGGCGAGCAAGAATCAGTGGATAACAGCAAACGTGTCTAAGCCAAAATATGCAGAACTTTAAAATCAATTGTGTAACCCTTTTTTTATTTAAACTAAATATATTTTCTTCTAAAGTATGTTAAACGGACAAACACTCAATGAAGCACTCAATGAAATTTGGCCATTTTGAAATTTGCAATGTACCAATTGAGTATAAAATAAGATTTAGACTAATTGTGAGTCAATATTTTTCACTCCAAATATAATTGATTATGCAAAATAACATTTAACATCCGTCAGAGGTAAATTTAATTAAATATCTACCAAATATGTAGACATCGTCTATAGAAAAACTCGACAAATATTATCAAATTTGGCAATTACTTAATTATAAAAAAATAACTAATATTTTATATATAGTAAATTGAAAATGCATTTGTTTTCAGTTGGTGTTTGTAACACTTCAAACAGTCGATTAAAAAAAACGTGCATTTAAATTAATGTGTCTTATGCAACTGCCAATGTACCGTTGACCAAAAACGAAAGAATCTAAATGTATATCAATCGAAGAAATAAAAAATAACATTAACTTTAAACATTTTAACCACCATGCAGTCTGGCGATTTGTGAGTAGCATAGTGTTTAGCGGACTTGTAAATGGTATCAGGAATCCTTGTTTAAATTCTTTTAATGCCCTACGAAAACAGATAGGGTTTTAGAGATTTGGATAGCAGCCAATCCTGTGGAAAGATGATACGGAATTCAAACCCATAGAGGATGAATCAGGAAAACACACAACAATTTTACCTATGAATTTATGGATATTTCCAGATAATAAAGAAGAGGAAAACTATTATGCAAAGATGATTATCTCTATTTCATTGAGATGAGGTCAAGTGGATCCCGTGAAGGCCGGATAATAACGACATTTCATAGACTGACGAAAGCGGCGAGCCGTTCAGTTCAGTTAGACTCCTTGAGGCAAATCGAACGCTTTATATTTAATACGGACAAACGCTAAATCTGCCTACATGGGCCAAGCCTAAATCTGTCCGCCGAGACCAACTACCATGTGCGAGACAAATGACCACAGCGACGTTTTCCTTTGGATAAATAGGTCCTCATCAAAAACATATAGAAAATATCTTCATTGCATTGTCAAATTCCTGTTGTTTATATATATATATATATATATATATATATATATATATATATATATATATATATATATATATATATATATATCCTCTTTTGAATTATTGCAAATAAGACCCTTTATCTCCTTTTCCCTTTTTCACACTGCTTGTTACTGCTTGTTACTGTTATAGTTTCTCTGTTTGGGGTAAGTTTAAATATTCGTGTAGAATTTTGTATATCACTCCTTTTTGTTAGCATATACTGCTACGATTATTATATCATGAATATAATAATGTCTCCAACTGAGAAAAGGCAAAAAGGAAATATTCGTTTCTCACATAGCACACCCATTAATCGTCTACATCTACAAAAATATACATGCGCCGTAAAATAATTTCATTGGACTTATTTCACAGAGGTGAACTATATAAATGAAAGACCTACATATCAGGAATCATTGTTGATAGACAGAAACTCTCCAACTCTTTGGAAAACGTATGTTTATTGCAACTGTTTTATTGGCTTTTATATTGACAATATTATTACTTTTTTTTAAATTGAAGAAATTTGTTTTCGTTATCCATTTAATTCTATCCCGAAAGTTAAGTGTTTTCACCAAACCATCTTCAGATTTCTTTACATGTTTTTGACAATTTTCAATTCGTTAATTTATTATATTATCTGTTTTTTCATCTATACTGTCTTTAAATATTTTAGCCTCAGTAAACATTTTTCCCTTGCATATGTCCTAAATCGTGATTTTTTATTAACATTAATTTAAAATGTGGCAAATAAGTGATTTTAAAATTTCAGAGCAAAAACATTCATTAACTTGTTTCTCAAGGTGGCTAATTTTAGAAGAGAAATAAAATGTATATAAAATTAAATTATTCATGGATTTTCTTCTTTTTAGAATATAAACGCCTTAAGTTCCGATTGATATTTATTAAGATAACATAAAATTTAATTATGTTGGAAGTTACTTATGTAAAGACTTAGTTGCACTAATTTTATTGTTAATATCTCTCATTTTTATATTTTTACCGTAGTTCACACGTTAAGCATAAATTTCCTGTGATTATTTTAAATAATATAAGATAGATTTTTAATCGTTATCAGTCATGCATGGCAGTAAAGCTACTAAGATAAAAGTGGTTACTGGGCGTGGAAGAATTAGATAGCAGAAACATTACTAAGGTGCGAGGACATAAGAAGTGTAACCAGGTGAACAGCAGATAGCGATTGACATAGTATTTAATTTTTTGCAAATTACAATTGAATTGAAAGCATGGAGCCGGAATGGAATTCTACAAGCGAGAAGTGCGAGAAAAGAAACTGTTAGCATAGAACTTACGGCGACATCTCAACTATAAATTGATGTGATCTTGACGACAGTCAAGTACTTCGCTTAAATTCAAAAAGTCTAGTTAACATAGCGAAGAGCTCAAACAAACAATTATCATAGCAGTTTTATGTTGGTTATTATTATTATTATTATAAGATTTTCCAACAATATACCGTACGTGTATAGTGTAATAACGAATATAAATTCTATAAAAATACACAAAACTGCATTAACCTGTTTATCACAGTT
>CAHIKZ030005269.1:125000-132500 GCA_903632075.3 Acanthosepion pharaonis | reverse complement strand
GAAAATTAGCTCTCGCCTCACCAAATATTATGTGATAAAAAGTACATAAAAAAAAACTGAGACAGTGAGTTAAAGACGGATAAATGCGGATTCACACACAGAATATTATCATTGATAACTCTCTCCTCTAATTTGAGGACCCTAGTTACTATATCTTTGATATAATACAAAAATATCATAATGATAAAATCTATCAATAATTATTGATAAATTTTTATACTAGGACTCATGCATGCAATTACAAATAATCCATAATACTATTTTAATTTTAAAATCGTATTTATTTTTTGGCATATTAATTTTTTCAAACTGTCTCTAAATCTTTGATTGTCTTTTAGTCGTTCCATCTCCCCTGCTACCCTCTTCAGCCGCACCTTTGATTCGCGCTGGACTGTTTGTAAACCACTACTCTATGCTTAATAAATTGAATTCAATCAGAAAATCATTATTATCCCCGAAAACATTTTTACCACCCAAAATAGTTTGCTGGCTTTAAATATCCTGCAAAAGATTGATAAGCCGTAAAAAACAATTCAATTTATTAATCATAATCTAATCTTTTGATATCCGTATAAAATAAATTTGGTAACTCGATCAAACGCCTGTACTGTTCTTTGGATCTTTCATGTCTAACTGTAATGCTGGAATCTATCTATCTATTTATCTATCTTAAAATATAGCAGCCGCTCTATTTACCGTATTTTTCTCCTTTTCGCTTTCACATGCCCTCTAAGTAGTTATTTAAGTAGCGTGATAAGATATATACATTCCGTTAAATTTTAGTCTGCATTGTCAACGGTGACTATAATAGGCCGGGCGTGTCCCATGGAAAGGTGCAAATCTCCAATGATGTCATATAACATAAAAATGACTACAGATTGAAATATAACTAATTATTTTTTTTATTTCATAATTATTTTTCAAGTAAATAGTTATACACTTAAATTAAAACGACTAATATTGAACAACATTGCAAACAATAAATTCTTACAAACTCAAATATAAAAGTAAAATATTTGCCTATACGCGAAACAAGATGACTAATAGCGACATTAAATTCCCCAGTAAAATTTGATCACGTGACGCACGGATGAGGCTGTCACCGCCCATTTAGAGGATGGGTATGAGGTTGCTACGAAGAAGTGGGGAGGAAGTTCACGCCCTCTGAAGTATGGTGAGAAGATGGGAGTAAGAAAGGCTCCCAAAAATGGAAAAAAAGTGGAAAATTCCTAACCAGAAATAAAAGAGGTGGGTATGTATTTAGAATTATTAAGGACTCCCCGGCGCCGACAAACCCACCCCGGTTTTGGTCGGCGTCCATATAAGCGAAGTCGCAGCGAGCAGAAATCAGTTCGAGTTTCAGTTCCAGTTCCAGCAGAGAGCTCGAAGTTCGCAGTGGAAGTTGGTTCCACCTCGCAGATAGCTGACTTGAAAGATTCACGAAAATTCCGGACTCCTCTTCAATCCAAGAACAATTAATTTGAAGAGCGACTTAGATCCAGACCACCAAAATAAGTTTTTTTTTTCGACTTCCCCAGAAGACACACCGAAAAAACCCATTTCTTAAAGAGCAAAACAACTTGAAGCGTTAAAACTCGCCTAACGGAAAACAACGTGTCACAATCCATAGAACGGGTCGGGAAATAGACGCAGTCCTATGTATCCAACAACTAGACATAAAGTTTGTTATCCTTTTTTTTGATACCTTAAATTATTACCTTATATGGGAAAATTTATAGTTGTTCCAACGAGAGAAAAGTATATATCTTAAAAAATAAAGCACACACTCACACATAATATACAAAAGTGGAGATAGATTTAAGAAGATATAGTGTTCATAAAAGATAAGAATACTGACCTTCTTCCTTCACCATTTCTCGGAAAAATCCTAATTGATTTATTACTCTTAAGCAGAAGAATACTTTCGGCCAAAGTCCAAGAAAAATTTGAATTACTACTACACGCAAAAGACAATGGTTAAACATCGGAAATCATAAATAAAATTAATTCATAGAAATAACTACTTTTTTCCTGATGAAGTTCACGGCACCGGAAACCCGTGTAGCAAAAATATGGAAAAGAAAGTATAACATATATTTAAAAAATCTATATTATAACCACTTTCTTCTCTCTCCTCTTTAATATATAGTAATTTGGTGTATATATAGTGTAACTTGGATGTGGCACAAGGCCGAATTTAGGATAACCCAGTGAGGATCGAACTCACTACTCAGCCGTAATTTTTCTAGCTAGACAAACTTGCTAACCATTACACCACCCTTCCTTTTATATATATATATATATATATATATATATATATATATATATATATATATATATATATATATATATATATATATATATATATATATATATATATATATATATATATATATATATATATATATATATATATATATATATATATATATATATATATATATATATATATATATATATATATATATATATATGAAGACTTATTTTTTTCACAATTTGTTAAACCTTGCCAATGTATATACTTTAAATGTTTTTCTTTTCTAAAACCATCACAAATGCACAGTTTCCTGCAAGTGATCAGTGACCTTGTGTAAACGTGTTATTAAAAAATACATTAAATGGAGTAACATTTTCGCATATAACATGGCCCTGTATTGAAATTAAAAGTGATTTTCTAAAGAATTTAGAATCTATTTTGGTACCCACGCGTTTATGTAAAGAAAATATAGGAATCTCGTTTGAAATATAGGTGTTTTATTCTGACACCCAATGTCATTGGTCACTAGACCTAACCCATGTGACTCGCTATTCGCTATGATTTTAGCTTTATTTATATAAACAGGAACACAACGCACCAAATGACAGTTCATATGAACCAATTCCATCAAACTTGATAAATTTTTAATACATTTTTCCTGCTGAAAGCAGAATAATAGCGTGATATTTCTCGTTCATTTGTTTTTCAATTTAATTTCTCGCCAAGTGGAATTTTTTTCCCCTTATAGATTAAAGGTGATTAAGGTAAAGGTAATTCAGGTGCTATAAATAGTATTATTTTTTTTATTCATTCCTCAAAAACCTGCAAGAAGATTGGCACCAGGTTAATGCATACATCAGTTTTCTTTAATCTTCTGTGCTGGAGAAAACAATAACTCCGCCATTGTGGGTGAAAGCGAGGCTAAATAAAAACGTCAGCGGTGAAATAATAAACTTTTTACTCTATGAAAAATTCATAACACAGATATTTCACGATTTGTTTATTAATTCTTAAATCAAGTATGCTTTTGCGCAGATTTAGAACATTTTTACGCAATTTTATATAAATTTACATTATAATAAATGTAAATAATATAGAAATAGGTAAAGAGTAAATAAAGTTTTATACAATAGACTCAGTTTGTTTATTACACTTCCCTTCGAAGGGAGTATTTTAAATAACATTTATTAGTAGAATGAAGTTATAAGCACATAATCTTTAAATAAAAAAATGTTATTATTAAGCTACATGGTTAGTAAAAATGGCTAGAATAAGATGTGTAAATGACCAAAATATGATGTATAGAAGCTTTACTTGTGAGGTTCACATTGTTCTAAAAGAACCGATAAAAATGCTATACACTTTATAATGGATATAAGTGTAAAATATGATTTTCAAATTTGTAAAAAACTGCTAAATTCTGATGGCTGTAAAACCTGCCTAAATAAAATTTGCTAACATAATTGTTTTAAACAGAAACACATACATTTGTGATTGTGTACCCTCTACGAAAATTAAGTTGCGATCCCGTGGTATCAAAACACTGATTCAACTGGGAGCCGATTTGGAGTTATTTAAGAAGTCTAGCTTGTCAGACAGACTGAAGGGAGTTGTATATCACAGGCGAAGGACAGCTGCCGATCACATAAAGCAGTCATTTGGTTTTCACTAACGAAAACAGCTGGTAGCTTTTGACTGGCAGAAAGCAGAAGTAGCCGTGAATTTCACAGGCGATCGCAACTTATTTTCTGTAGTGGGTACAAAGCCACAAATGTATCTGTTTCTCTGTTTAAAACAATTATGTTAGCAAATTTTATTTTGGCGGGTTTCAGGAGAAACTATTTTTTATTTATTTATGAATTATACGTTTTATTTTGTAAATGCTGCTTTGGTTTATGCGTTGAGGTTATCAAATGTAATTGCGTGTTCTAAGCGCATTTATCTATTATACATTTAACCATTCAAGAAAAAAACAACAAAACTCCATTTGTGCATCAACAATAAAATATATATTGAAAAAATTACAAAGCAATCATGTAATGTTGTGTAGTAATTAAGGAAAAAAAAGTTGCTTCCCTTTAACTGTATTCTGAATCAAATTTAATGTTCGAAAGAATTTCTCTTGAATAAGAATGTTCAGGATTCTATGTTGAATAGAATCTGGTGTAGAAAGGAATACAGTCAATGAAGAAGTGTGTTGTTTTGAGAAATATATAGAGTGCTGGTTCATGAACTTGGCTGAGTCACACAGAGGAAGAATATGTGTAATGTGATATAAAAATATGTGTCTGTGTGTGCGTTGCGAGTAATGTCGTGGATTTGTGTAGACGGGCGTAAATAGCTGGAATTTTCTGAAAGTTATGGAAACAAACCACTTGTTTATAAATCTGCTGGTAGGCTTCAGGCGATAACACGGGAAAATAGATTCAGCACAAAAATGTTTAATTGGTTAAAATTCGACCAATCACTGATTTTGTAAAAAAGACATATGTGAACAAGTTCACGGCAGGAAAATTCAAAATGGTGACTGCGATTGCTAAATTGTCTCATGGAAAAGCAGTATCTATTTACTAGCCAATCGCAGACGAATAAATTATGGGCGTGGAAAGCGTAGCAGTCGCTACAACTTCATCTGATTATACTATTAATATGTTTCCGATCCAAATAAAGAAAATCACTAAATTGTCTTATCAGTACCGCGATGATAATTAGCGTTCAGAGGACATTTCAGCGCTGAGACTGTTGGAAAGATTCGATATAAATCAATTTATAATTGGCCACTGAACTAAGTTCACATATAGGCTTAACCTCATGGAAACAGCTTTTGATCAATTCAAAGAAATAATATACCCACTAAAAAGTATTGAAATATTTAGTTATTGATCATTCCGTCATTGTTAAATTATTCTTATTTGTCATGTAATATCTGTCTTGGAGACTTCTTTTTTTCGTAAAAGTCACTGATATGAAAAAAAAATAAAGGTTTAATGACAAAAAATATTTAAAAAGAAAGAATGAAATAAAAAAAAAATACAAAAAAAAAAAAACATGTAGATTTAAACTTTTAACGGTGATCAATTCAAATTTGAACTCGTCTCCAGAGTCCTGTAAACAAAATAAATCGAAGATTGGAGAGCAAAGAAAAAATAAAATCATCAATCATCAATTATCTCCCTTTAACACTAGTTAATGTAGATTCGGTGAGAAAAGATGGCTTCTAATTTTTGCGGGTGTCAAAAAAAAAATAAATAAAATGAAAGAAAAATGTAGAAATGAATGTTTTAAGATAAAAAAAGTTAACAACAACTCTATTTTCTAGATTTAACTCCGACATTATCAAATAAAAGAGAATAATTTAAAAAACAATCAGAGATATTAGGAGAGACAGCGTTAGACGTTACTTTCATTTAAAAAAAGTGCAGACGTAAGTACATAACTCCGGCGCATAATTGTGATTAAAAATATTTCATATAATAATATTTATTTCTTACAGTAATACTTCCATTGTCACTGCAATTAAATGAATATTATTTACGGAAACAGAGCATGACACAGTAGATCTTTCTCTAATTTAAAGTTCGAATTCCAGCCGATTCCTATACGTTCAATTTCGCGTAAAGAGCTCTTCAGAATGTATGGTCCATCGCTTCTCTCTATGGATTAAATACTAAATCAAACTAGGTTGTCTCGCGTCGGGCACCAAGTCTCAGAAGAGTACACTAAATTAAAAGCTAGAGTCTGAATCTCTCATCAGTCGTTTTAATTATTTTTTCCACTGGATTACGAGAGTTGATGTTAGTAGAGTAATACTCGTCTTATATACGGGCTAATTACGAGGGAAAATCGTAATTATGCGGATTCTTGTTCCGCTATATGCTACAGCGGAAATACCGCTAATTTTTGACTTAGCCTCGTACTATAACCTCTTTGAGTAAAAAGCAAATTATTACATGAAAGGGACAAGCAACGGTTATTTCATCATTTGATTATTTTATTATTCTTATTGTTCCTGTTTCCACTAGTGTGTGTTTTCATTATACAGCCCTGGAAATTAACTTATAATTAGCACGCCAACAAATTCAAGAACAATTTTTTTAATATTCTACGCTACAGTGATCCATATGGATTTAACATTGCTAGAAAAATTTAGGATTGACATCCTACTTCAGTTCATGTCTTGCTTAACGTTTAAATGATGAACCAGTCGCTTGAACCGTTCTCTATGAAGCACCCAGGCTCGCAAGATATGAATAATATCTGTGTCAAGTTGCTAATTATATTACAGATTGTCTCGACTTAATAGTTTTTCGTATGTGTTGGCAGGTCTACGTAATAATCATTGTTTACAAAAACAGAAAGTTCTAGTCAAAATTGAATATCTTCTAAAATAACAACTAAAGTTATATATATATATAAGCTCACAAGTACGTATTCTCTATTGTTTTAACATCTGCCTCCTATCATTCTGCAAGTTCATTGACAGCATTTTTGTAGAAACTTCGTCTTTTTTGTTGGAAGGTGTTTGGAATGTAGTTGTCGAATGAAAGTTCTAATTTTTAATGTTATCCAATTTTATTACCCACATTTTTAATGTTATCCAATGCATATTGGCATTAATATGATTTGTTATTTACGAAATGTTATTATGGATTCATATTCCGCTCATTTTATTTTCGTAATCACTACCATGTCACTTCGTCTACATTTCCTGAAGTCTAAGTGTCTTGATTCTTCTCGTGTTTTTCCCAACTATATTTGGTCATTCCTCAGGTCTACTGTAATAAGAGGACGGTCATAATTAACCTTTAACCTTTTTACATGTACAATCCTTGATTTTACTCATGAATTCATACCAATGATAGCATTACTGGAGAAATAACTATTTTTTAAATTGTAAAAAGAAACTACAGATAACTCTGAAAGAACTACTTGTCTGGAGCGATGTTCTTTATATAAATTATCTGTTCGCCAGCAGAAAACATGGTCTCTTCGGAATGAATTATAAGTCTTCTTTTTTTATTAAACTTGTTATGAAATTATGAACACAAACAAACCTATTGATGTGAGGGTAATAAAAAACGCGTCTCCCCATCAAAAAGCCAAATTAATGGTTGTGTTAAGGTCGATTTCCCCAAGCGCAAATGATGACAAGAATATCTCTTCCATATTTATAATCTTTATGTCTTGTTCTCTATTTTCATTCGGTTTCTTTCTTCTTCTATTATTTAGATTTTTTTTCCTTT
>CAHIKZ030005269.1:115000-122500 GCA_903632075.3 Acanthosepion pharaonis | reverse complement strand
TGGCTGACATGATTTTCAGAATAGGTTTGGTTTATATTGTTTTACGGCATATCAACCTCAATGGGTTATTTAATGCCCCCACCATTTTTTAGCATAGATTCGTATGAATAGAATATGTATTCTTAGGTTTAAATTGATTCTGTTTATTTTGTTTTACGGCATAGCAACTTCAATGGGTTATTTAATGCCGACATCATTTTTATTTCTGGTAATATTTCATTCAAAATTGTATTGCTGGTAATAATTTTTTTCAAAAATGTATTGCTGGAAATAGGTCACTGTTTGCTCATAGCTGGAAACCTAACAGCAATTAAGAGGTGGATCCACGCTCCTCCAAACCTTCTGATCAGTGGCCTTGCTACTGAATGTAGTTTATCGTCTTACCCAGGACGTGGATGCAATTTAACCACTTACGTATGTCGTTTCAGAATAGGATAAGCGTTAATCGATACAAAAATAAATAATTCGTTTTCAGACAAACAATTGTTTAAAAAGATATTAAAGAAAGACCCTTCAACCTTTATGAAGTCAGAATTTTACCTATATCCAGATAAGTAAATACTTTCTCAAATATAAATGAAGAGTATTTACCTTTCTTCGAAACGACTAAATATTTATAAAGTGAAACCTAAACAAAAAAAATATTTACTCATTCAAAACCTTTATTATTAGTGGATACACGTGTTTGAAAACGACGTCCCTTTATATTTATATTTTAAACAGCGTGTATTACGACTCTTGGTCTATAAACTCGAGAAATTTTAATAAAGAAAATATATACTCTAACTGGGTTCGAATCAACTTCCCCTTTGTAAGGGAAAACTCGCCTTATAATTCCGGTGTATTTTAGATCGAGTGGCCATAAAGAGCGCCACAACGAAGCAAGTTTATTTTTATCATCTTAAAGAAAGCACACTTCATCGATCAGATATTCTCGAAAGCCCATATCTTCTCATTTCTGTATCCGAAGCGTAAACAAAATAATTTTTAAATAATTAATGGGTTTATTTTTATTTTTAATACGAAATTTTTATTTCCTTCCATAAAAATACTTATCGGCTCAAATACAAACAACTATAAATTTATATATTTCCCAAACAGTTGAACGTTTATAAACTCAAATCTAGCCTACACATTTTTCTTCAAACCAAGTAAATGATTTTAAACTCAAAACTAAACAAACAACATTTACTTATTCCCAACAAAATAAATACATATAGATTCAAAGATAAACAAGAAACATTTACGTATTGCCGAACCAAGTAAACAATTATAAACTCAATACTAAACGAAAGCTTACCTATCACTGAACCAAGTAAATGCATATAGACTGAAATCTAAACGAACAATATTTACCTATACCCGAATCAAGTTGCTCCGGTTGTCCCGCAAAGCTCTATACTAGGTCCTACGTTATTTCTGATCGTTATTAAAGATCTTCTTGATGTCATCAGTCCCCAAGTAGGCATTTATGCAAAAGAAGTTACCATTTACTTCTGTCTAAATAGAAAATCCGTCAGAGCTAACAAAGTTATCCCGGTCGCTGCTCTTGAAAAGGACTTCTTATCAGTGGCTAACTGGGACAGGAAATGGTTAATACCTCCAAAACGCAACTAAACCTTCCCTGCCCGCCATAAACATGGCTGATTCTCGACTCCTGGAAAGCGTCTCACTGCGCTTTCTTGGCTTCACATTTTAAACTCACTTGAAGTGGAACAACTACATTGAATCAATAGCTGCATCTACTGCAAGGAAAACAAGGTTCACTGTGTCGTGTCAGAAGGTTTTTCTCGTCAGAGTCCATCTTGCACATTTACAAATCTACCATTAGTCCGTGCATACTGATGCCATATCTAATCTGCCGCCCCTGCTGTTCATCTCAAAGTTCTTCACACAATACAAAGAAGGTTCTGCAATTTAATCACCGATCCTGAATTGGCATCTCGACTTCATTCACACTCTCACAGACATGATGTGGCTTCCTTCTGACTTTTATACAAATGTTTTCATGGTAACTTCTCTGACGAGCATTTTTTCCCCTGATATTTCGACTACACTAATTTAAGCCTTCTACTGGATTCGCATCTATGCTTCACCCTTTTAGTGTTGAAATACTTAAATGTTACCGCCATTTCTAATCCATCAGTTTTTTCTCTCACTTCCCAACAGTGGAAATCACTTTAACTTTACTTGCTTCCTTGACTACAATTTTCAAAAGTGTGAATCCAACTTCAAACGTCATCTTTTCTTGACTTGAACTCCTCACCCCCCCACCACTATGCCCAGTCTGTTCTCTCCCTGTCACTATCTGTAACTCCCTGCGTATTAGTGGCACGCTGGGGCGAAATTATTAGAGGAAATTCTAACAGACTCATTTAACCAAAACTGAGACATTATTGAGTATTCTTCATTAAATATTACTGTTTTGATTCATCCTGAATAAAAAAAACAAGAAATATATTTGATTTATCTAAGCCCAATATTTAGAAATATTTGAATTTTTGTAGCATAAAACAAAGATGGCGTAGATACATGATTAAAACCACTTCGTTAGTAATTATTTGAGGGATTTACTTGCTAACAGCAGCCATATATAAAAACTAACGATGAATTTGCTTATTCATAGATCAATTTATACTTGCATAAGATTTCCAAACTGTGAGCTCACGTGTGTATATAACATATACTTACTAACTTCATATATTGGTTATATCCTTTCCTTCGAAGATCGATTTGCACAATTATACATAGTCATGTGTCACTTACTCTCAATTCCTCTCCCTCTCTAAAACAGATACGCATTCTCTATCACTTCATTTGTTTTTCTCGCCTTTTACTGACAGTTTTTTCTTTCTTTCACTCTCACTCCCTATCTTTCATGCACTCCCTATCAATTCATCTGTTTTTCTTCTCTTTTTACCGTCATTTTTCCTTTTCTTTCTCCTACTCTCCCCCTCACATACACGCAACCTACTCTTTGATACTTCATCTGTTTTTTTTTTATGTCATTTACTATTACTTTATCGTTTACTTCTTTTCTCTTCTTCCCACTCTCAGAGACACTCACGCTTCATTTGATTTTCTTTGATTTTAATGTATCTTT
This sequence comes from Acanthosepion pharaonis, assembly GCA_903632075.3. Lineage (NCBI taxonomy): Eukaryota > Metazoa > Mollusca > Cephalopoda > Sepiida > Sepiidae > Acanthosepion > Acanthosepion pharaonis. The sequence continues at coordinate 119,397 of CAHIKZ030005269.1, read as the reverse complement.
TTTCTTTCTGTTTTTTTCTTTCGTTCCCTCTCGCTACCACTCACACGGACACGCATTCTCTATCACCTTATCATTTTTTCCTGATTTATATTTTCTTCTTATTTTCACTTCGTCCTCTCACTTATTATTTAACTTTGTTCTGTCAACGTTTCAGACTTTGATTGAAAATACAACAAGATTGCTTCAGTAGGAAAACGGTTCATTTCTTATTTCTAATGTAAAAATCTTAATTAAATTTCCGATTACGAAAACAAGGCAAACTCTTTCGGGTATAATCTCGCCAACACCACCACGTGACGATCTATTTACCAGATATTAATATTTGCAATACATTATGGTTGTTGTTTGTGCGTCGGTGGACTTGTGAATTGATTTCCCAATAACAGTTGTCCGTAAAAACAAAGAAAACAAGTTTTCCTGCTAACGTTTAATGGTGAATTGATATTATCTTAATCCACCGTGGAACACATGCAGTCTATGATTGTTAAATTCTTCAGTCGCCTTGCGACACCTCAAACTTTTGTTCTATCATGTTTATAAAAGTAGACGGTGTTTGTAGTACTCTCGTCGAAAATGAAAACAATAAAGAGAATTGGAGTGTGCCCCCACGAGCCACGACTACCAAATCGCTCCATCCAGAGCATTAGAAGCCGGTTTAAGCAAGGATAACAAGTGCTAGAAATTAGGAGGATTTGAGATAATTATAATTAAGTAATTCATCAGGGACTAAAAGAAACCTCAACAGAATGTAGAAAGCACTGTACGGCCGTTTCGTCCTATATTTGGGACTCATCAGCAGAGCGCATCCACTGCCGGGAATGAAACCTACGTTATAAGGCAAAAGTCATAGCAACAGTTCCAACGAGCCTCGGTGACAAAGAGGTAGCGAATCAGACTCGATATAGCGCCGCTCGATCACATATTCGGTCGTGGAACTCATCCGAGTTTCTCTTTTATCCATATAGGACTGTGCTTCAAGGAGCCAGGACAATTATCCCCTAGCCGCTCCATCGATATATATATATATATATATATATATATATATATATATATATATGTAGAGAGAGAGAGAGAGAGAGAGGAGACGGAGGGAGGGAGAAAGAGAGAGAAATAGGTAGAAAATAGTGTGCATTCTACAGTGCAAAACTTTGAGGACATCACAGGTAATTTTAAAAAATTTTAGGTGAAATAGTTGTCTTGAACTACAAAATTACTATAAGCGGTTAAAAAAGTCAGCCATGTATATTATTAGGAATTTGCAAAAATTCCTCAAAGTGTAAGTTTGATAAATGATTCTATTCTTTTTAATTAAATCTAAGATTTTTTTGATATTTTTTTTTACTATAATGTCAAGTTCATTCTGCGCTAATTCTGGGGTTGGCTTCAAATATATATATATATATATATATATATATGTGCACACACAGACATACATACATATATATATATATATATATATATATATATATATATATAGATAGATAGATAGATAGATAGATAGATAGATATGTGTTCTTAAGGTACAAGATATTTATTAGTAAAAGTGATCCATATTATAGAGAATATGTAATCCTAAATATGAAAGAGGACACTGATATCAACACCAAGTGACGCCAGTCTGTTTTATGCTTGAAGGCAAATTTCGTGTCATATGATTCGTGTTTTGACGATACATTCCCGATACGTTTTCAACATACCACCTGTGTGTGCGTGTGTGTGTGTGTGTGTGTGTGTGTGTGTGTGTGTGTGTGTGTGTGTGTGTGTGTGTGTGCTGGTCTAAGTTGGATTATGGACAGTTTGCTTCAACGGTTATTGAGTGGACGGTAATGGTTCCAAATTATTCTAGCGGCTTTTGAGAAGGAATAGTCACGCAATAACCGTTAAAGCAAACTGTCCATAATCCAACTTTGACCAGTACACACACACACACACCAAAACGCACACACACACATACGTTGTTTGATTTTCATTGGTTAATATTTCACGTGAATTCGACTTTTTACACCAACTTTAGTATAATATGTGATGTTCATGAAAAAACCGTGTATATATATATATATATATATATATATATATAGATAGATAGATAGATAGATAGATAGATAGATAGAGCTGATGAATTGAATCGTAACTACGATTCGAATGCAATAAATTATAGCAATGGAATATTAGTGTTGGAGCCTTTATGCTATATTCTTGCTCTGTCTTGTACATTGAGTTGTACTTGGATACTATCCTCTTGGAAATATATATATATATATATATATATATATATATATATATATATATATATATATATAAGTAGTCATTCTTATTTGAGGATACCCAACTTCTAGGGCTAGCTAATCCATGTTAAAGACGGTCGCTCAGACCCAGTTGTGTTTGTTCAAATCCCACAGAGAGCACATATTTATATTGCAGCTATGGTGTGCAGATCTTATTTACATTTTCTGGGAGAGACCGCGTTATCTAGCATGATCCTCAATCTGAACAACTCCAGGACACTAAAACCCTCCGTCACGATGACTTGTGACTTCGTGATAGCACAGTTATCGACAGTCCCCAAGTGGTCCGTCCATCCAATTTCACTCACAAGTCTTAGATTAATTCTTGGTATGGTTTTCATGCACTTTCTAAAGATGCTGCATGCTGGGACCGCCCCCTCCATACCGATAACAACGGAAAGTTTCCTTCCTGACAAATCAACCGTGGCGAGTCTCGAGATTTCTAGTTCCAAGTGCCGTGACACTTCCGGATGCCTAACTTATTCCATTTTAACTCAACTCTCCATGGACCAGTGGATAAAGACGTTGGTTAGATCCTGTAACTAGACCCAGATTGTTGCGAGTTCAGTACGAGACTACAGCAGTTGTAAACGAAAAAAGTTAAATTAAAGGGAATTAACTGAGACATCCGGAAGAGGAACTAGAACAATCACCGCGGTGAACGAAATAAACGGTTCGCTTCGAAATTCCAATCACCTGAAGAAGACCGGAGCGTACGAGGGTCGAAACGTTGGGAATAGGGCAATGAAGATGAGTATAGCAGACCGAATAATGTAAATGTGGTGGTAATAAAACTCAATGTAAAATAACAGAACTAAAATTTATACTACTATGAATTATATATTTGATCCGCGTATGTATGTATGTATGCTTGTATACAGAAAGACCCTTGATGAAAAATCTCCTATTTGGACATTATGTCAAAATCTTTGAAGAGGGGGTCTGACTGAGAACTGTTTTAGCAGTACTTTATGTGTGATCTGGTGTCGCTAGTGTGATTTTGTATATGAAATGCGTACTTTCAAGTTACTTGATGATTGCAAAAGGACTTCTTTCTACCGTCAAATATCGCAATCATGTCTGCACCAGTTGGCTACATAGAAACCCAATTATCTGCAATGATTCCCACGTTTCTAATTTATTTCTACATATTTCTTCCTAATCATCGGCAACTTTCAGAAGTAACTTGAAAATAGCCTTTATTCTGTCCGGATCTTTTAATTTATTGCTTTCTGCTCATACGCGCATATTGATTAATCAAAACTGTGATATATTTATTTATACTTCACCCATTTAACTTTAAACACATACATTCACATGCATAAAGGTACACGCACAAACACACACACACATATATATATATATATATATATATATATATATATATATATATATGTGTGTGTGTGTGTGTGTGTGTGTGTGTGTGTGTGAGGGGTGCATATATATATATATATATATATATATATATATATATATATATATATATATATATATATATGCACACGCACATGCACATAAAGACACACAGAATGCAATGGATAAATTGTCGTATAAACAACGCAACAAACAACTTACGTCTCATTTTAATGATATATTTACCAAAGTTACTCAAAAAATAACTTCAAATACTAAGGAGCTAGTGTATTCAATACACCCACGGCTTCCAGATGACTTCGAAATCTCCTGCAACTCTTCTGAACTGTCAACTTGTTTATGTTTTTGAATGCTGCCATAATTCTGGCCCTCAGTTCATCTTTAGTGTTACAAGGAGTTTTGTTGCTTGCTCGCAAAAGTGGGCCCCTCGCTTAATAATCAAGGGGGTTGCATTCTGGGGAGTTGGGTGGTCAGATGTAAGGGTTTATGTGATCGCAGAAATTGATAACCATGACTGGAATCTCCTGGTTGTGTGGCACGGTGTAGAGTTCTGTTGTCACACATGGAGTCTTGACTCATGGCAGAAATATCTCTTGAAGACACGATGTAGGCATCCGTGTTAAGTCTGAATGCCTCACCAATAAATTCGGAAGTTATCTTCTTATCAGAACGATCAGGGTGAGTTTTTTGTAATTCTTTGCATTCTAGAAACATTATTGCTTTGTTTTGGCTAAAATT
>CAHIKZ030005269.1:0-112500 GCA_903632075.3 Acanthosepion pharaonis | reverse complement strand
GGGTTAACTGTTATGGATTCTAAATATCCTCATAATCTGCACTTTCGGAAAGCAGATGTGATATGTTACAAGCAGCTGTCGGCGTCTTCAAATGAAGTCAAACACTGTACGTTCTTCTATGTGTCGTATCTCTTGAGGACGCTGACGTTCATGGCTCTCCACAATTTCACTAATGGTGATTTTAGGAAAACATTTTATATTTATTGACCGAATAGCAAGTACTGCTTTCCGTTGAATTTTCAAAATATTTTTCTTGAAGCGATTTTTTAAGATTTTTTAAGAAATTTGGTTTCTCATGTCCAGCGGCCATTTCAGATGTTAACTGTATTGGCGGGGGTTTACTTCTTAACATTTATTTGAAGTAGTGTGAAATGTCAATACCTCGATTGTATTATTATTTCCTCCTTGAGTTACAGGTGCTAAAGTCGCTACTCTTGGTAGTGATGTGATTTCTGTCATTTGGTGCAGTTCTTTGTTTATGAAAGAGTATTACCAGTCCCCAGTATTGAAGCAGGGATGATTATTGCAAAACCCAACAGGCTTCACTCGCTTAAAGACATTTTTATCCATTGATCTTAGAAAGCGGTTGTATACAGCTGAGAGTTTAAATATGTCTGAACAGGTTTGGCGCCATGCATGACATCCACGTAAAAGCTTCGATTTGACAAAGCTTTTTAATAACATGATTCTTTTCAGTTTAACGTTTTGGTTTTGTAACAATTTGAGATGTTGGGGAAAATATCTCAAGCGCAGCTTATTCTGATTTCATTTTTCTGTTCTCTTATACTAAATGACAAGCCGGAAATATGACTAAACATTCATTAGCCTACAAGAGTTTGGCGTGGAGTAAAAAATTCTAATGTTGTCTAACATGAAGTGTAAAAACTATATTGAATCCATTGTTAAGTCAGTTGCTAAGAAAGTTGATTCATGCTGTCGTGTAAGACAATTTTTATCTCCAGAAACTATCTTATATATCTATGTCTACCTGTTGTGGTACGATCCACCTAATTTACATAGTGGAGTACCGACCGATATAAATATGGGTTGGTACCGGAAGACGGGGGGAAATAAGAAGAGATCCAATCGAGAGACTCTGCCCGACTGCGATTAAGTCAACCATTCTGCAGGAACAGTCTTCCCAAGAATATACCAAAACTAACTGTAAATATTGTGTACCTTTTCCTTGTTTCAATACATTTTGTTTACGTACATTTTGTGTTGTATTATTATATTTCCATGCTTATCCAAGCTTCCACACTACCATTCGTCCAAGCTTGGCATATTGCTGTCACATATAATCCGGTGGCCCAGCTATATAGCTCGAGCTCATTGAAAAAATCCAAAGAAGAATCAGCAATATTATTGATCTAGATCTGGCAGCTCGGCTACAGACACTTTAAGGTTGCCTCTTTGTGTCATTTCTTTAATTACTTTTTATGTTAATTTTTCGGATGAGCTCTTCGCTATGGTATCTAGATTTTTTGAAAATTTAAGCGCAGTACTAGACTGACGTCGAGGTTTCATTAGTTTACACTTTGGCTGGCTAAATGTAACTGTAAATTCTATGCTAAAAGTTTAATTTCTCACACTTCTCGCTTGTAGAACTAATTTCCATTTACATGCATTCCAGCTAACTTTAAGATTCAAAAATGTAAATGCAATGTCAAGCGTTATCTACTGTCCGCATCATTCCTCTTCCAGCTCATTATTAATGATTCTGTTCCTAATTCATCCATACATTGAAAGTCTGTATAACTTAGAGGCTTTAATTCCTTCTATGGGGTGATACCGATTTAAAAAAAATATTGTATAAAATGAAACAATGAAAAGTGAATTGTTCCTGATTAAAAATCCCGTTTACTCATAATTCCAACAGAAGACTTTTCAGCAAAAATATTCGATATGAACGAAGTTCATATCAGTATGTTCATTTTCTAGCGTTTATTTTTTTTCTTTCAATCAGTGTTCATCTGTGTGTGGCAAATGGAATTGTCTGGCCTCTCTAGATTTAAAATCAAAGCAATCATTAAATGAATGACTAGCTATTTCAGAAACAAAAACTGTACAAAAAAAAACCAAAAAAAAACGAAAAGTAAATCAATAGAATAGATTATAAGTTATGATTTGGGAACAGAAAAATGAAAAAACTTTTAAATGTTTAAGCTTTTTTTTTCTTTTCATAGCTTGGGGGGGGCGTGGCTTTATGTCGTCGATAAATCAACCAATCAGAATTGTAAAGATTAATATCGATTATATCTAAATATGTACTTGTAACAAAGCAGTTACTAGCATTTTTATGCATACAGCCTTTATCAGTATAATCAGGTAATCACCTAATGGTTAATCTTTTAGTAAAGAAAAATCTATAACACGTTGTATATTGAACTTTGTCACGTTGAAATTATCCGTACATAAAATGTATAAAACAATCGGTTTCTTTTATATATAAGATTGTATAGAAAGAAAAATTCTCATAAATTACCAATCTAAATAAGAAATACTGTCTTTTAAATTATCAATGCTTCTTTATTTGTTTACTGTCAGATACCTCGCAGGAGGCAAGGTGTCTTGGTGTGGATTCTGCAATCGAATTGTCCCACGAATTTGATTTTAATCGGTATCACCCCATGCAAGGCAGTAAAACCACTAAGACAAGAGAGGTTTCAGGGTGGGGAAGGAAGAGGGAAATACGCATGAATAATGATCGGGAATTGAAAGGAGCAACCAGGGGGAGAGTAGATAGCGATTGATATTGCGTTTAAATTTTTGCAGATTAATTTGGCTGGAAAGCATGGGAGTTGCACAAGCGAAAATTGCAGGAAAAGAGACAATTCTTATAGAATTTACGGCTACATCTAGCCAGCTCAACTGTACATTAATGACATTATGACGTCATTCTAGTACTGTGCTTAATTTTTTTTAAAATCTAAGAATATCGAGGATCTCATCCGAACAATTACCATGAAAATATTCATAGATAAAACACATTTCGGTATTTATTTCATTTTTAATAAATTGTGATAATATCAATTATACGGAGTTGCTGAAAAATTTGTAACTCGACCAACACTTACTACCAAAGAAATAAAACTATAAACTGTTTCGTTATATATTAGAAAGTAGGTAGAACCATGAAATTTTATAACCTACCCCGTATCTCTCCCTATCTCTCTCTCTATCTCTGTCTCTTTGCCGGCTTCTCTCTCTGTACGTCTCTCTCTGTCTGTGTGTCTGGATGTCTGTCTTGTTTGTCTGTCTGTCTGTCTGTCTCTCTAGTCCTGGGTATGAGGATAAACTACATCCGGCAGCAAAGCCTCTTGGGTGATTAGAAGTTTTGATTCTAATTGCTGTTCTTCCCAGCTCCACACTAATCCGTTGTGGTAGCACCTGCTATGGTCCCAACTATGAGAAAATAATGTGGCCCTCACGAACACTATTAATGTATAAATCTACATTTTTATACTAAAAATAACTGCAATATATAAAAAGATTGCTAAAGATACAGATTTATAAAAAAATTATCAAAAATACATTTTTAAAGCGGACTCAATAACAATAAATTTTATAGCAAAATGACAAACAATACATTATATCTGTAATTGAAACCAGAAAACTAAATTAAATAACCCATAACAGTTGATATACCGCTAAACACAATCAAATAAAAAAAAAAACCCGTGTCTCTCTCCATTGCTTGAAACGTTATTAAATACTTTGTTATAAATTAAAATGTGTGTTTAGAAAAATCTGACAAACTAGAAATTGTTTTTTTTTTGACGTGTTTCATCCATTGAGATTTCCTCGGACGGGGCTTTGTTGAAGATGCCACGTATGCACATGTACACGAAACAAGAAACCGCGGAAATTTCAAAATCATTGAAAGAATATTTTTTTTCAGTCTAGCCAGATTAATTTGTATTCTTTTATTTTTTCTCTTCATCACCTCTGTCCCCGATTATTCACGCACTGACAATATAAAATCTATCAAGAATGATGATATATTGTAAGAGCTTGGATACAGATTTATCATGGCTGAACAAGCGATCAAGGCACTTTCCAGACATTTTTGTCACGGTAGTTTATTTTCTATTTTAATCAAAGTAGCATTCCCTATGTCAAAATTGTGGCCCGTTTTGTTATGGTGAACAACCAATGCGTTTTGTGTGTTGTTATTTAAAATGTTCCTTTTGTGTTCATTTAGTCTCTTGTTTATACTTCTTGAGGTTTCTCTAATGTATTCATTCTGGCAAATACTGAATTTGATAGAGTAAATTCCTCCTTCAAGTTTTGTCTGGTTCTTTTGTTTTTTATTCATTAAGTCTTTGGTTGTTTTAGATGTAGTTATGACAAATTTCATGTTGAAGTTCGATAAGTTATATTCGATTGTAATTATGATAGAGTGATTGGCTAGAATAATATATTTAATATTTTTTTGATTCGTTTGTTTTGCCAGGAAGCCATCTCTTCTATTTTGGAATATTTTATGGGCCTTTTTTTTCGCATTTAGTATGAATGGTCTTGAATATATATTCAATATACTTCTCCCTTCAGTGTAAATATTGAGGGCTGGACATTCTCTGTGCTCTTAAACAGAATCCAATGATCATTCCGGATTTTATGTTGTGTATTACTTTCATCTGCCTGCGCATTCGAGAAATATTAGTTAAGAAAGATGCGTCCCTATTTTGTATTGGTAACAAACGCTTCATACCCTCTTCTTTGCCGTTAGGTAAAAAAATATATATAATTGGTATGTTATAGCAATTAAATGGATGTTATCTTTAACATTTAATTTTGATATAATTTTCAATATTGTATGAACAAGCCAGATGAGGTATCATTGTTGCGTTTTTATGTTCTCTCTAAAAATGTTACAGGCATCCATGTAACTAAAGTATTAACTGATTGTCAGTCACTTAAAATTAATTGGAAATGACTTCATTTTAAACTTCTGACAATCGTTTTTTATCAACGTGGTACCTTTAGTTACATGTATGATTTTGGAAATTATCACAATGTGAGTTATTTAATGTTATAGACACATAAGCAAAAATAAACTATATGAAATCGACTTGACTACATACGTAAACACCGATTTAAAAAGAAAAAAAATAGTTAAAATTTCAGCACAATCTCTCTTTTGTGTGCATGTGTTGTCACAAATTGTAAACATCTCTTTAATGTGATGATTCTCTGAAGGTCGAAACGCGTCATATATAAGGGTGTTTTTTCTGATTTGATATAGTTTTCATTACAATTGTTCTAGATATATAAAAATGTATATATCTTTTTTAGAGTATATATATATATATATATATATATATATATATATATATATATAGTGTAACGCGGATATAAGAGAGTTTTGTTTAGGTAAGTATGGGAACACTTTGGGACCAGAGAAAATCTCTCTTATATCCGGGTTTCTCTTATATCCCGGTCTCTTATATCCGTTACACTGTATATATATATATATATATATATATATATATATATACGCACAGACACACAATATACATATATATATATTTATTAAAGACATTTTATTATGTTTAACGTTGTTATTTTATAGATACAAGTATTTAAGCAAATGCTCTGTTTATGATAAACAGTATTAAATAACATTTACCGGCCTGAATGTCCGAGAAATTTTCATAGAAAATATTCGTTCTTTGACAGGATTCGAACCTGCATCCTATACGGAACCGTCATATACGCTGACGTGCCTTACCGCTAGGCCACAAAGAAGCGTTCGGTAGACAAGGTCGAATTTACTGCTTATAAACTCCAATTTTCCATGAATCTCGTACATTCATAACTGCTCTGGCGTATCGAATGTAAACAAATGACGTCATATATTAAGAAATGGACAAGGTCCGACAATTTATTTATTAAAGACATTTTATTATGTTTATAAAATAACAACGTTAAACATAATAAAATGTCTTTAATAAATAAATTGTCGGACCTTGTCCATTTCTTAATATATTTGTTTACATTCGAACGCTTCTTTGTGGCCTAGCGGTCAGCGTATATGACGGTTCCGTATAGGATGCAGGTTCGAATCCTGTCAAAGAACGAATATTTTCTATGAAAATTTCTCGGACATTCAGGCCGGTAAATGTTATTTAATACTGTTTATCATAAACAGAGCATTTGCTTAAATACTTGTATCTATAAAATAACAACGTTAAACATAATAAAATGTCTTTAATAAATAAATTGTCTTAATATATATATATATATATATATACACACACACATACACAAGTGTACATATATATATATATATATATATATATATATATATATATATATATATATATAAAGCACACACATACACAAATATATATATATATATATATGTACTCATGGTACTTATTGGAAAAACGTTGAATATCAGAGCTAACATATCCATGAAAATATATGTGTGTGTGTTTGTAAAATTTCAAATTGTTAGAAAAGTCTGTTCAAAATCATGTCATATAGAGTAAGTATGACAAGTAATAAATGTATAACAATTTTTATAAAAGTAAAACAATTTTGTTCTGAAAACACACTTGTAAGTAACACAATTTTAATGTTGCTAAAATACATGTTTTATAAATATTACATATAAATACAAGTAAGTATCTGTTGTTTTTCAAATAATATATATATATATATATATATATATATATATATATATTAATAGTAGATAGGTTCACCTATCGTGCGGTTCTCACGTCGCCCGCTCTTTTGAAAAGGAAGTAATAAAAGTTTATCGTTTGTTTCTTGTTTATGATTATGTTTCCGTTTCATTTTATAATCTACTTCAGTTCTATATACTTAACGCTTGTCCTTTCCTACGATAATATGTCCACACATTAAACTTCTACCTTGAGTGGCTCTTGGTCAACATTAGTAAATATACACACAGAAATACACATATGTGTGTGCATGTGTGTGTGTTTGTGCGGTCGCGCGTGCTACTTATTTTACTAAAAAAAAAAGCACATACACAAATATGTACGTATTTGTTGAATTCATTTTCAAAAATTGTCTTTGTAAAATAATCTAATGTACCAGAAGAACTAAGACGGCGAGAAAACGCGTTAACTCAACGGGATCAATTTATTACTGACGAGATTTGCCTCTACATAATTCTATAAGACAACTAGTAGATGTTTCTGATAAAGAAAATGATTCTTATCATCAATAATTATATTCTTCTTTTTCTTTTCTTATTTTTTACCTATATATATATATATTGAATGAAATCATAAAAATAATTTGAATTTTCCAACAAGGCAATTAATTCAGTGGCCACTGCTGCTAAATCCCCTAAATATTTTCACTATTTACATTATTCGGAATGTTGTCATCATCTTTGTTGTCCTATTCAAGAGGTTTTGGCCGTTGTACGCTTCGTCCTTCATCAGGTGATTTGAATTACGAACTGAAATCTATATTTCGTTCACCGGGGTAGATTGATCCAGTTCCACATGTCATGCCTCTTCCAGATATTTCATTTTCGGTTGTTTCCATTTAGTAATTGACCGTTTTAGTTCACCCCTACTGAGGACAGGTATTGAACTCATAACTCTTGGATCAGTTCAACCTACGCTTTTATTCACTGGTACAACAGTCCGAAAACTGTAAATATTATAAATAGTTACAATACCTTATCTCCGAAATATACACAAATAATGAAGTCACCTAACGTTCATATGTCAACCTCTTCACGATGACTTCAGTAGCGATATTATTCAATCCCGACTCCAGTCACTTTCTCACATACGTAATGTACCTCCCACTCCTCTACAAATATTTTCATGGTATCTGCTCTGACGAGTTATTGTCACTGGTGCCACTTCTGCATGATTTAAGTGTGCTACTAGGTTGATATCTCGGTCCTACCCTTTTACTATCGAAACAGTTAAATATAACCGCCTCTTTTACTCCAAGAGCTTCTTTTCTCGAACTTCCTGGCAGTGGAATTCCCTTCCTCTTAATTGCCCCCCCCCCCCGATAACTATAATCTTCAAAAATTTAAATGTAATGTTAATCGACATCTCCTGGTACCTTGACCTTGATCCACGTCCTTCTATTTATCCTTTCCTCAAACACACTTTTATGCTTTCTATGTAACCCGTTGCGTGCTAGTGGCACTCCCGCCTAGCTTGAGGTGAAATGCTTAAAAAAATATTGATAATTTAGTTAAAAACAGACTGAGAAAACTTACGAGACTGGTCGGTGGTGAACGTTAGCACTTCACCTGACGGGCCCACACCAGCGCCATTTATAGACCTCACCTGGTTGGTGAAAAGAAAAAAGAAAGTTATGATAAAAAATACGAAATTAAAATTCCAATAACAAATAGTAAAGAGAGTTATCTAAATTAATCTACGTGAAATACTTGCAAATCATTTCATGGAATCAAAGCGAAACAAGGAGGATTTATTTCTTACCTGAAGTTTGTACGTGTTATAAGGCTGCAGGCCTGTGATTGTGTACTCGTTGTAATACCGCGATGACTTCACCTCGAGACCTTTGGCAATAGCCGATTTACCCCAATAGATAATACGATACTTGGTAATATTACCTCTTTGATCATCAGGTTGTTCCCAACTCACCACTACCGAAGTGCTCAAGCGTTTCTTCACCGACAAATTCTTCGGTGGCGGTGGTTCTGTAATAATAATAAAAAAAAAGCAAATTAATTTATCAAAATCGCAGTTTAAATTCATGGATTTGTAGAATGTGAGCTTCGACCAGAAATATAGGATGGCCACTGAAAAACTGAAGAATTCGAAAAAGTCATATTCAATTATTTTTATTTTATTTTTTGCAGGTTACAGAGCATCCCTTGGCAATTAAAATGGCTACGAATGATGTCCAGCAACAAGCTTTTACGGCATATCAGCATCAATGGGTTATTTAATGCCGACATGATTTTTATTGCATTTAATATTCCAAAAATGTATTGCTGGTAATATTTTTCCTTCAGAAATGTATTGATGGCAATTTGTTTTCTTCAAATATGTATTGCTGGTAATGTATTACTGGTAAAAGTTTTTCCTCAAAATATTTGTTGCTGGTATTACAACCTATTATTTACACTTTCATTCTGTTTTAACCCAAGTTTGGGGGTTAACTATTTGTCCTTATTTGGGACCCTAACAGATGCTACCACCTCCCGGGTTAGGGTGAATCTGAGAACACCAGCAATTAAGAGGAGGTTCCACGATCCTCAAAACATCTTCATCAGAGGTCTTGATTTTGGATGTAGTTTATCGTCATACCCAGGACGCGAATGTAGTTTATCGTCATATCCAGGACGCGCATGTAGTTTATCGTCATACCCAGGACGCGGATGTAGTTTATCGCCATACCCAGGACGCGCATGTAGTTTATCGTCATATCCAGGACGCGCATGTAGTTTATCGTCGTATCCAAGACGCGGATGTAGTTTATCGTCATATCCAAGACGCGGATGTAGTTTATCGTCATAATCAAGACGCGGATGTAGTTTATCGTCATATCCAGGGCGCCTAACAACGAGTGAAACTCATTGAGATTTTCTATTCCAATGAAAGATCAAACTTAGAGAAAATACCGGCAACATTTTAATGCCAGAGTATCTCCTAGCGATAAAATGATTCGGGACCTAATAACCCGGTTTGAAAGAACTGGATCAGTTGGCGATCCTCCGGGAAGAGATCCTAAGCGCACTGTGCGCACTCCTGCAGCGGTGGAACCCGTACGGCAGAGCGTACTTGAAGATTCATCAGCTTCTACCCGTCGGCTCTCTGCTCAAATAGGCATTACCAGAACATCGCTTCAGAAGATACTGAAATTGAATTTAAATTTTTTTCCATTCAGGATTCAAATGGTTCAAACTTTACTGCACCAAGATACTCATGTGTTTGTAAAAGTTATATTTGTTTTATATCATTCAGTCTTTTAGTGGCTACCCTGGATCATATTTTTATACGTATTGCTATATATATTTTTAAATTAGGATATAGATTAGTATATATTAATTAAGAACTCAAGATCAAGAATATAAAAAGAATTAAACACATTTAATCAGAATGTCATGTATATTATTTGTAAATTCGAAAATCCTATACCCGTGAGAATACTATAGATTAACCACTCAAAATTACGAATTTATAAGCGTAGCTTAGAGGTGGCATAAGGCCCTGAATATGGAGGACTCATTGAACATCGAACTCACTTCTGAGTTGTAATTGATTTGGCGATACAAGTTTCCTAATTATCACATCATATCGAATTAGTCAATACAGTTTAAGAATTTAAAAAAAATGTTTTAAAATTTATGAAATCACCTAGAATTAGCCTTTATATAATTAATCATTTTAATATTCGTGACATGGAGGGTTTAATATATAATAATCTGAAAACAAATTAAAATTATAATAATATTTCTGCTCGCAGTTGAATTTATTACAAAATTAAATGCTGTTTCAAAGAATGTTTGATAATTGAAAATTTTAGTACTAGTTTATAAAGTGGTGTAAGCAACGCGGGATTTAGGCTTACGAGGCAGAAGCTTAGGGTCATAAAATCTAGGGGACCTCCAGCAAACTTGTATAATATTTTTGACCCTGTCATAGGCCTTTCTTACACATGCTGTAATAACGCATTTTGGACTTCCCTAATTTTAAACACGCGTCACCAGACTCGGCTTTACTAAGATAATTTCATTTAAATCTCTTCCAATTTCCTATACCCATGAAAATGAAGGGTTTGTAAGGTTCTCACATGTTGGATATCCTAGGACCTCCCTTCATCTAAATCTGGGCTGAGCTAAAGACAATGCTAGGTTTTATCACCAGATTTATCCAAGCTTTGCAGTGAAGTAATCCTGAATCAATTAGAAGTCCTGCCAGGATTCATTATTTGCAACCATTGTTTTAACGAAGAAGCTGTGTCATGTGGAATATCAACATAATCTTCACTTACCGAAAAGCCATTTGCGATTATATTGCGAAATAAATGCAGTCATATTTTGGAAGATATTTTGTATTTGTTGTAATACCACAGAGAAATTGAACTTACGAAATAAAGTTCAAGGTTTAAAATCAATTTCACGAATATTCTTAATAAACTGTAAGAAATCTGCTTTTATATTGGTCAAAGTAAGACCAGATATTAAAACTGGATTTACTTGTAGAAGAAGTCAGTAAGAGTTACTAATTTCAAGGCTCATATAGCCACCGAAAGTATATAAACATCATTGGCTGCCTGTAATTCGGTTTCGAACATTATATTATCTTGATGAGAAAATTTAATGTTGCAATTTATTATGTTTAACAAATCGATTAAGCCTTTCAGTCTGATATATTTGTCTCATATTTTTATTTAAATGCATTTCCATGTTAGGCTACGTACATTAATTGGCTGTAAAAATTCTATATATTCATTAAAAGGTTTTTAAGAGGAAAATCTCAATAAAAGCATTGGACATGTCTACGAATAGGTACGTGAGGAGAAAAATTGGAAAATTAAAATGATAAACAATCTCCATGAATGTAAATGAAAAGGAATAAATCCTCGACACGAATATAAAATTAGAGAGATTCAAGGGTTAATTCGTTCATGGTCGCATCCGAATTAATGGAAAATTTTTATTCAATTCACTTTCAGAAATGCTCCATCAAGTGCAGGGAATTCTCTAATTGATAAAAATTCACTCAATCCTACAAAATAATAAAACTTGTTTTGACGATATTGAAGGAAAAACTTGGATAATTGATGATGTCGAAAATAAACAGATAAAATATGTTTACATTTTATGACATTTGGTTATGAAATCCTTCATACCATGTGACTGATTAATTAAATAGATACGCCAACGTTCTGATGCACTCTAAATGTTGCAGCTATATACAAACTGCAAATTCTAGAGGATGGCGAAAGATTTTAACAAAATAATTTAATAAAATAAACGCATCATCTAATCAAATACGATCGTCACAACATTCCCCACCTCGTGCCCTGAGCTACTTTTTTCAATCCTTCCCAAACTTTTTCACCCTCCGTAATTTAACATAAAACTGCAGACACCCCTCATATATATATATATATATATATATATATATATATATATATATATATGTGTGTGTGTGTGTGTGTGTGTGTGTGTGTGTGTGTGTGTGTGTGTGTGTGGAAAATCTTCTGATGGAATCATTCTGTAAAATAACAATATGAATAAAGAGAAAAGGAAAGTTTATCTTAGCGGGCGTGTTTCGTCATCTGAAAGATTTGTCAATGCAAATGCAAAATACAAAATAAACGTCCTCCCTTTTTATTAGCCTTGATAAAGTCCCTCAGAAGAAAAAACGCATTGATTAAGACAAGTTTTCCTTTCATCTTTATTAATGCCTCACTTTTCTGTTATGAATTGAGCGCTATTGGCTAATGGTTTTTATATACATCACGTATATAATGTGTAAAAAAATTCTTTCTTAGCCATTCACCGATAGCTTAGAGGTAGGGTCTTCGATAAATCGGTTTGAAGCAATCGGATGTCTAGCAACACTGATGAGCTGTGATAGACCGAAACAGTCTTGTATGTGGATGTCTCTCTCTCTATCTGTATGTATCTAAAGCTAAGGTATCTTTTATATATATATATATATATATATATATATATATATATATATATAAAAATTTATAAAGTCTACAATAGTTGTTAAGTATTTTAAATCTGACACGAGAATCTATAAAATCATACACAAATATAGACCATTACACGCGTTCATTCTGTTTCACCAACAAATGTGACAAAATCACTCGCTTGAAAGGACATAAAACTTTGCGAAACATAATATTTTCCATTCCGCCTACGATTTAAAATCGATATTTTCCATATCATGTCTCTCTACATTAATTTCCTTTTGTTTTCTCTTTACATCTTGCCTTCACCAAATTATGTTTATTTTGTCTTTTACCTGACACGTTTTTTCTTCACATTTTTCTTCCGCGTCATTCAATCTACCATGTTTATTTTCGATTTTTGATTCGAAGAAAAACCATAAACATGGCTCAACGGACACATTCTCATTTTATGTTTTAAATTCTTCCCCTTAAATTGTCATATTCCTTCAGGAGACTAGCGACCACAGCACTGTGCAGTGATTTTTTTTTGTTTTTTTTATTTTTTTTTATTGGGTTGGTGCATAATTTTCTGGCGTTTTTAAACAATATTTATTATGAAAAAATAAACTCAATTCAACAGTAACATTATTATCGACACGCATTTTTATAACCTGAAAATAACATAATATTTTTATTAAAAAAATTTTTTGAATAAAACTATTTTTATTACTCGCCTACAAAAACGCCTGATAATTATGCACGAACCCAATATATGTACGTTGCCCTGATAATTTCTGAAAAGACAATATAATTATTTTCCATTGCGTTCTCCATGTTTTTTAATTACGAGATAGCCTTCTATTCTTCTAAAGCAAACGTTGATATTCCAGTTTGCCTTGGTATTTAGCCTATAGTTGGTGAGGAATGGATTCATGCCTTAACTTTGTGCATCAGTTCAAAGATCGAAAACACTTCTCGCCAAAGTTTGAACTTTGCATCCGGGGGTCGTTAAATTTCAGGCTACAGGCAAAGATCATTTCAAAATTAGCTATCATCGTGTTATCTTGGGCTGAAACAAGAGGATTGTATAATTAAAAATTAAAATGAAACCAATTCTAATCTTCCAGATTCATTCCAAGTGTACGAATACTCAACGCCGTCTCGCTACATCACTCTTTTGCAAAGTCCTGGGTATGACGATAGAATACATCCGGCAGCAAGACCTCTGATTGGAAGATTAGAGGTTCAGAGGAGCGTGGAACGAGCGCTTAATTACTGTTATTCCCAGGCTCACCCTGACCCGGGTTGGGAGCTCCTGATAGAATCCAAGCTATGAGCAAATTGTGAATCCCCATAAACAAAAACAAAACAATGAAAATATAAAAATACATTTACATAGTAAATATACCAGCAATACATTTTAATATAATAAAAAATACCAGCAGTACATATAGTGAAATTACCAACAATTCATTTTTAAAGTAAAATTAAAAGCAATACATTTTATATCATGCTGAAGGCATGCAAATGCGTTCACAATATATTTAGTTAAAGTCAGTAAACTGTGCTGAAACTATTTTGACTTCGATATTTAATAACCCATAGTGGTTGATATACCGTTAAACAAAATCTAGTAACCAATCTCTTTTGCAAAATTGACTACTTACCGGTCTCTGGTGTAGTTACACATTTTTGTTCTGTGTACGGGCTAATAAAGGCTTCATTGGTTTGAAACCACATGTCAACACAGTACAATGTGGCGGGTCTAAGTTGAGATATGGTCAGATATTTCTGTGTGTTCCCGGCAAGTTTAATCACACGTGCTGGTCCGCGATATTGTCTACTCACTACGCGTACGAAGTAGCGAGATATGCTTTCACAGTTCCAGGAACTGACTGGTGGATCCTGGAATATAAATCAATATAGAATTATTTGAGGTTCATAATATTTCGGAATGATATGTTTTTCGACCTTCCTCGAAAGTGTATTGCATACAGCATTCGTAAGATATTGCTGAGTATAAAGGATTCGACATGTGATTAAGAACGAGATATAATATCAAGAAAAAGAAAGTAATCATTCGATTCATTTGTTATTAAATGTTTAGCAATCACTTGTGGCTTATCGGATTTAAACATTATTTTTTTGCGGGGGAATATTGCATTAACAATTCTTCGGCGATAACGACGTTTTTTCCAGGTACAAGTCGTACTACCTAACATGGAATGATTCATAACTTCCCTAATTATATTTGCGCGTAGGTGATTCTAAGAAACTCGACTGGAATTCAGACCCGGCTCTGCAATATTTTAACTAACCTGAGGCCTTATCTAATATACCACCATACACCTGTATTCACTAGAATATATATATATATATATATATATATATATATATATATATATATATATATATATATATATATATATTTTTCTACATTTTGTTGAGGTTTCTTCTAGACTCGGTGAATTGCTTATCTCAGATTCTCCTTAATTTCTATCATTCATATATATATATATATATATATATATATATATATATATATATATATATATATATATATATATATGGACTTGTTGCCTGACGATTGCATCCAGCATGAAACAGACTGTCGCCTCTAAGTGTTGACGTCTATGTTCAATATATATATATATATATATATATATATATATATATATAGTCATTCTGTTGAGGTTTCTTCTAGACTCGATGAATTACTGAGTTACCTCAAATCTTTTTAATTTTATCATATATATATATATATATATATATATATATATATATATATATATATATATATATAAATAATTGAAAAGAATGAATGATGTAGAATAACAGAAATAATTCATTCAATATATCCAAACTGAAAATACAAAATGACATCGGATTTTGACATGCTATATAAACAAAATGTTTAACACATGGCACAGTGTATAAAGGCGTTAGTTAGATTCAGTGACAGGACACAAAGAGTGTGAGTTCAATACCCGGTTAAGGCAGTGGCGAACTTTCGGAGGGAAATTAACAGGAGATAAAGGATAACTGACATCCATTAAACATGGCACGTGGAACTAGAACTGTCTAGACCAGTGAGAGAAATAAATGTTTCAGTTCGACATTCCAACCCCCTGAAGAAGGCCGGAGCGTACAACGGCCGAAACGTTGTAATAAATATGTCGACAATGATGAGGACAATAGTCCGAATAATGTAAATAATGTACATAATACCTCATCTCAGAAATATAGACAGATACGAAAAAGGTTCTATCATAACACATTGAAACATATTTTGGTTTCTAGCACCAACCTTTGGATAATACTGTATACGAAACTGAAAGAAAGTTATATTCTTGGTCGAAATATATTTATGAGTGTAATGTTTGTTCAAGTGACTGTTTTTGACGTTATTTGTAAGTTACGTATTACAGATGCTAACGATATTTCACGGATCTTCCTGAACTGTGAATAATGCCGAAAACGTTAATAAAACATAAGTAAAATTCGGCCATTGTCAAAGCGGGAAATTTTGTTTATTATATAGAAAAATAAACGAAGCAAAAAGCAGCAGTACTTTAAAAAAAATATAAAATATAAAAATATAAACGGAAATCTTATAAAGGTGCGTCTAAATATTTTAGTTTAGAACCCAGTAAACACTTATACTATCTCTGATTTCTCACTAAATGTATTGTTCTTTCTTTACAAGTCAGTCGACAGCTAATCGTATTGTCGGCGGCAATGTGTTTCTGTTTGCGTAACAAACTTGATCGCCTAGTTATCACCTCGATATTGGAATTTGAAAGAATACGGCGAACGTTACTCGTAAATATTAAATGACAAGATACATATCTACTGAACTTTTTCCGATAATATATCTCCAGGATGTGTTTCTAATCATAAGGCAAGATTTGACAATAAATCTGAACGGGGAATCACGAGATTAAAATGTATATACCGCACCAAATATTTGTATCATATTATTATGGTTCCAGTTTTCGGTTTTACTGCACCCTCTCAGCTGATGAACAAATGCCTGTAGCAATGTGGAATTAAAATAAGGTCCATGAAATCTGTTTTTCAGATATATTCAACAATATCTCCAAAACAAATCTATTAACAATTCAATCCTGATGAGTGGTCATACCCATATAGAGGCTCCTTGCCTGGAACTGTGTTGAAAGTTCCTTCCATACCTCAAATGGAACACGTATGTTGGTGACATTGAAAAGGATACAGGAAAAGTGGTCAGTTCCTTGTACGACTTCTGAATGCACCCAACTACCATTGCTAAACACTATCTTTACAAGAGTCAAATCAGACCAAGTCTGAAAGGACGCATGGCACAGTGGATAAAGGCGTTGGTTAGATCCAGTGACAAGACCCAAAGAGTGTGAGTTCAATACCCGGTTAAGATAGTGGAGATTTTCAGAGGGAAAATTAACAGGAGATAACTGATAGCTGACATCCATCAAGCATGGCACGTGGAACTAGGACAGCCTACCACCGTGAGCGATATAAAGGTTTCAGTTCGACATTCCAACCCCCTGAAGAAGGCCGGAGCGTACAACGGCCGAAACTTTGTGATAAGTATGGCGACAAAGATGAGGACAATTGTCCGAATAATGTAAATAATGTACATAATACCTCATCTCAGAAATATAGACAGACTGTTATGAAGGAAATCGAGAAGAAATGACTAAGCATCAATTGGAAAAAGAGTGAATATATGGTTTTTAGTAAAAGGAACAACCCGACATGCAGATTACGTATTGGATATACCGAAGTCAAGCAGATACAATTTGCCTTCCAAAAGCTGAACAATGTATTAAGAAATAGGAAAATATCGCTCGAGACAAAGAAAAGAGTATTGAGCTGTTATGTAGTATCAGTAATCATATACGTGAGTAAATGATGGACAATCTTCTCACAAATGAAGAAGAGACTTGAAGCACAGAAATGTCGTCCTATAGTAAGATGATGAGAATACCAAACATGTGAGAAATAACAATGTTCTAGAGACAATGACAAAAAATGTACACTTATGCTTAACAACATGAAGAGAAAACTGAAATTTCTGGGGGCACATAATGAGGGATGAGGTTTGGAAATTTACATACTCACATGACAGATTGAAGGTAAGAGTCTCAAATGAAAGCAAGGCACAGCATACCTGGCAAGCTTGAGTTAATATACTAGTGAATATGGTTTAGGAGACTTAAAAAATAAATACCGTAAGCCTGTTAGAGGGACAAACAGGTGCTAGATCTTAGCCAGGGTTCACCCGTAGGTAACAATTGTTCGGGGTACTCTAATTCTGTCACTTAATCGAGTTCCATTGTCAGATATAGTTTTAGGTCATACCCAAGACTTATGAGATAATACTAAAATACTATACATTGTTCATTTAAAAGAAAGCTTGAAAACATTCTAAGCTATCCTGAAGCGAATGAAACATATTGGCAAAAGGACAAAAGTTAGTACTGCAATGAACAGTGCTAACAGTAACATCATGAAGAGACTGGTGAAATTTCTGAGGGTACAAAATGAGGAATGAGGTCTTGAAAAATGTCATACTTACATGACAGATTGAAGGTAAGTCTGTCAAATGAATGCAAGACACAGCATGCCTGGCGAGCTTGAGCTAGAGACTCATATTCTCTACGTGCAGCTCAGTTTTCTATTCTTGCTGCTAATTGTATTACGTTTTGTTTAAAATTTGCACTATAACTCGAACGTATTGACAACATTTTGTGGCGGTAAAACAAAATATTATATTTATCAGGAAAACTGCATAGTAATTTTCAAAATTAATTTACCCGCTGAGTTTCGATTTTATTCTTAATGTTAAGGTCGACAAAATGCCTTCTTAATTATTTTTTGACAAAATTTATATATGGTTATTATACAGAGAGATAGATATATTTCTTAATTTTTGGATCATTTGTAGGGTTGCGTATTATTTATGAGTGCGTATTATTTTCGAGAAATTACTGCAATACAACTCAACAGCAACACAATCATCACTCTCTCATATCGGTTAACTTGGGATTTACCGAAATAATGCAATTAAAGTACATTTCAATGAGCACACCACAAACAACGAATATACAGCTATTGGCATAACACACATATTATGAGATAATACCAAAATACAATACATTGCTCATTGTAAATATAGATACAAAATATTCTAAGCTATCAGGAAGCAAATGAAACATATTGACAAAAGATAGAAGTTCTAGATTGAACAGAAAATTGTGGAGGACCATGTTCGCCAACGTGCTGAAAGGACACGGCACAAAGTAGGAAAAGAAGAAAAAAAGACGAGTTTTTTTCGTTTTTCTGACACTGAAATCTAATGTTCACAATTTTCAAGCATGGAAGAATAAAAGGAAAAAAAAAGTAATACATAAACACGGGTTTAAAATTTAGAGTGTGTGCTAACGGAATATATTTAATATGTTAATTAACACTAGCTATTTTGTTAATTTTGTTTTAAAGATACAAGTTCAAAATACCACCACTTATATATGTTTTTTTTTACTTTATATCTAGAAATCTGTCAGCTTTAGCCTCTTCTAGCCAAAACTGGAAACTGCTAGAAACTTGACTCATCAGCAGATAAAGAATCGCAATTCAATCATTATTTTCTGTTTATACTTCTATTAAACACTCACATGATATATTGAAGGAAGGAAGACGCGACAGAAGGAAACTGCAAATAACACAGAAACGGAAGTTGTGTGAATTGATAGCAGAAAGGGGACAATTAGGGATGGTAATGGGTCATGTGTTGATTAAAATTACCAGGGACATAAAGTTGTGATCACTCACGTCCTGAAGGGACAATGGACATAAAAGAAAATTTAAAATTATGGAAGTTAGCTCTTTGTCGGGATGTACAAAAAAAGATCCAACTAAACCTGTCTCATTACGCTCAGTTTTCAAAACAAGGAGAATGGGATACATTAACAAACTGACACCTATTTTGCTGCTCAAGAATGTTGTATTAAAATGTCAGGTTAAACACAGGAATTTGTTCATTATTGTAGACATCTACTTGACATTATTCTCCAAACTTCTGCGTTATTTACAGTTTCCTGTGTATTATGATGTGTCATTTGTATACTGAATTATTTGCAAACCCTTAACTATCGCTCGATTATCGGATTGTTTTTTAGTGTATATCGTCGCGGTAAGTGTAATTATCTTTCCGGGTTCAAATTCGGAATCAGTATGTTGCATTTACATTCGAACAGATGCATTTAGAAAAAGGCATGGATCTTACTTTTTTTCTCACCGGTTATGGGTTAAATATCAGGATAGGCTTGGTTTTCTCGTTTTGGGTAGGGAAGCAATCATTCTAAAAGAGGGAAAATTCTCAATTCCAAATCATGGAAAAGTTAACGTGAAACCACTCCACTTTATTTTCCAAGAATGCAGAAAAGTTCACAGATAATAAAATAAGAAATCTGTGACGGGTCATGATGTTGAATAAAAACGGCATTATAAAAGAATGATTGTACTAACTAAACAAGGGAGAGAAATAAAAAAAAAATCCTAAATGAATAGACAACTTCTATGACTGATAACTACTGCTCAATAATAGGTGACATGTTATTGGTTTAACAATTACCGTAATTCCTCATGTATAATATGCCTTCATCCATGATATGCACCCATAATATTGTGCTGAAAGTGTGAGGAAATGCTTCTATCTACGCATAATATGCACCCATTGTTTAGTAATCAAACACTATGTGTTGAACTTCTTCAATTTCATTACGGCCAGTGTTTTCTACTATTATTTATGTTGTAATTGAAGGTATTTATCAAAATTTCCGATCATCACTTTTCCAAAAGGAAACGGAAATACCTATATTGTGTGTGCTGCGCAGACTCATTGACCTGTTTTTGTTCGATAAAATGTGCAATCTCCCCGATCTGTTTATAGTTTTTCACAAAAAAATAGTTTTAAGCATATAATAATTTTCTAAATTATTTTTAATATAATTTTTATTATATTTTACATTTGTAAGTATTGTTAGCTACATATGTTTGGATTCGACATCCTTATGATGTCGCAATCGCCGAATAGTGTCAAATTGTCGTATGTTTGTTGTGAGTAGTCATTTCACAACTAAAATGGACCTATGAAACGGCAATTTTTTAAAGATTGTTGTAGCTATGCATCGGTTTCCCCGGCAGAAAAGCCACTAACACACAAGAAGATACTGGACGTGGAAGAATTAGAAAAAAAACATTAATAATTAGCGGGAAGAGAAAAGAGAAACCATGGAACAGTAACATTGATTGACATTACATTTAAATTTTTAAAGATGATACCTGGCTGGAAAATATGGGGTCGGAAGGGAGTTCCACGAGACAGATGTGCTAAAAAGGAAACTGTTAGTATAGAATTTATGGTTACACATATGCAGCTAAACTGTAAATTGATACGAACTCGACGCCCGTCTAGTACTGCGCTTAAATTCAAAAAGTGTAGGCACCTTAGGGAAGAGCTCATCCAAACAATTACCATGAAAGTATTTATAGAAAAGACACAGAGAGGGAACCTTATGGCAGTGGAAATATGGCTGAATTTGAGCCGCCAGATCAGGACCAATAATATTGCTGATTCTTCTTTGGATTTTATCAGGTTCACAAGGTAAATAATAGATCTCCGAACCATATGGGACAATAATTCTAGGCATGGACGAATGGTAGACTTATAGATACGTAAGATAGATTCTGGAGAGCAGAATTGACCTATCAATGTATTCAATATAGTCTTCCCCTAGATGTCAGCTAGAAAGGATAACGAGTCACTTGTTTGGAGGTTAGCATCATGCATGCTGATGGAAGCCAGTGAGAGAGAACTGATTGGTGTAAAAATGTGAATCAAATTAAAACTGTTTTTCATTCATTATATTAAATAAATGATTTTCCATCAAATGTGTTTTCATACAGGTACTGATATATATATATATATATATATATATATATATATATATATATATATATATATATATATATATATTTGCTAATTGATTTTAAAAAATACCCAAAGACACTGGAAAACGTAATAATAGAAATATGAGTTATCTAATATGATACGTGATATGATCTTGGCTTTCATATGGTTGAATAAATTCATTTCCTAAGTGTGTTCCTGTTTATCTTAAGCATTTCAGCCCAAGCAAGGCGGGAGTACCACTAGCACGCAAGGGGTTACAGAGGGTAGAGAACAAGAGTAAAGAGGCTTTTAAGCAGTATTGTTCCGGCGACAAAATGAAGAACAAACAACGCGCATGTCCGAAATTTAAGATATATGATTTGGCAACAATTTACACACACACACACACACACACACACACACACACACACACACACACACACACACACACACACACAGATATATATATATATATATATATATATATATATATATATATATATATATATATATATATATAAATGCTAATTGACTTTACAAATACACAAAGAAACTGGAAAACAACTAATTTTAACATGGTTCGGATGTTTCATTTTCTTTTTGATTTATTTTTCTTTTAGGAAAATGAGGTGTAGGTATTAAATAAATAAAGAATCAACTTTTTTTGTCTATAAACAATAATGCTTCGCCACAAAAACATAGAGAATAAATATCCACTGTAAATATATCCTTGGAAGAAAGAGTAAATGAAATAATCAAATATAAATAATATATACATCAAAAGAGGAAACGTCAATCGAAATATAAACGGGAAGGCGTTATTCATAAAGAATGTGTCAATAAAGTCTTAGAAGGAGACAATTAATGCTGTTTATGGCAAGAGTAGACACGAACCGAACAAAAATCGTGTTATTTTAAATAAAAGAAAGTATAGAAATGAATATTTGTGGCACTGATCATCGTCGTATATCTTTCTCTATCCTTTCTCTGTCATTATAATTGATATGATTCATGCGAAGAATAAAAATGGAAGCTGGAGTACTGTAGTAATATTATCCCCGCCATAACGAAGATTAAGGCCAATTATTTTTTTTTCATATTCTTTGATAGCTTTTTAGCCTGGTTTTATGAAGCAAACAAGTCGCAAAAATAGACCTTTTTTCGACTTTATGTAGAGCATTTCTTAGTAATAAATCTCCTGTCCTCCTGCTTCTCAAGATCAGTTCAAGATAGTGAGTCCAGACTTTAGAGTGACTAACACTCCACCGATAACAGCTTATATTCTCACTAGTGACTTCTATATTCTTTACCGTAGAATACATGCTTAACTTTCCTCATTATTTTTTTTTTTTTTTTGCGGCGTTCATGTTTTGGAATAGCTATATAAATAATGGAAACACGTCTTTATTTTCCCATTATAAAATATAATGAATGGCCAACTGAACGATCCAGCTCAGTCTCTATCAATGACCATAATTTCTGCTAACGTCCCTGTAGTAAATTTTC
Organism: Acanthosepion pharaonis; assembly: GCA_903632075.3. Lineage (NCBI taxonomy): Eukaryota > Metazoa > Mollusca > Cephalopoda > Sepiida > Sepiidae > Acanthosepion > Acanthosepion pharaonis. Next base: position 89,426 of record CAHIKZ030005269.1, on the reverse strand, counting down.
ATACGCATAGTAGCTAGTGAATGTATGATTGAATGAAGTTTCTTGAAAACTCAAGCATTTTCATAAGTATTCTAGCTGATGTTTTTTATATAGCCATGTTCATCTAATACAATCAAGTTAGAGAGTAGCTGTTAAAGGGGTTATAACGACCATATAAAAAAATGGTGTAATAAGATTTTGATAACAGAATCATCATAGCAGAAATAAGTGAACCTTAAACAACAAGACGCAAAAACGGTATGATTAGAAAAATAAAGAAAATTTGAAATCAGACTTGCTGAAACTGGAAAAATACTGAAATGTGTGCTTATGTACTAAAATCTTTCTGCTACATAAAACTAGCAGATATAATTACATATAGCCTTAGAAAACAGTGGAAAGTTGATGTCACTCACTAACAAACGATTGCACTGAATATGGAAGAGGAAAGAAGAAAAATGAAGACAACAGGGAAGAAAGAAAGAAAAAAACAATATGAATATAAGAGAGATAAAAAGTAACAGATAACAATAAAATACAACAAGCGAATGATAGAGAACATATAGTCGATTTACTGTGTTTTAAAAGAAGATATTTCTACTCAAAATCCATCTTGCACATTTATAGATCTAACATTCGTTTGTGCATTGAATATTGCCACCATATTTGGACAGATACTCTGTCACTATATCTCGAGTTTTTAAGCTTTTCACCCCAAGCAAGGCGGTAATGCCACTTGCACGCAAGGAGTTACAGAGTGGGGGCAAGAGTAAAGAGGCGTGATAAAGGAAAGGATGAAGAGAAGGATGGGGAATAGATCAAGGCATCTGAAGATGTCGACTGATATTGCATTTGAATAGTTGGAGATTATAGCTATCAGGAAAGCAAGTAAGAGAAAAGGGACTTCCACAGACGAGAAGTGCGAGACATGAAGCTATTGCAGTAGAAGAGACGGCTACATTTAACCGTTTCGGCAGTGAAAAGCTGGGACTGAGATGCCAACCTAGTAGCACGATTAAATTCATGCAGTTCGGAAACTAGCGAAAATAGCTATATTTAGCTGTCCCCCCACGAGGGGTCGCATGTGGCACAAGGCCGAGTTTTACGTGGTCACCCGAGCCCGTAGGCCCGGCCAAAAATATAGCCCTCGACTCGCCTAGGCGAGTTCGAGAGCTGTCATAACCTCCCCGAACGAAACCTTGCCCTTCAGCAAAGCCTCGTCCGGGTTCCTCCCTGCTAATGCAGAGAGTTCGACAGACGGCGGTTGCTGTAAGCTGGTACAGTTAGCGAAAATAGCTCGTCGGAGCAGTTGAAAGTATTTGTAGAAAAGAAAGAGGGAGGCGACAGCACGTCTGTGAGAGAGCGAATATAAACGAGATGCCAGATCAGGTCCAGTCCGATTGCATATCCGTCTCTCGATAAAGTTCAAAGAAGGGTTTACAGTTTTATCCGTCTTGAACTGGCATCCCAACTTCAGTCATTTTTACACCGCCGTGGTTTGGCTCCCTTCATACTTTTCACGAAATATTTCCATGACAATTGTTCTAATGAACTCTGCCCTTAGTATTTAAACGTATTACTACATTGGCAACAAGGTTTCATTGTTTTACTGTGGAAATAGATAGCTGAAAGCTTGCATTTTATTCGAAGAGTTCCTTTTTCTCGCATTTCTCGGCTGTGGAAAGCTCTCCCGGTTTCTTGCTGCTATGCGACCTACAATCTTTAAAAATGTATATCACAATCTTATATTTTCCTGATTCCTGTTATTTTATTACCCTTTTTTACAACTAATGTCTTCTTATTGTCTTTCACTACTGTTAATCTCTTGTGTCTTAGTGACACGAACATTTTGATGGAGACAAATGATTAAAATAATAAATAAACGAAAACATTTACAAAATGAGACCCACTGAACAGACTCATCTTTATGGCTTAAGATGCTTACAAAACGAACGTTGTTGACATGAAAAATGCTTTCAAAAAGATTTTCCATTTTCAGTAATGACAGTAAATGCTTTACATTGAATGAAAACATAAATTACTTTTTCTTAACAGCCTCCTCGAAAATACTATCGATTTCATTTATTTAAAGGTGCAAAATTTACATTTTGTTTGCGCCAACATATATGAACATTATTTTATAAACCTCATAAAGATGAAATACTATATATATATATGTGTGTGTGTTTCCTGTCCAAATTTCTTGACGCATTCCCGCTGAGTAAATTAGATATAGAAGCTAGTAAATACAAAATCAGTGTAAATGGGTGAAATCATATTCGTTGCATAAAATATGCACATATTTTATGAAATTTAATACTCTACACGTCAAATGTATCTAGAGGAATACTCATAGAAACACACATTTTGTTATGTACGATGCGGCGATGTTGAAATATTACCGTTCAGACAAAAAGGATTCTGCTTATTTATTTGTTCTTGTAATATCTTTAGAAAGTAAAGGAGAAATCATTCATCTCTACCCACGTATATACACACTTAAAGAACTATGTGTGAGTGCATACAGGATTAAGTTCCAGTGTAAGGAGCGTAAAGTAATGTACACATGGGTATACATGAAACGGAATTGAATCATTTTGAATGCCACAGAAAAACAGAATCCCAGCGTATGCGTATCTGGCGTCTTACATTTTATAATATCATTAATTGAAACTGGGAGGAAAGAAGTATATTTGCTTCAAAAATTGATGTGTAAAAATTTAAGACAAAATCAGATGATGATGGGGACTTTTAAGTATAATGCAAATATTATCTGGTTATTTTTAATAAAATTCAAAGAGAAGGAGAATATTCGGTTTGGTAGTTTTAAATGAGCAAAGTGTGGATATTATTTGAAAATAAAAATATTAGACGAAATTAGACATACATATATAAAATATATATATACTAAAATATTAGACGAAATTAGACATACATATATATATATATTTTTTGGGTGAGAGTAGTCGTGGCTCCCGGGGGCACAGTCCTATGGTTACAGAGAACTCAGTAGAGTTCCGCCACGGAATATGTGAGCGAGCGGCGCTATGTTGAGTCTGATTTGGAATCTCTTCGTTACTGAGGCCCATTTGGTACAGTTCGCTTGACAACCCAACTGTCAGGGTTTCGATACTTGGTGGTGGATGCGCACTGCTGATGAGTCCCAATTATAGGACGAAACGGCCGTCCAGTGCTTCCTCTATTCCTGTTGAGGTTTCTATCAGACTCAATGAATTAATTAAATATATATATATACATACATATATATATGTATATTATGTGTGTGTGTGTGTGTGTGTATGAGATAAGGATATATACCATACCATTTATATATGAAGAACAACATTGGGTTTAAATATATGCTAAAGTGGGAAAAAGATTTTGTGTGACGCGTTTCGTCCTTTAGGACTTTAACCGACTAAATTCTTGTGTTGGTGCGACTACATATACGCACCCAAGAGGGATGCCGGGAATTTTAATATTTTTTTCTATTTCTTTATATAGTTTAGTGTAGTTTTTTTTCTGCCGCTTGAGCTGTTAGGCGTCGCGGGGAGACACAATCGTTTGTCAGAGGCAAGGAGAGTGGACTGGAGAAGAGATATCTCGTAGGCTCTGAGGGTGTCTGCCACTGAGTCACTTCAGCGTCTTCTTGTTCTACCTCTGGCTCTCCAGCCAAAGTACCAGACGGTGTATGCTCGTAGAAATAGTTAAATCTCAAACTCTCGTCCTTGTCGTGGGGGTTGGAAACAGGTTATGATAATCATCAGGGCACTGTTGAAGCTATGGCTGTCTTAGCAAGCCGACTGTGGGTAAAATTCCTCAAAAAACTAAAGGAGATACAGTGATATATATATATATATATATATATATATATATATATATATATATATATATATATATATATATATTTATATATATATATATATATATATATATATATATTTATATATTATCGTTATACATATATATGTATATATATATTTCATATAAAATTTTATATATATATGTATATATATATATATTTCATATTAAATATTTATATAAATATATTTATATATTATCATTATATATATACATATATATATATATATATATATATTATCGTTATATACACATACATATATATATATATGCATATATATATACATATATATATATATATTTATATATATTATCGTTATATATACATATATATATATATTATCGTTATATATACATATATATATATATTTATATATTATCGTTATATATACATATATACACATATATAGACATTTATATATATATATTATCCTTATATATATATATATATATATATATATTTATATATATTATCGTTATATATATATATATATATACTAGAGATAATCTTATAAATATAAGAAATTATACTCGTCCGGAAAAACTTGGGTCCCTTGATATGTAAATAAACAGACCAATACCCAAGGAAAAATAAAAGGTACAAAAAGACAATAAACAGAGAATATATACGTTAACCGAAGACAATCGTCTAGCATCCAAGTTCAGAATTCAAAGAAAAAAAACCTTTACGAGTAAGCAAAAATAACTAAGTAAAATGCTCAATACGATAAGTAGAACAAACCTAACTAAACCTAAAGAGCCAGATACACATATCAAGTTTTCACATACGCGGATCGTCAGGAAATACTGGCTAAAGAGGTAATGTAAGAACGGAATATATACATATATGTATATATAGCGATTATATATATATATATATATATATATATATATATATATATATATATATATATATATAATCTAGACGATTTCATTGAGATACTTTTACATTTTTTTGTTTCCACAAATTCTTTTATTAGATATCCCAGTCTGTGATAATAGAATATCTTGCAGGAATGATACATGTTGTAAGAGTCATAGAGTAAATTTACTATGGAGGGCCTTGAGATCAAAGAACTTTCTAAATATTTTCATCTTAGTATATGTGTTGGTATCGTTAATAAAAAAAAATGTCTACTCAACCATACCAACATATATGAAAAAATAAGCAAAGATAAAATAATTACTGAAACACCAAAAACTATTGACGAGATTAGAAAACTAATTAAAAACGAAAATAAATCATGGCAAAAACTAATAGAAAATGGTCGTAGAATACCCAACTTTTACAGTCTCCCTAAAACCTGAATTTAAGTATCCGAAGTCTCCTTGCGATGGTCAAAGCTGCATTCCAAAAGTTAAGAAGATTATTAAATGACAGCAAAATTTCGTTGGAAACAAAGTAAAAAGTGCTGAAATGTTACATGATATATTTCCCCTGTATGGCAGCGAATGCTTGACATTCTCCTCAAAATGAAGAAAAGAGTTGAAGCAACAGAAATTTGGTTCTGTAAAAAGTTACTGCGGTTACCATTAGTCAAACATATATACGCAAGAAAGAGATTTTGTAGAGAATGAAAAAAAAATGCAGCTTATACTTAACATCAAGTTGAAATTTCTGGGGATCGTAATGAGGAAGGAGGGCTTGGAAAATCTGATACTCAAAGGACAGTGGAAGGAAAGTGGCTAGAGGAAAGCAGCTCGTAGCATGGTTGGGCAAATGAAGATTGTGTTGAAGCATGAAACATAGTGCCGCTGTTGGGTGTTGACCTTAATGTCCACTTTTATATTTACATAAGGCTCTATCTCAGATATTGACCACATTTACCAATAAATATACCACGATTCCTATCTATATTTTATACCTTAATTATATCTTATTATTTAAGTATCTATGACACTCAAACTTGAAAGTATTTAAAATGTGATACTTTAGTCATTTTCGCATTTTGCGGCCTATTTAATATTCACATATGCATTGGCACGATGTATTTTATTATATTTTCTTAGAAAATTATATTTGGTTGCAATGAAAGCTCGTGCCCGTTACTGAATATCTTAATATATCTATTTCATGTGGCATGCGTGATACACGCTTAGGACATCATGTATCTTTCAATACATGACTTAAAAGGCAGATTTTTTTACCCGCAGCAAGTTGTCATTTCTTTCTCCGATAGACTAGTTGTCATCCAAAGCTGGTCTGTCCTGTTATTTATCCATAGCTCGGGAGAGGATTCATACCAAGGGTATTAACACGTAAGTGGATGCAATGGATTCGATTGGAATTCTAACTCGGCTTCCCGATTCCCCAATCCGAGCCGCTATCCATTAGTACATGGAAGACTAATCCCAAAATTCCCAAACGGAAATTAAAACCTATCTAGACAGTTTGCTAACAATGAAATCTCTCTTCGTTATATGTTTATTTACATTTGCATAAACTAGTTTTCTCACTTTACAACGACTCACGTGATATTTCTATATAATTATCAGCATACGGCTAGAATTTTGGAAGAAACATATATCCATATACAAATGTGCTTGTGTGTGTGTGTATGCATACGTAGAAATTTAAAAAAAACAACCTATACGATTGTGTTTGCCTGTGACCATCATTTCAGTGGAACTGTTTGTGTTATTATCGGCACTTGATATCAATGCACTAATTTGCATATTTTCATGTCTCTTTATCAATTTCACGCAGAATATTGATTTTACTATTTTCTCGCCTTCGATTCTATATTTTGTTAATGTTTCCTCTTTTATGATTTCGTTTTCGCGCCAATTTGTTCGGTCATTTGACACTGTTAGACAAGTTTGCGAAAGGCGTGATGTGTCAACACGAAAGTAGCAGGCGTTGGTAGCCGAATAAGAATAGGAAGGGGAAATGAGCCAAAAGAAAAAAAAAGTACAAAAAAAGAAAAAGAAAAGTAGAAGGAAAAGATGGAAGAAGGGAAAAGGATGAAAAAAAGAAAGATGCAACGTAGAACGAGAACTAGACAACTATAAAAAATAAATAAATTTAAAGAGAATACACAAAAGACCAATGTTGGAATTAAGTTGAACGGGGAAAGATAAGAAGAATGAAATCAGGGTAAAGGAAAGTCATTAGGAAGAGAAAAATGAAAAAAAGGAAGAAAATTAAAAAAAAAGTATGCCGTATTATGAATGGAGAGTAAGAGAACGAAAAGAAGGAAAATGTATTATTTGAATTCCATGAAGAAAGACAAAAATAACAACAACAACAACAACGAGAACAAAAATAAATGAACAGAATATGAAAGCGGAAAACGCTATCGAATAAAAATACTAACAAGAAAGACTATATGAACCCAGACAAAACAGAAAGAAGACATCTTGAAAAACATTAAGGGAAAGAAAGTCAATTTTAATTATTATAAAAGCAAAGATATAAAAAAAGAAAATATAGCCGAAAAATATTTTCCTTTTACTTTTATTAGAACACTTTTGATTTCATATTAATTTCTTTCCTTTTTTGCTGTCTATGCTACAATTATAATATTTATATAATTTTTATATAATATTTAGTAATTTAAAATTTATATAATTTATAATTTATATAATTTATAATTTATATAATTCATAATTTATATAATTCATAATTTATATAATTTATAATTTATATAATTTATAATTTATATAATTTTTAGTTGATTGCTGTGTTTAATTCACGGATGATTCTATTCTGAGTGCAAATAATGAAATGTCAAAATTCATTGACACTTGATATGTGCAGTGGATCAAATTTACATTTCTTTTAGGACATTTATCATTTTATTTCACCAACTTTTAAGATTATTTTCTGTCAAATATGTTCTAGCGATATCAACCCTAAAAGGATTCTTGCTCATATTTCGTTTTTAGCTATTTAAAAATGTCCTGCTTTAAACACTGTCTGTTTTAAATATTCTTTAAATTTTGTTCTATTTAAATCCAGCAACGACAAAATTAGATGAGTGATTTTTTTTGTATATTAGCTCAGGATGATTTAGCTGATTGTCACTGGCATATTACAAGCGTATACAGTTGTTATACGTGTCAAATATTCTTTTATTCTAGGAAGTTATTATAACTGATACTCAGGAATGACATGAGACTTGCCACGAAAATGTCTTTGCCATCTAAAACGCCATGGAGGACAAGATGTCAAATGCTGACAGCCCAATTTACGATGAAACATCAACGTTATCCCTTTATCACAGAATGAATAGAATAAGATATTTTTCTTTTAATTATTACGCTAAGATTTGAAGCACAAACGATAGTACATTAATATTCTAGGAGAACTTTTGGACAAGGTAGTCGATGGACGTATTAACAAAAATATTAAACCTTAATCATAAGTAAACTGAAATGATGTATTCCAGTACAGTGGGTAACACTGTGTGTTAAGTAATGAGAATGTCAAAACAATGCTCTTGCAGAAGTTTAAATATTTACCACCTGTATTAATAGGGGATGGCATGTTTGGGATAGAAATCTTAAATCAAATCTTTTACAAGGCAGTGAATACTGAACAATTTCATCAAAACTGAAAAAAAAATGATTTAATTTCGCTGTACTAATCTAGCGTCAAGATTTCTTCAATTTACTGTTGAACTGACTCGATTTAATCCTACATTCTTTGCTAACAATTTTTTTCGCACGTCCCGCCTATGGAATTCCTTTCTCGCTCCATGTTTTCCAGCCAACTATAATCTGCAAATATTTAAATACAATGTCAATCACAATCTATTGTCCTGCTGATTACTGTTTCATCTTCCCGCTCATTATTAAAGTTTCTCTTTTCTAATTCTTCCACATCGTGTAACACCTTGTGTCTTAGTGACTTTACTGCTTTGCCTGGGGAGATACTGATTAAAACAAAAAGTGATGCGGTTCTAACGAGGCAATATATATTGAGAGCGATATACATTTTATATCTGCGTAACTATGATGTTTTTAGGGAAGAACTTGCTGCGGCTGAAATACCTCTTATTGCCTTACAATTTTGCGGAAGTTATTTCTGGTAGGTATTTCTGCCGCACCCTGTACGAAGAAAATATTACTTACAATCAGAAAGAGACATCGAAAATACAATAGTTTTTTAAGCACATTGTATCTTTTCAGTGTTTTTTTTTTTTTTTCAGGATATGTGCGATGACGGTATTTCACTCGATATTTTCTGTTTTTCTTCTCAGCAATTCTTTCTCTTTCCTGAAACCATTTACCATTTATTATACTCATTCCTCCAATTATTTGCAGAAAATTGTCGAGTAGTTTACGCGCCGATTTCATTCGCTTTCCTTGCCAGCGATACACCAGTCATTCTTGCCTAATTTTCTGTCCCTAAAATTTCAGCTCTGTATTTTTATCATCAATTTCTTTGTGGTTTCTATGCCAGATTTTATTAAGCAAGCAATGTTTATGTTAAGATGTGTATTAACTACCAGATACTGTAACAATTTCTACATATCAATAGGTGCAATATATCGGGTGCATTTCATTCTGTAATAGATAAAATCATTAAAAATATTCCTAATAATTTAGTCGGTGTAATGTTGTATCAATTTTTATACCTAAATACATCCAAAATATATGCCGTCCTGGGTATGACGATAAACTACGTCCAAAAGCAAGGCTTCTGATCAGGAGCTTTTGAGGAGCGTAGTACAACCTCTTAATTGCAGTTGTTCTCAGCTCCACCCTTACCCGGAGTGGTAGGACCTGTTATGGTGCCAACTATGGGCAAATAGTTAACCCTAAAACTGAGGTCAAATCACTATGAAATTGTAAAAAAAGGTTTTAATTCCAGCAATAAAATCTTTAAGGAAACATTATTACCAGCAATACATTTTTGAAGAAAATAAATATTACAAGCAATACATTTTTGAAGAAAATAAATAATACTAGCAAAACAATTTTGAAGGAAAATATATTTTTAGGAACACATTTTGTAAAAAATGTTACCAGCAATAAAAATCTTGTCGGCATTAAATAACCCATCGAGGTTGATATGCCATAAGCCAAACCAAACCAAAACAAACATATGTTTAACGCAAAATCAAATTCACCTTTTTATTTACAAGTGAATACAGATTTCTTCATTTTTATAACAATCATAAATATTTCAACCATAGATTTTGCGAATATTTCTATATTTCGCCTTTAATATTTTTTGCATCTATTCTTATTGATTACCAGAAATGATCTTCCTTTAATGTAGTTATTCTCTTGTATAGAGAAAAATATATATATTTTTCTGTATTAGATTGATGTCATACCCAGTATTGTGCTCCTGTCATTCATCTTGAGGTTCTTAGCAAAATCCAAAAAAAGGATCTCTAATGTAATCGATCCTGACCTGGCATCTCGACATAAAAAAATTAAAAAAATTGTATATTTGCTTACGGCCATATTGCTTTGAATCACCGTTTTTTTTTGTTTTGTTTTTTTCGTACAATCGCTGAAGTTAAGCAACGTCAAGCCTAGATGGGTGACCGCTTTGGAATCCTATGTGTGATAAACTTGGATGTGCGTAAAGTGTAGTGTATAAAGTTTCGGAATTTTTAATCCTAGAGCCGAGTTCTAATTCGTTAAATTCACTTACGCATGAATGACTCTACCTCTTATCCTCTTCCCAATAGTTAATTAGCAGTAAGACCTATATCACTGACGCATTATTATTTTTTTTTATTTCTTTCTATCGAAAATATATATAAATAATAAGCAAAGGTTTGAAAAGCCGTAAAAAAAGTAATTAATCAGTCACCTTCTCACCAACATGACGTGGCTTCCCTCTGCCTGTCTACAAATATTTTCATAGCAACTGCTCTTGCGAGATTATTTCCTTGGTGGCCTGACATGAATTTAAGCGTGCTACTAGATTGGCATTTATGTCCCACAAATTTACTGTTAAAATAGCTAGATGAAAACGCCACTTCTACTCCAGGATTTAGTTTCTTGCACTTCCCACCCGTGGTACCTCCTTCCGGTTAATTTCTTCCCTGATTACTATAATCTTCAAGAGTTTAAATACTACATCAATCGTCATCTTCGATCTTCTTGAATCCCGTTCATCTTTTGTCAGCTGCCCAATCCCCTTATACCCATTTGCATTATCTGTCTGCTTACTAATGGCAGTTACGCCTTGAGTGGGATGTAAAGAACAACAACTATTTTTTTTTAAGGAAATCTATGACAATATAGGAAATGTTTTCCCGTCACGCGTTTCGTCCATGAGAATGTCATCCAATTAAAATGATGATTACTCTGATACAACTGCATGCACACACAAAAGAGAGAAGGCGCTGACAATTTTATAATTTAAATTTATTTAAAAACATATATGGTTTTTGGGTATGTTTTTAAAATTACTTTTATTAAAAATAAAAAATAAAAACTCTTGCAAATCGATTTTAATAAAAGATCAAATGTTTTGTATTAGAGTGATTTTTATGTAACCCTTTTTAGAAAGCTTTTTTATTTTGTAGCACATGAGGAAATATTCACTACATAATCTCTAGGTTTAAATGTGTTCTTTTTACTTGGAGGTTGCGGCCATAGAAAAAATACATCTTGTCCTAAAAATTATAAATTTGTCTGCATTTCTCAAAATACCATCATTAATTTTAAAGTGAGATATAATTTCACTGATAATTAAGCAATTGTTCCACATTTACGTCATGACATTTAATTCGAGTTCGTTACCGGTATCGACGAACGACTCAATTTTGACAAGAGCTATCAGTTCTATCCAATATAGCCCTACATTCAGAAATAAAAGACACATTTGAGTAATTATTTTTCATGTTCTTCTTCGGTGTATTCATTGTAGTTTCTGATGTTTACCAATGTAAATGGGGAAGTGGCTCTCGCGTCTTTAAAGAATGCTTTTAAATATTCTGTATCATTTTCCTCTGTATTCCCAACGGCGAATTCCGCAGTCACTTTCGAACTGGTCAATCTACTTTACCCTTTTAATCAATACCGAAATGTCTTTCTGAGAGATAAAAATTTAAGTAAAATAAACACAACCAAAACAGTGTGTGAAATAAGTAATATTCTTCAACTCCTATGTTGAAAGCAGCTTAAGTATTAAGATGTCATTTAAATTGAAAGAAAACACAATGTCTTACATCTCCCCGTTTTTCTCTTGTAGATGTCAATAATTAGATCTCACACACCAGCAAAAAGAGTTTTTTTACACTATTTTGAAGTTCTGCTTGTTTATTTTAACACTCCATAAGATGACTACAATAGAGAGATGGTTAACAATCGAGCTTTTTCGACGTTTCCTGATGTGTTCATTAATATCTGTCTAACGATTCCGAGTGTCGAAATTTTGTGATAAAAATCAACGACGATAGTGTAGCCACGAGCCGATAAACATATGGAAGCCCATAAAAAGACTTATCATATTTGGGTAAGCTTAAAAATAGTAATCGAAAGGACAAAATGAAGGCACACATATTCACTAGTATTATCCTCCAATGAATTTAGCCTCAGTAGAAAAAAAAGGAAGCTCCGGATGAACGCAGTTAATATTGGCTGACGAACCCACTTTTGTTTCCGATGTGGAAAGAATTTCTTACAGATGGAGTTAAAAGGAATCACTTCTTACAGTAGGCGTAAAATACCCTCCAAATTTTAATTTCCGAAGTCAGGATTCACTTGAATAAAAATGAATTTGACCAGATGAAACCATAGAATTTGCATGGTTGAGAGATTTACATTCCACATATCTTTGCATTTTAAGAGATATATTGCATGTATTCATTACATAACCACGAAGTCATATAGAACAGCTTGGCTTATAATGCTATTTAAATAGGTTTTATACACATAAAAATAGTTTAAAAATTTAAAGTAAGATTCGTGTAAATACTAGTTATGACAAATATTAAGAAAATTTATTTGAACCAAGGAAAAGTGAGCTGAAACCCTATGTAATATTAATCCTCTTATACGACAGAAAATGAACAATTTTCTTATAGAGAAAGAGAACATTTGAGCCGACAAAAATACTGTTATAGAGAATTTGATTTATTGATTCCTTTTTTTACGGCTTTCCAAATCTTTGCATATTATTTATAAATATTTTAGATTATAAGAATTTAAAAAAAAATAATAATGCTTCAGTGATATCGGTATTACTACTAATTAACCCTTAGGTGGAGGAGAAGAGGTGGATTCATACTTTTTCGGCGGTCATTTGGGCGTTAGTGAATTTGCACGAACCCAAGGTGAATTGAAACTAGGCTCTAATATTAAAAATTCCGAACCATTTTCTGTACATTATCCACGCATCCAAGCTTAGAGCGCGAAGTTTGGAACTGACTAGGCTTGACGTTGCTTAACTTCAGCGATTGTACGGGAAATGGTGATTTAAAGCAATGTAGCCGTAAGCTTATATACAGAAGGACGCTGACAACAACAAGTGCGGAATATGTGAATATGTTCACTTGACACTCACTTCTATCAGTTGACTACTTTTACGCGCCACTGGGGAATCTTATATATGTTGTTCTTGTCCTAAGTATTATCGTTCATTACCAACCTTCGTGTGATTATTCTGTTAAGGAAACTTAACTAAGTTACAACAATAATATGGGACGAATATAGCTAAAAAGTATAGAAGTTGTATATCGGCCAATATTTGAAAATACACGCCATCTAAAAGAAGTTGTCTATTCCCTAATCACCTTTAATTTTATGCTTATTAAACGACTAAGTTTTTTTTTAATGGAAGTCCATTATGATTTCTTGTTTTCCTGCTACCAAGGTTCTTGAAAAATTCAAATGCAACTTCAATCGCTATCTTCTGACAAAAAGACATCATGCTTTAATTTTAGAATTCCTGTTTTTGTTCAGCCTGAGAACATATCACCATTCATATCAACGACTTTTGAATATTCCATTGGACAAATTCACATGCTTCTTCGATGAATTAAGTAAAAACTGTGAAAAACGTGTTAGCATTATTTATTTATCCAGCATAGAAAAACGCATATAAGTAAATAAAATATTAATAAACTGACTGAAAATTGCTTTTTAACGCAGTTGGTTGTCATATTAAAATCTCAGCAATATGTTTATTCATTTTATTTCACAGATTTTCAAGTTTGAGCGACATCACACCTACGCAACAATGTTTTTTTTTTCCTTTTTTAATTTTTACAAAGCTGTACACACTGAAATATAACACAGTCTGGCTAAGGCCTCACTATTTGATTAACCAGTACAAACGGAACACAATAAAACAATAATAACTCAATGATAGTAACAAATTAATCACCATCCTAGAACAAGGAACCAGGCCTACAAATATATATTTATTTTAATCAATTCACCCCAAGCAAGAGGATAATGCCACTCAGCCGCCATCGGCCTGCACGGAGTGAAAGACAATGAGAAGACTTTAGTGAGGAGAAGTGAGGAAAGGCGAGTAAAAGAACAGAATTCAAGAAGACAGAAGATGGCGTTTGACTTTGCATTTGAATTTTTGGAGATCGTTGGTGTGCAGGGAAACAAGAAAACGGAATGGTATTCCATAAAAAAGCATAGAACTGTCAGGTAAATGACAATGGAGATTTCGGAATAGAGAACAGCTTTTAGATGCCATGTATTTTCAAATATTGGGTGATGTACAACTTCTATTCTTTGTAGCTATATTTGTCCATTATTTTTCGCACCAGTCTCTGTCATCTTATCCATTTACACCAACTCCTTAGGTTACACGAAGTTTCTTTTTTGGTTCCCAATCACTCAATATATCTTTTGAGTGTCAAATTCTCCATGTTCTCTCCTCTCTTTATATGTCCTACAGTTTTTCATATACAAACATCAATTTTGTTCAACTTTTCTTTAAAAGCTCCTGTTTAATCACACATCACGCAGATGTTATACTCAGCGTCCTTCTATATATGTTACGGCCACATTGTTTTAATTCACCATTTCCCGTACAATCGTTGAAGTTAAGCAACATCAATCCTGGTCAGTACCTAGATGGGTGACTGCTTGGGAATCCTTTGCGTTCTAAGCTTGGATGTGCGAATAATGTAGTGGATAATAATTCGGAATTGTTAATATTAGAGCCTAGTTCCAATGCACGTTGGATTCGTTAAATTCACTTACGCGCAAATGACAGTCGAATGTGGAAAGCCACCTCTTCTCCACCTAACGGTTAATGAACAGTAAAACTCATATTACTGAACTATTATTATTATTTTTTTAAATCCTACAATTTAAAATATTTATCAATAATATGCAATGATTTGAAAAGCCGTAAAAAAGTGATCAACCACTCTAATCTCTATCTATAAAAGGAAGGATATATGTGTGTGTGTGCGTAACGAATTCACGGCCGCAATTTTCGAAGGATTTGCACCAGAATTTACATGCACATGCTCCAAGTTAGCGGGAAGCCCAAGACCGACTTTGCATTTCCCAACTACCATCGATAGCGGAAATAATCGATTTTTTCATGCTTCTAGGGCACTTTTCATGTAGTTTGCGGCTATTTTCTACTGGTCAGAGTGAGAGCCAATAGCTGGCTGCCACGAATAGGTAGGAAGATTCTATTGGCCAGCGTGAGAGCCAATAGCTGACTGACACGAATGTTAACTAGCATGCTAGCATGCAAAAAAATCGATAGCTGCATTCGTCACAAATGGGAAAAATTTAAATCTGCATGGCACTTTACTCCAATTGACTCATTCGCTTGCTTAAATTTAACGTTGATTCTGATTCCGCAGAACTGGGTTGGGTGTGAAAAAGTATTTGTGTTAACATTCTTTTTTCATTCGGTTATTCCAGTTACGACTCTTTTTTTTTAAAGCAGATCGTTTTGTGTTCATTTTGTTTAGTTCTTTTTTCGTAACAGATTTAATGTTTAGTATAGAGCTTAGAAAAAATTCGCAGTGTGAGATAGGCAAGAATTAAGGCATGTAGCAACATCAGCACGGAAAAAGTCACTCCTTTAAAGACAAGGAAGGGCAAAAATATTTTAAGTCAAGTGATAATAGCGATTGCTGTATGAGTCATACGATTTTTGAATCAAGCACGGGCAACGCCGGGCCATGCTGCTAGTTCTCTATAAGAGTATTTTTGCAGACTTAAATGTCATCTTCGTCTATAAGGAAATTGTCTATCATTTTCTGTCGTATAGTAGGATTAATATTACATAGCAAAATGTCAGCTATATCCGCTCTCAGTTTGTATATAGGTTTATTTATCATAACTTCCTGAAAATAATTTGTATAAACAGTACATCTAATTCTTATACGCGAACAAGTAAAATAATGTCAAAAAAATTGACGTATCAAACACCACGCACATCATTAATGGTATTAGTGAAACTGTCATCACGATTCACTTCTGCTACATCGCACCCATCCTTAATATTATTAATTCGACTGACCTCATTAGAAGAATGGCACAGTTAATGTTATTCTATTGATATGAAGGCAACATCGGGTAGAAATACGAAGAAAACTAAGGCGTGAATTAAGATAAATGCTAATTTAAATGTACTACTAGATTGGTAAATAATCAATTCACCTCAAGCAAGGCGATAATGCCACTAGGCCGCCATCGGCTTGCACGGAGAGTAAGAGAATGAGAAGTCTTTAGTAATCGGTTTACTGTTGAAATAGCTAGATGTAACCGTAAGGTCTATTTTCTTTTCTTGCTCTTCATGCCTTGGGAAATGTTGACCGACTTCATTCTTTCCGGTTACTTAAATGTTCAAAATTTTAAATTCGACGTCAATCTTTTGTTTTGTTTTTTTTTCGCTAACCTGTTCTTTATTTTCCTTTCTGCTTATTAAAGTCTTCTCGTTATATTTCGGTGCCAGCAACCCTCTTGCGTCTTAGTGGCATTATTGCCTTTCTTGGGAGTGAAATGATTAAAAAAAGAAATATTAGTTCTAAGTGACATCAATGAACAGGTTCTATTAGCAAATGCTGACAATACCATGGACAAAACATGTGAACAACGAGCAGGTGGAAACAGCGAGTAAAATATAAAGAATTCGTCTGTTGGTACTATTTGATACTTATTAAATAGTGGGTATTATTATAAAACTAGTCTACCAGTGATGCTTTTTGTCACTGAGAGCCCAGGTTATAATACATTGAACATGATTCAACATTCCATTGAAATGAAATGCCTCGTGTCATTATATGTC
This sequence comes from Acanthosepion pharaonis, assembly GCA_903632075.3. Taxonomy (NCBI): domain Eukaryota; kingdom Metazoa; phylum Mollusca; class Cephalopoda; order Sepiida; family Sepiidae; genus Acanthosepion; species Acanthosepion pharaonis. The sequence goes on along the minus strand of CAHIKZ030005269.1, from coordinate 72,394 downwards.
CAAGGAATTTCAGATGTCTTTTTCCTGGTTCTGTACAGGTGAAATGTGACTGGCGGTCTCTTTTAAATGCTCCCATACAGTGTCGAATTGTTTAGCAGACCCGATGACACTTTGATAAAGCGTCTCTATTTTATTTATAGTTGCTGCATAAAATAATTTTTTTTTAGGTGGCCGAACAGATAAAAATCCAAAGGACTGATTTTGGGGGAATGTGAAGACAATGACATCTTCCCCTACCTATCGATCTTTCATGGAAGATTTTAACCAGTGCATCGCGAAAAATGTGACCAAAAATGTACTGGGACCACATCATGCATGAACAACATATTTTCTCGTATTAGAAGGGGTACATACTGGCATGATGTGTGCTCGAAATAAAGTCTTCTTAAATCGTGCTTGGAGAACTTATAGTCAAACCAGAGAGTCACCTGATGTTGTGTTTGTTTATGGATGATTTCTTTTATATTTGGATGTTTGTATAATTTCCTGCGCTCGTTTTTTACCATTGAGATTTTTATTTCATATCTGCATTTAATATACGAATGGGGCGTTCTTTAGTAGTATGCTATATGTCGATCACTGGCTAATATAGCTATTAACAGCCCGGCAACTACGATATAATCTATAACAACTACTCCCACACATGCTGTCCTTGGAGACAGAAGTTCCAAGCTTATCTTTCCAGACCCCCAGTTGACCGAATGACGCTGACATTAGAATCTTTAAATATTCCGCAATCAGCTCCAGGGTTGGCTTTTATGTATATAAAATATTTTCGATTGAATATTTCTCTTGGCACTTAAATCTCTTACTTTTTCTGTATCACGCTTGGGTGGTCAGTCCGAGAATTCGTGGAGTGTGTACGCGTGAGTGTGTTCAGGAAGGACCTATCAGCCACGTACGCTCAATAATAGTCATCTGTTGGTAACATGATGCGGCGAACGACAGACAACTCATTGATTAAGACAGTAAGGGGCAGAGTAAATGTCCCCAGGGTGGAAGATCGTGAATTCTTTTTCGTTATCAGTATTTGTTTATTTCTTTCTTTTCATTTTTACTTTTTTGTTTTTATTTCTTGTCTTCGTGGTTGGGGAGAGAGGAAGCGACGCAAAACCTACCTAACCCAATTTGTGTAAATGGAAGGCAGTGATATAGCGAAAATACAAACTTTACTAAGAGCCAAAACGGATAGGAAGTTGTGGAGAGCTATGATCATCCATGTTCTGACAGGATACAGCAGATGGAAGACGAATAATTCTTTCTTACTTCAATTATGAGAAATAATTATTCATTTTCTTTAAAGACTTGGGCGATAATGGCTCTCCACAACGTCCTATCCATTTTGTTTTTTTGCTGTATCGCCTAATCCTTATTCTGTTTTGCAATTCCAACTATAAGAAATAATGTTTGATGGCTTCGATTGCATTTATATTTGACTTATGGCTCTTCATTAACCCATTACCTGCCAGGAGCCCCATTTGGATATCTGTTAAAATTAAACTCATTACAGGTTATTCCTTGTATTTACATTGAATTGCTTACATGCATTGCATTTGTAGAGGTATATTTTACAACACTGAGCCTTTAAAGTTTTTTTTATTATTAGCTGTAAGACATTTTCTGTCGTAATTTTACATTTCACGAGTAGAAAATTAATGACTATTTCGAAAATTATTTTTTTATTATTTCTAATCATTATTATTTTTTGATGTTTTATACACATATATATTTGATGTTCTAGTTTCTATAAAAATGACAATGGTAACTACTGAAATGAAACATAAGGAATAAATAAACTCCTAAGACACCTGTCTGGGCCAAAAATGCGCGTTAAAAAAATGGCAGTTAATAGGGTAAAGTTGGAAAAAAAGAAACAATAATATTCAAAATGGTTTGTAACCGCAACGTTTTAGGTTAGGATTTCGTAATTCACATATATATGCTGAACCTGTAGACTTCCCTGTGGAGAGCAGGATCAAAGACTTCCCTGTGGAGAGCCGGATCACAAACTCTACACGTTTGCTGATAATGCTCCTATTTCACTTGCAAGTAGACAACACAAAAAAATTTCAAGATAGTTGATTTTAACATTCTATTTTTTAAAACCATTACTTCGCTAAGGCTATTCCGATTAATAAATACTAGACCCCCCCCCATAAACCCTTTAGCTTCATTTAAAATGCATGTCATGATTCAAAATGATGCGGTAACAATATTATTAATTTTGTTCCTAATTACACATATTTTAATTTTTATCTGCAATAAAAGTTACTGCAATATCGGGTTGGTGCACAATTATCAGGCGTTTTTGTAGGCGAGTTATTTGTTCATAAAAATTGCTGTTTTGTTTACATTTTTTAATAAAAATATTATTTTATTTTCAGGTTATAAAAATCCATGTTGATAATCATGCGATCGGGAAAAATCACTTTAAAATGTTATTGTTGAATTGTTATGTTTCTGTTTTACATAATAAATATTCTTCAAAAAACGCCTGATAATCATGCACAAACCCTTTAGTAAAATATTACAAACACATTAATAAATTAATAAAAGAAAGATTTTACAGAATTTGAAAAAAAAATGAACAGAGCAAGAAAAAGCGACAAAACATTCAACATATTAGAAATATTAATATATTATCATTGAAACTTAATAGTTTTAATTTTTTCATCTTATATAGTCAGCTGTACTTAGTTTAATTTGTAACTTATATAAACGGAGGTAGAAAAAAGCAAATGTTTATAAGACAACGAGGGGCAAAAAGCAATGAATCATGATTAGGCACCCAATGAGAGTGGTTTCGTGGTTAGTATGTACAGGCTCTGTAAGCAACTACTTTATCTACATGGTTAAGCTAGTTGCATTCTACAAGATTAAATCTTGCAAAATATCAGTTATAGAATATTTCACAAGTTCTGTTTTGCTACTTTTATCTAGCGAGGATATTTAACCTGCGTGTCGTGAATGACTTGTCTTTTCACTCGAAAACACTGAATCCTGTGAGGCACCAAACACGTTTCGATACGTGTCATTAATACGCAGAGCTTTCTGTGTGTGTACGTGTGTGTGTAAAAATACGCTATTAAAAATACACCAGGAAACCAATATGCGTGAAGGTCTATCTTTTTGAGCCTGCACAAAAGTAAGTTACAGGAAGTTGCAAAGAGTGATGTAAATTGTGCTGTCATGTATCCAATGCAAAGGCTTTGTAAAATGTGAAACCTGAAATTCGTAAAGTTCAGTCGGTAAAAGAAAAACGTTTTTGCGCTAGTGTCGTCTGCCTCAAACGTCAACACATTTTTACCTGGCGACTCGGTATCTGTAGCAACTACACACTCCCAACTGGACATCGCAGATAAAGACTTTCACTTATGGCCCGAGGATGTCAGCAACTGACAATCAACAGCTTAACTGTCGTCTCATATCACGAAATCCAAAAAACGATAAAAGGGCAGTTAGAAAAATCACACAAATAATCGTTAGAAAGAAGAAACAGAGACAGAAAGAGAGAATAGGTTCAGTTTTATTTTGGTTTTAATTAAGTGAATGTTTTTTAGCTATTTCTATTAATATTTGACAAGTATTTAATTTTATTTTATTTTAAATTTAATTAACTCATCATTCTCCAGCACTGTTTCTCAACCTTCTCTTTTAGTGCAGGATAAACTTGTAGAATAACTAAAACTGTATTGTACTTTAAATTTTAATATCGAAAAAATAGTAAATAAATCTGGAAATAGGAAAATAATAAAAACGTCTCGTGAACTAAGCATTTATTTCTAAGTCATTTCATTGCATATTTAACCCTTTGCGCCCTGACCACCGCTTTACTGGTGATAGAGAAAAATGACTTAATGCCCAGCCACCGGTTGAACGGTGAATAACTATTTTTATATCTAACGTGAGACATGCCAGTTGTTTACGAATTTTGACACAGGAGCTCAGACAGAAGTGTTAAAATTTTTCAGGAACGTAGAGTTAAGTGTACAGTTTTTCATTTAAAGGAATTTATGAATAATCTGCTATTTTTTAGAGAGGTCGATAATGCCTGATTTAAATCCGTCGAACAAGGCAAAATGAAAATGATCATATATTACTTTTAAATGTTAAGGAATTTAGGATCCAGTTTAAAATCTCAAAAGACAAAGACTTGACATAGATATGGAAGCCATGTTCCTGATGTCTCCAGCCTTTTATTTTATTTTTTAATATAAAAAATATCTCATAAATAACTATTCTGTTATCTTATGTTATCAAGAATTGTGGTCATCGTAGGACTGGTAGGACTTGTAATTATTTCAGAATCGCCTAACTGTATATGTTGAACAGTTCCGGTGAGAAGCCACATCCTTGTCTAATACCCCTTTACTATTACTGGAATAATTAAGTACCTAATTATTTCAAAATACCCCTGTGTGTTGGCACGTGGCTTAGAACGTTCGCATTATGATTATGGGACCATGGTCGATGTGTCAGAAAGGAGACTTCCTGATGTTATCGGACTGAAGGGATCGAACCAATTGTTCGGCACCTTTGGGAAAGCATACCACGGGTTGATTCAAGCCTTGAGTAGACGGAACCCTTAGAGGCCATCGATAGTTGTGCTGGCCTTGTTAAAATTGTTGATCCCGCTAGATAACACGCTCTTTCTCAGAAACAGTACATAGTTGCAGTATAAACCACAGGTAGGCTCTGTGGGTGTTGAATAAACACAAATGCGCCTGCGCAAACGTCTGCAATAGCCGCCCAAGTAGACAGATATCCTCAAATACGAGTGGCCATCTATATACCCCTGTATGTAGCAGATTACTAAAGAAAACGCAACAATATATCCACCGAAAAACAAAATTAAAAAAAAACAAAGATGAAGATAATAATCAGCATAATTTACATAGAAATGAAATTGCAACCGCAAGAAAAGGGAGTAAAAAGAAATGTGTCGAGAGAGGGAGGTAAGAGATGAGGAAATAATAGAATACTCAATGGAATAAATGAATGATGAAGCAGACGAGAATCAATATATAATTAGAATTATAGGGAGATTGAATAAAGGAAGTAGCACATAAACGTTTTAATTCTATTAGATATTCTGAGTAATATATTTATGGGACGCTTATGGAGAACTTTAATAAGTGTTGGCTGAAGATGTTAGCAATATATATAAAGATATAACCATGTGCTATAAGCTCAGAAGTGTTGTAAATTCAATAATTGTCTGCTTATTTATTCCCTTGCAAATTAAATGATTTTATATTATTGAAATCGTTTGGTGTTATAGCCAACCGCTGACGGATGGTGGAGAGCGGCTCAAGATAGATTCATTTATATTCACGCTCGAGGGAAAGACATAAATACCAGAGCCCTCCTTAACATCAACCACCCATCCACAAATGCATACCAGTGAGAAGGCAATTAAATAACTGAATGTAATTATTACCATACGTTTTTCGATCTATGAGTTTCAATGAATGATACGTTTATATATCTTCGTCCAACTTAGTTAATTGTGACGGTGTCTAAAAAGACTATTTTCATCATTCTTTTTAGTTTTTCTCTTCTGTTACCTTTTTTGTTGATTTTTATTATTTTTTAAACGAATAATTGCCATAGACATTATTCATTTTAAATATTGTTTGCATCTTTGGCTGTTATAGATTTTATTACAACACAAGAATCAAATCTTCGACATACACAATCTACTGTAGAACGAACACGTTTCGTTTGATATAGATATTTACTAAGCGTAGCTTAAATGAGGCACAAAGCCAACAGCTTAGAGCATTCACGGAGGATCGAACTCACAGCTCAGTCGTAATGATCTAGCGGCACAAGCATGTTAACCATTACACCGCGTCGAAGAGCCGAAAATGATTCTCTAAGTGAAGATTAGGTGTGGTACAAGAACGAAACTGCGGAGTTTCCAGTGAGTATCGAACAAAGGACAATGTAATTGATCTAAAGAGGCGAGCTTACTAACGCTTACGTGAAAGTGACCATGTTTCATTTGATATATATTGGATTGGAACAAAAGATGGCTGTTTTTTTTTTTCATAGGTGGCGTGGAAATATATGATTTCCCTACACACATGACTTAAATTTATTACATATATCCATTATGGTGGATGTAGTAAGAAAAGTAGGAGTGAATGTGTTGTTTTGGTGATAGGACTATTGTTGGTATGTTTGGGTCCGTGTCTGTGACTAGCTAAGTTTAGATTTAAGACAGAAGAAGACCGTCCTTCCACAACCCCCTTTTTTTGCCTTGTGCCACATTTTTTACATTAGTACAAATAAATAACTATTACATATATCCATATTATGAAAGATGATATTCAAATCATCTTTCTATATGATTTGTGTGTGGATTATGTTTTTCAGTTAAAAATGAAAAGGGGGGGAAAGTGAGATGAATTTTCATCATTTGATAAACTTTTATTTCCAAAAAGAGAAAAAAAAAAAAATATAAACGCCGTACAAATAGCAAAAATACTTATGTGTCATTCATAGCAATATTGCCAAAAAGACTGAGTAATGTTCGTCAATGTTACATTAAGATCAGAAGTGAACATTTTGACCCAAAACAGCGACAACGTTGGAGTAGGCCTGTTGTCGTTGTGGATGAACAAATTGAAATGCCGATAAAATATTATCCAGGTCACGCGACAGGGAGTATTTAGACGCCCTGTAATTTGTTGGATTCTTTGCTGATGCAACATCTATATCGAACTAGGGCATATATATTATGCACTATCAAAAAGTACATCAGAATTAAAAAAAGCCATTCAGCGTTTTATCCAAGGATCTGTTCCATCGAATTGGGATATATATGTTATGCTACCTAATATATGTTACTAGGCGAATTACCCGCGCCTTGTTGCGTGTCACACATTATTTTTGATTAGAAAATGATGATTGATTTTAAATCAATGTTATATTTTGGGGAGAAAAATCATACATTTCAGTATTACTTAATGATCTAGCTGATCTGACCTTTATTTTATGGCGTCCTCCTATATTTTGGAGAGGACTTATTCCCTTGTTCAAATTTAAATTTAATTTATATCAAAGTGAAAAATTATTGGGGTGGGGACAGGTTGATCTGACCTCTTTGATATTTATTTTATGCAATGCTTGATTGAATGAATTGATGAGAACATTTCATCATTTATATGACAGTTGAATTGTCGCAAGAAATATGTATTGTAAAGCACGACCCACTGATTGATGATTTCTGGCTCAACTTACGTCTATGTTTTCTCATTTTAATCTTGTTGATGTAAGCTCCATCTTCTGGCTTTCTCCTTCTGTATTTTGGAGAAGAGTCATTCCCTTGTCCAAATTTAATTTTAATTTAAATCAAAGAAAAAAAAATTAATGGTGTTTTTCTCCGCTCCCAGGAGGACTTCTTTGATCAAAATGACATACGTAGTTTCAGAATATATATGATAATGGGGATTTATCTCTAAAACCAACCATACGAGGAGTTCGACAGACTGAGGCTTCAACTTTATATATATATATATATATATATATATATATATATATATATATATATAGATGCTAATTTTTAAACTAAGGCGTATTTTTTTCCTTTGTTATTTAAAGATACCAGACAGTTTCCATTTGTGCGTTAGTCCCTTTTGAGAGATTTGTATTTGGGCTGCAATCCTTCTTTTTTGTGTGTCCTGGGTATAGCGATAAACTACATCTGCATCCTGGGTAAGACGATAAAATATATCAGCGTCCTGGGTAAGACGATAAACTATGTCCAACAGCAAGGCCTCTGATCAGGAAGTTTTGAGGAGCGTGGAACCACCTCTTAATTGCTGCTATACGCGGGTCCACACTGTTATGGTCCCAAATATAGGCAAATATTCCATCTCCCACCAAAAAAAGTAAGCTTAAATCACTGTGAAAGTGTAAAAATATGTTTTAATACCAACAATGATATTTTTGAGGGAAAGATATAGCCAGCAATACATTTTTGAAGGAAAAATATTACTAGTAATACTTTTTTGTAAATAATTATTACCAGCAATACCTTTTGAAAGAAAAATATATTACCAAAAATGCATTTTTGAAAGAAATAAATATTACCAGAAATACATTTTGATCGAAAAAAATATTACCTGCAACACATTGTTGAAGGAAAAATATTAGCAGCAATATATTTTTGTAAAAATATGTTACCAGCAATAAAAATCTTGTCATCATTAAATATTGAGATTGAGGTTGATATGCCGTAAAAAAAACAAAAAGCAACGAAACTAAAACCACTTTTATGCCAGTTTCATTCAAGACGACTGATAAGTAGCTGCGATGAAACTTTTTACTAATTTTTTCTTGTGTTCGTATAAGTATTTTCTTATATGGACATAAATTGTGTAAAATTTTCTGTATATCCGAGCGACTTTGGCTATTGTTTTAGCCATTATCAAGGATGATGTTTTATTATTAGTTTTAACCTGATGTATAGATTCCCATAGCTCTAGATACATACATAAAAATCTACACATTCAGTTAAAAATAAAAAAAATAGAAAAATCATTTGCATTTCCCCAAACTGTCGATGCCTAAATCTCAGACATATTGTAAAATGGCAACAGCATTACTTACTTACAAGATTGATGAAAACTTTGACATTTTTCGTAGAATATGTATCACCCAGTCTCTTGCACTTAGTGCTTTATTTATATTTTTATTTACGTGCCGTGTCTCTTCAGTGCGGGGCAATTAAATCTCTCCACAACTTCCAGTCCTTTAGAGCTTTAAGTAAAGTTTGACTCTTTATTATCTCCTTTTGTCTCCACTCTCCAATTCACGTAGCTTACACGCTTTTTTTCTTTCAGCTCTTCCTTTGTTTAGTATGTCTAGTCAGTGTTAAATCCTGCAAATCATTTTTTCTTCATTTTGTGCACTAGAAATCCCATCTCTTTGTTTTTATGGCTCTATCTTGTAGATATTAATGTCTTTAAAACCTCCTCACTATCCGTATTCTCTATTCACAAGGTAACACAATAAATTCAATTGTTAGTTTCTGAATTTAATTTTCTTAGATAAATGGTTTTGTTTTCTGTCAGCATGGCCGAGGGTAACCTCCGATAAAGTGAGTCATTGCAGCTTCTTGTGCGGACAAATAAGTGGAAAGATTATATTGAATCAAATGCTAGGTCTTCTGCTAGGAATGTTGCTTCACTCTGTCGTATTATAACATTTTCTCGCCAAAATCTATTTTTCATTTTTATAAGGCTATCATTCTTCTATGCATTGACTATAGCTGTCACATCAGGTCAAGTGTTTCTGCTATGTATTTAGAGATTCTTTATAACACCCATAGAAGAATCTGCAATGTTATCTGTCTTGACCTGGCATCTAGGCATCAGTCACATTCCTATCGCTGTATCATACTTTCCTGTATTTTTACTATAGATATTTTCGTGGAAATTGTTGTGATGAACTTTCTTCTTTGGTTTCCACTTTTCGAAGCTAAATGCATTACTAGATTGACAGTTAGGTCTCATCATTTTAAAGTTGAAATTGTCAGCTTTAATCATATGTTTTATGCTAACAGTTTATTCTCTCGGACTTGTGTTACTCTTTTCCGGCCACTTGATATCCATTCAACTTTGATTATCAATGATTTAAATGCAATGTCAATATTTATCGTTTTAATTTCTGTTCTTTTATTGTATTTTCTCCTTAATAGTGTGCATTTCCTTATATTCTTTCAGACTCAGTACCCATTTGCGCTTTAGTGGCTTTATTACCTTGTTTGGAGTAAAATGATTTTAACAAAATATGTAATTTCTAATTTCTTCATAATTCTGTTGTTGCTCACATGCTCAGTGCATGGTAAACTTAGCATCGATCTGTAGAAAGACATTTTTGTCGATTTGAGCCAATTGTTCATCAGTGAGGAAATCTTCCAGCATTCCAATTGACTGTATAGATGGATGGATGGATATGATGTATCACTTTACTTTTCATTAACCTTTCCAAATTAGTCTCATTCGAAAGGTGCATGTATTATTGAAAATCTTTATTCTTTTGTTTATTAGTACATCGAAATTTACATGGATTATTTTTATAGGGGAATTTTTACATTCATGATGGGCTCCAAATCCAGTAAATGAAAGAAACAAGAGAAAGCAAAAGATTCCCTCATTGGAAACCCTGAAATCCGCCCCCTACAGTGAATTCACCCCTGGTTGAAGATCTCTATACATAATAGTTCGGCGATCTTCTAATAGTTATGTTTCGAATAAATTAAAAACTACCTTTAAGATAAGTCCAAGGCTAAATTCGAGCTTGGTCTGCTAGAATTGTAACAGATGAAGCCAGAGAAATTTTTGTGGTGTTAATCTTGGACAGCGTTAAATTCATGCTCAAACGTAAAAATATTTTGTCGACTATCTTTCTAAGACAGATATAACAATATTTAATCGATATTTACAGAAAGTAAGACATTGCCGACGGGAGAATGAACTCATTTATTCTAAAATCTGGAATAGAAGGGTAGGTTAGAGTTAGAGGGTAGGTTGTACAATTCATTCAAAATGAATTCATGTTTGGAACAAAATACAGAGGATTTTGGAATAAGCCGAGAGGTCAGAATAAACAGCCAAGTTGGAAAAAAGCCTAAGATATAATAAAGTGTGTGTCTGAAATAACAGTAGGTAGGATGGGGGGAAAAATCAAAATGTCAATCGTCGGGCAGACCAGTCTATTGGGGACGCAGGGGTAGTGATTTTTTGTAATGTATATTATTTTATAAAGGGAATGTGCTTGATGTGTTAAATTAACTCTCAACAATTGAGGCACGAACTTGATATCTACAGTTTGCACGATGTGTACATAGCACTGCGATGCTGATATGTTATTTGGGCATATATTCGGTTAGGCCAGCATTGTTGAACTGATAGAGCATTCAATAAATATCGTACTCATTAGCACTTTAAACGTAACAGATGCTCTTGAGACAATTAGGTGCAGTTTTATTAGATTGGAGTTTGGTATGCTACGCACGATGGCCATATTTCTTGTTTGTTCGTCTCTAAAGCAAGCGTTGATATTAAAAAAAAACAAAAAAAAACTAACCAATAAACAAACAAACAAAAAGACATGAGCATAAAACTGGGGGATGCCTAATCAGTCCTTTTTTCCCTCTTTCAATGTTTCTAATTTAATTAACTAACTAATTAGTCACTGTTGCTCTCAAATTGAGAGTTTCCAACGACAACTTCAACGTTATCAACCTCCCCCGTCTTTATTTCGTTTCAAAAATTCTTAAATATTTTCACGTTCCATTAAGAGTGCTTAGAAAGGAAAACTCTGTTTTTCCTATTTCATCTCCCCAACCTCATCATAACATTCGTCAATGATTTATTCCAAAGAGTCGTCATTTCTCAAAGTATTTCTCTGTTTTTTTTTGTTTTGATTCCAGCGGTTCTTGATCTTCAGTAATTGGCTTCTTCAATTCTACTTTCATTTCGTCAATTCTTTTATTTTTAGTTGACGCAATCACATCCAGAAAGTTAAGTTTACCGTTTCTCGCTGCTTGTTTTTTTTTCTTTGATAACTGTTTTTTTAAAATGATTATTTTTATTACTGTTATTATTATTATTAACATTATTATTGTTAAAGTCATGATGTTTCTCGGTAAACGAGCACCAATATTATCGATTTCTAAACGAGAATGTCGGATTATTTTTCTTGAATACTAGTTTTCTCTCTTTGATATGTATATCCCTCCGTATTCCTGGGAATGACAACTTATGATCTTTTATATTCTTTATACAGAGTTTGATTTCCCTATATTTGTTACTATTATCAAAATATTTCGGCTTTTGAGTCTTCCGGTCATCTTTTTGGTGTCTGACGACCCAGGTAACGTTATCTATATACATAATATGTATAAAAGTACATTTATTTTGCTAATGTAAATTATATGAATATGGTTTTTCGCTTGTACTTAGGCCGAATTAAACATAGCATCGTGCTGTTGGAAGATTCATAAATTATAGGAAACAGTGATTTGTTTCTTTAAAACCATATTTTATTTGTCTACGGAATGATCAAGTATATATGTGAACAATATTTTTTATTATTTCCGTACTTTTAGCATTTCGGTATTTATTCAGTATATATATATATATATATATATATATATATATATATATATATATATATATATATATATAATGTGTGTGTGTGTATGTATGTGTGTAACGAATACATGACCGCAATTTTCGACCTATTTGCACCAAAATTTACATGCACGCGCTCCAAGTTAGCGGGAAGGCCAAGACCGACTTTGCATTTCCCAACTCCCAACGATCGTGGAAATTTCATGCTTCTACGGCAGTTTTCAAGTAGTTTGCGGCCATTTTCGACTGGTCAGATTGATAGCTGGCTGCCACGAATAGGCAGGAAGATTCTACTGGCCAGCGTCAGAGCCAACAGCTGACTGGCACGAATGCTAACTAGCATGCTAGCATGCAAAAAAAAATCGATAGCTGCATTCGTCACGAGTGAGAAAAATTTAAATCTGCATGGCACTTTACTCCAATTTGCTCATTCGCTTGATTCGTTGATTCTGATTCCGCAGAACTAGGTTTGGGTGTTAAAAATTATTTGTTGTGAACATTCTTTTTTCATTCGGTTTTTGCAGTTACGAGTCCTTTTTTAAAGCTGATCGCTTTGTGTTCATTTTTTTTAGTTCTTTTTTCGTAACAGATTTAATGTTTAGTATAGAGTTTAGAAAAAAATCGCAGTGTGAGATTGGCAAGAAGTAAGGCATGTAGCAACATCAGCAGGGCAAAGGGCACTCCTTTAAAGGCAAGGAAGGGCAAAAAATATTTTAAGTCAAGTGATAGCGATTGCTGTATGAGTCGTACGATTTTGAATCAAGCACGGCCAACGCCGGGCCATGCTGCTAGTATATACATATTATTACACACACACACACACACACACACACACACACATATATATATATATATATATATATATATATATATATATATTATTTATTTTTCAGTATAGATAAATACCTCCTTTTCCTGCTACTATTAGTTCCATCAGACAAACCTTTGAAGAATAGAGCCACAAACTTAACATGATAGATGCGGCTGCTATATATTCTCTAGCAAGTAGGTCTTACGATATGCACTTGTAAGCGATCCACCAAACTGTTTTTGACTTCAGCGTTATCCTTCTCCTAGACTATTCCCCAAGCAAGGTTAGAGAACGCAGTCTGCCATGCTATTTTATTCATAGCTTGAAGAAGAAATGGATTCAGACTTTTCCCCTGGATTTTCTGTGACAGTGAACACAACAAATTCGGCTGTAATTTGAACTCGAAGTGTCGCTTCCATTTTTCGAAGCGATAACGACCACGTTACAAGCATATCCGGTGTTCAGAATCAATATGAAGGCGATGCAATAATTTGCAAAGAAAATTCAAGCTTTTCTATTTTTTGTGTTTAGCAGAGTCGAATCGCCCAAACATAATTTTCGGAAACAGCTGAATTTCAGAGAAATAAGAGATATTAGAAAAAAACATTTTTTTTCTGCAATCCAGGGTTTGATTAACCCAACATTTAATTACTGTTATCAACTCTAGCGACATGTTATGGTGATTTTCTAAGAGTAGCTTAGATGTGGCACACGTTCGAAAGTATGGAGCATCCATTAAGGCAGGTGACCCGGTATGGACTGATTCAATCCCGCCACAAATATTGTGTCATTGTGGAACCGTCTTAGAGTAAACCCTTTCTATGTAAATGAATATATTTGATTGGTTATGTTCGTCTCATTTACAAATTCTTAAATATCCAGCTGATATGGTCGTGTAACAAACTGAGAGAGTCCTCCGAAATTGTTTCAAGGTACATTAAATTATGAATTTTCGGCAGTTCATTGTTTTACAATGCGCTGAGAATTGTACACATTATAAAAATATAACAATTTCTATAACATTTTTCAATAGAATTGTCTAACCTACTAATTTAATTTCTTTTTTTCTGTTTCCTTTTGATGAGTTAGCTGATGATGACAAGGCAAGCTCAAAAGACGTGGTGAATGCTTACGCAGATTATAACATACAACATAATCTATATCTAAAGAAGGTTTTATAATTTTACGTTCGAAAGTCTAAATTCACAATTTCCTAATTGTTCAAAGACACACAAAGAAGGACAAAGAAACACGCACGGATAAGCAAATGCGTATGTACGTTCACGTTCCTGTTTGTGTGTGTAAACTGATCATACTAGCATATTGTTTGTTTTTTTTTCTAGAGGATTTCAGTAGTTTTTAATTAGTTGAGGGACATATCAAAGGTACCTCTGGATTTGAAGGTTTGCGAAGTACGTACAAAGGTAAGTCAAAAATTATGCGCATCTTCACCATAACATATCTTTAGACATGACGGATAATTTTGGGGTTTCTCCCGTATTTTAGAATCAAGCACTGAAGCAACCCGGATTACATTACCTAATTAAGCGACCCAGCTACGATGATTAATGGGAGAGTTCGACACAGATCTTGATACATGTAAATGCTGGTTACAAAATAGACAGATAATGCAAACACTCATTATTAGGAATACGGGAGCAACGTAATATTATTAAATTGATTTTCCCCTTAAATATAAATATACAAGGTGTATCAGAAATACATCTACAAACTTTGGGGTCGGCATCCTCACACCAAAATAAGGCAAAAGTCAATATAAACATATATTCGCAAATAATACTAGTTTTGATTGATTGATTTTTAGTTTGAATTAAATGGTGCTGTGCTGCCATGTAGAGTAGATTACATTTGTCATTCGTGTATATTTCTGGATAGTTTGATTTCAACGTTTAACGTGTGTAGTGCTGAGTTAACTGAGAAGTGTTCCGTATAACTGCTATGGTCTAGGTTAAGACCAAGGAAGAACAACACGAACACAAGAGTAGAAATAACAAAGGTATATTACACGAAATAATAATACAAGATGTGGAAGGTGCTAGTATGACTGTCAGTCTGGTTTGGAGTGAACTACTATCGGCTCGACTCGATTCGGTATCTAGCCACCCCCCACGAGGATTGCATGTGGCACAAGGCCGAGTTTAACGTGGGTTTCCCGAGCCCTTAGGCTCGGCCAAAAAATGCCCGTAGAACCCGTATAAACGGTATCGGGTTGGTCAACCTCCCGAACGAGGCTCTGCCCTTCGGCGGAGCCTCGTCTGGGTTCCTTTCTGCTCAGAGGCAGAAAGTTCGACCGTCAAGT
The DNA here is from genome assembly GCA_903632075.3 of Acanthosepion pharaonis. Classification (NCBI taxonomy): domain Eukaryota; kingdom Metazoa; phylum Mollusca; class Cephalopoda; order Sepiida; family Sepiidae; genus Acanthosepion; species Acanthosepion pharaonis. The sequence continues at coordinate 57,114 of CAHIKZ030005269.1, read as the reverse complement.
CGAGAAGCTCGGTTTGATTCAGTATCTAGCCACCCCCCACGAGGGTTGCATGCGACACAAGGTCATTTTTATCGTGGGTTTCCACAGGCCCGTAGGCTCAGCCAAAAATATGCCCGTATAACTCGTAAAAACGAGATCAGGGTAGGTCATTCACCCCGAACGAGATTCTGCCCTTCGGCGGAACCTCGTCCGGGTTCCTTTCTGCTCAAAAAGCAGAGAGTTCGACCGTCAAGTCGAGAAGCTCGGCTTGATTCAGTATCTAGCCACCCCCCCCACGAGGGTTGCATGCGACACAAGGTCATTTTTTATCGTGGGTTTCCTGAGCCCGTAGGCTCAGCCAAAAATATGCCCGTATGACTCGTAAAAAACGAGATCAGGGTAGGTCATTCACCCCGAACGAGATTCCGCCCTTCGGCGGAACCTCGTCCGGGCCCTTTCGCTCAAAAGCAGAGAGTTCGACCGTCAAGTCGAGAAGCTCGGCTTGATTCAGTATTCAGCCACCCCCCACGAGGGTTGCATGCGACACAAGGTCATTTTATCGTGGGTTTCCTGGTATCGTAGGCTCAGCCAAAAATATGCCCGTATAACTCGTAAAAAACGAGATCGGGTAGGTCATTCACCCCGAACGAGATTCTGCCTTCGGCGGAACCTCGTCCGTTCCTTTCTGCTCAAGAGCAGAGAGTTAGACCGTCAAGTCGAAAAGCTCGGCTTGATTCAGTATCTAGCCACCCCCCACGAGGGTTGCATGCGACACAAGGTCATTTTTATCGTGGGTTTCCTGAGCCCGTAGGCTCAGCCAAAAATATGCCCGTATGACTCGTAAAAACGAGATCAGGGTAGGTCATTTTCCCCGAACGAGATTCTGCCCTTCGGCGGAACCTCGTCCGGTTCCTTTCTGCTCAAGAGCAGAGAGTTAGACCGTCAAGTCGAAAAGCTCGGCTTGATTCAGTATCTAGCCACCCCCCACGAGGGTTGCATGCGACACAAGGTCATTTTTATCGTGGGTTTCCTGGAGCCCGTAGGGCTCAGCCAAAATATGCCCGTATGACTCGTAAAAAACGAGATAGGGTAGGTCATTTCACCCCGAACGAGATTCTGCCCTTCGGCGGAACCTCGTCCGGGTTCCTTTCTGCTCAAAAGCAGAGAGTTCGACCGTCAAGTCGAAAAGCTCGGCTTGATTCGATTCTCTCTCTTGAGAGGCGTAGTATACATAGTGTTAGGAAGAGTTCATTCTTTAGTTATAGGTAAGGACCCATAACAATAGCAATGGCAGGATATTCATATCGTGAGCAGGCAGATATGATTTTACATTCGCCCGTGCGAATAGTAATGAGCGGGAGGCTGCACGGCTGTATCAGACTGTGATTCCAGACGAAAGGCAGCCGAGTCACCCTTTGCTGCTGTTTATCGTCGCGATGTTGACACAGGATGCGTGTAATCACGAACTATAGGTCGAGGAAGACCGAGATACGCTCGGGGGCCGGAGCAGGAAGAACTCATTCTACAGGCTGTCGGAGACGATCCAGGTATTAGAACACGTCACTTGGCCCTAGAATGTCGTATATCTCATAGTATCTCATGAAGGGTACTTAAAGAGCCAGCTCCTGTATCAGTATCATTTTTTCGCCGTCTGATCACTCACCGCAGGAAACAATTGCTTCTGGTTATTGCAGAAACTGATTATCCGTCGTCTCTTTAGTCTTGTTTAAAGATGAGGCAACGTTTCTAGAGATGGAATAACAAATTTATATAACCAACATTTGTAGGCTGATCGGAATCCCCATGGTTAAATACAATCTAGAAAACAGCATAATTTTCAGATTAATGTATTGGGTGGAATTGTACGTGACTGTCTGGTAGGTGCATATGTTCTACCAGCACGACTTACAAGAAGTTTCTACAGAGATATATTTTCACTTCTAGACCTGCTAGAGGATGTACCCATGCTAACAGGAAGATATATATGCTTCACGCATGATGGGGTTACAAAACCTTTTAGTCATATTGTTCGCTGTGAACTGGCTGACATCTACCATGAAAGATAAATAAGTAGGGGAGGACCGGTTCCATGGCCTCAATCAATTTTACTTTTTTATCTGTGGGGCCACCTGAAAGAATTAGTTTATGAAGCAGGCATTAATAATGCAGGGAGGTTTCATCAACGTGATATATATATATATATATATATATATATATATATATATATATATATATATATATATATATATATATAGTCAAAAGTCAAAGTCATCGTGACCGAGGGCTTAAGTGTGCTGGGCTTGTTCAGATTGTTGATCACGCTAGATAACACACTCTCTCCCAGAAACTAAAAGTAAATCTCCTCAACTTAGTTGCAGTATAAACCACAGGTAGGCCCTGTGGGTGTTGAACAAACGTAAATGTACCTGAGCGAGCATCTGAATTAGGGATACGGTAGCCTCCCTAGTAGAGGCTCATCCTCAAATACGAGTATCCAGCTATTATTATATCCCTTTCTAAATGTGAAATACAGAAAATACGCGCCATACAGATAATTTCTTGTAAGATTATGCGCGTGTATCGGGTTGAATGTTCTAAATCAGTTCATATTTAATTATAGATTATGCATTCCAATACTTGTGGAGAGATTAAGTAAATATTCACTAATGTTCATATTGGTTAAACATGACTATTGAATAAAAATCATGTCAATGGAATTATGATCAAGTATTGACTATTTATTCTCGAAAGATTTTAATTCTGTCCGCTTTCGAGGCGTTACAAGGAAGCCTGGCACATGTTTGTTCATAATGGGGCAAGTAGCTATGAAAATCTGATCGCCGACGAGCGAGTGCAATGCATAGGCAAATCAAATCCAATTAAGCCAGTCATTCACAGGCGACTTTAATATCTATTCATCTTGCTGTAGTTTTACAAAACTGGAGCAGGAAAAGAAAAAGTAAAAAAAAAAAAACAATATTTTATATGTAGATTAATATTCAGTAGATCGATTTCTGTTCTAAGTTAGTTATTTGGTCGATACTGGAAACTTTGAGGTGATTTTGATTTGTATGAAAAGGAAGTAATTGGACAAGAATAATGTGCTTTTTTTTTTAGTTCTTTTGTTAGTTTATTTTTTTTTATTAGACCATAATACCAGCCATATTTTAATTTTTTTTTCACTTTCAAACTGAGGTCTAACGTATAGAGTGACTGGTTTATTCCGCTTTCACTTTAATCTCCTTTTTTTTTAGTAAGATATTTTGTGTGATATTCGTGGCTATTTAGTATTTAGTAAGCCATGTCTTTTCTCATCCGAGCCTACTCTAAACATATATTCAGATAAGAGAATCTTAATGACCAAATCGGTTTCACTTGCATTGGCACTAACACATGCACTTACACTGACATATATGTACCCTTGTTGATCAAGGAGCCGTATCTATGTTCTTGTCATTCACAATTCGTGATTGCACTCCCAATTAGGCTCTTTATTTTGAGCGTCTTTTAGGGCCTAATTTCATCATAGACCTCAAGTGAAACGCATATATACGATCCAACGCTAAAGACTCTGGTGATATGATCGGTTCTTTACACCGCTTCCGAAAGTACCTGAGTCCAGCTGCTATGTTCTCTATTCAAAAGAGTCTGATCAGATGAACAGTGAGATACTGCTGCCATATCATGACTGGAGCTGCCCAAGACTTGACACCCACCCACACACGTATATATATATATATATATATATATAAAAACCCATACAGTAAACGTGTTAATATTATAAACATAACGACGTTTAAAAGGAGTTAGCAAAATCTGGGATATATTAAATTACTTATTCTTCTATACACAATATACATGCCATCCATTCGATTTTCAAAATATGACATTATAGACAATGAATAAATTTTCTCAGCCTACAAACCTTCTCCCACAAATAAAACTTTGGAAACTTCACGCTATTTTCTGTGGAAAGGTTCTGACGAGCTACATTCCTTAGTTCCACCATTTCAGATTTTTTCAGCTAAGATCCGTCATATTTTGAGCCTACAATTCTCATTCCTTTTGTATTCTATTGATAAGTAGGTTGTTTCACTCGTACAGCCTCTTCTCAAAGGGATGCTTCCCCTAACACTGGAATTTTAACAAATTTGTGTCTAAAGGCAACCGTTACGTATCATATGTATCATCATAATTTGAACATTTTTAACAATGAAGTTCACCCTGTACCAGGCCGAAGAACCACTCATGGTAGAGGATTACAGATTAAGTGCAGAGTTTAATGCTGGTAAATGGGGAAGAAAAAACAGTTAGCCTAGATTTAAAAAAAAGGTAAGATAATAGTGATATATATATATATATATATATATATATATATATATATATATATATATATATATATATATTTTTGGGAGTTGGTTCCACAAAGCAGCAATGATACGCGTAAAAAGCAGCTTGATTGGAACTTAATTCTCAACAAACGAGACCGAGCAATAAACATTTGAACAGGCGGTACTAAAGAATGTAGGGCGTTTGAGCATTTTCCATGGAGGTAGCGATATAACAGTGAGAGGTTTACTAAACCTCGTCCGTGTGAGAGGGTTTGCAGGGTGGAAATCATTTGTCACCCACAACGACCCGGATACACTTTTGGACGCTGTTGATTCTTGAAAGCGAGGACTGAACAGCTTCTGTCCAAATACGACAGCATTACTCCATTTTAGGCCTGGCCTGGCGAGGCTTAGATTCTTACTGGACCGGTACAGGGAACCTTCTTCTTGTCTTGTAACGGCATTCACCCGGGGTGGGTTGAGCCGGCTCTAATATTGGAGCTTCATGAGAATTTGGAATTCTTAAGTGGTCCCTAAACCCGCATGTATAGGATTCAGATCAGTTCCCAGGAAACCGACAGCCCGACAACAGAACATGAGATTTGATTATAGTGGTGAAGGTTTCGTGCAGGACCATCCACATTTTTTGAAGGGCCGATTACAGAGACCTGGTGCACTACGTGCCACAAGTTCCCAAGGTTTTGAATTCAGAGTTTTCTTTTTCCTAGTTGAGTGGCCATCCAAGGCTATAGAACCCATTCTGTCCTGCTATTTACCAATAGCTGGAGGGAGAAGAAGAGGATTCACACCTTTCCCAATGGTATTAGCACGTAAGTGAATGTTCGACTGGAATTCAAACTCGGCTCTCCGATTCCTCAATACAAGCCGATATCCATTACTCCACCGTGCCTCCTTACTCCACCGTGTACAGGGAACCGGCCATTTACTCTTCCCTTTCTTTCTAAGTCCCTAAATAATTCAGTAACCTTCTACGGTGAGTGAATCAAGGGATTCTGTTGGGTTAACATTTCGTAAAGGTACTCTTTGTTTTTTAAAAAAGGTACTATTTGTTTTTTTTTACTTATTTATTTTTTGTCAAACAATTGGTTACAGGTATATCATAGTTTTGCCTTAGAATAATATATTGCCCGAGTAAGCTGCTGAGAGCATCTTCATTCCATTAATTGAATTACCCAGCTACGATAACCGATTCAAGATATCGACCAAGGTTTCGACATTGGGGCATTCATAGACAAGACTGCAAAGTCATACCGTCTCGTTCCAGGCAATCTGTTCGCCTAGAAACTCAACATTAAACTAAAAGAGTAAAGCTAGGGTTAGTTGCTGACTCCTGTGTCGTGCAAAAAATGCAAGTTCTATAGAAGTCGATAATTGTTGTCCTCTTCGCTATATCCTAAGAATTGTGCAATGATGTGTTATGTTCTCCACTAAAAATGGCCCTGTGGTGCTTTCCAGCTAAGTGCGGAAACGTATAAATATCGAACGGCCGTGTCAGCTGAAGGAAAAGTCTGTAACAGACATTAAATAAAAATGTCTGGTTTTGAGTTAGAAACAGGAAAGTTAAGGCTTACAGTAAACCCAATAAATACAGTATATTTTTCTATCGGAAATGTATAAAGAGTTTGGCCGATCGATAGAAAGAAAGAAAAAAGAATGAAAGAAAAAACAAAGGAAATGAAAGAAAAAACAATAGACAGATGGATATATAGATAGATATGAAAAAAAAACGAGAGATAAAAAAATAAAAAAAGAACATTGAAAAATGAAGATAATTAGATATATATTGATAGATTGATATGAACAAAAGTCATAGGTATTAGAAGACTGGGATAGTTAGTAAACGAGATAGATAGGTAGATAGATAGATATGAACAGAAGTGTTAGTTATTAGAAGACATAGATAGATAGATAGATAGATAGATAGATAGATAGATAGATAGATAGATATGAACAAAAGTGTTAGTTATTAGAAAACTGGGATAGATAGATAGATAGATAGATATGAACAAAAGTGTTAGTTATTAGAAAACTGGGATAGATAGATAGATAGATAGATATGAACAAAAGTGTTAGTTATTAGAAAACTGGGATAGATAGATAGATAGATAGATATGAACAGAAGTGTTAGTTATTAGAAGACATAGATAGATAGATAGATAGATAGATAGATAGATAGATAGATAGATAGATAGATATGAACAAAGTGTTAGTTATTAGAAAACTGGGATAGATAGATAGATAGATAGATAGATAGATAGATAGATAGATAGATAGATAGATAGATAGATATGAACAAAAGTGTTAGTTATTAGAAGACATAGATAGATAGATAGATATGAACAAAAGTGTTAGTTATTAGAAAACTGGGATAGATAGATAGATAGATATGAACAAAAGTGTTAGTTATTAGAAAACTGGGATAGATAGATAGATAGATAGATAGATAGATAGATAGATAGATAGATAGATAGATATGAACAAAAGTGTTAGTTATTAGAAGACATAGATAGATAGATAGATAGATATGAACAAAAGTGTTAGTTATTAGAAGACATAGATAGATAGATAGATAGATAGATATGAACAAAAGTGTTAGTTATTAGAAGACATAGATAGATAGATAGATAGATATGAACAAAAGTGTTAGTTATTAGAAAAACTAGATAGATAGATAGATAGATAGATAGATAGATAGATAGATAGATAGATAGATAGATAGATAGATAGATAGATAGATATGAACAAAAGTGTTAGTTATGAGAAAACTGGGATAGATAGATAGATATGAACAAAAGTGTTAGTTATTAGAAAACTGGGATAGATAGATAGATAGATAGATATGAACAAAAGTGTTAGTTATTAGAAAACTGGGATAGATAGATAGATAGATAGATATGAACAAAAGTGTTAGTTATTAGAAGACATAGATAGATAGATAGATAGATATGAACAAAAGTGTTAGTTATTAGAAGACATAGATAGATAGATATGAACAAAAGTGTTAGTTATTAGAAAACTGGGATAGATAGATAGATAGATATGAACAAAAGTGTTAGTTATTAGAAAACTGGGATAGATAGATAGATAGATAGATATGAACAAAAGTGTTAGTTATTAGAAGACATAGATAGATAGATAGATAGATAGATAGGAACAAAAGTGTTAGTTATTAGAAGACATAGATAGATAGATAGATAGATAGATAGATAGATATGAACAAAAGTGTTAGTTATTAGAAAACTGGGATAGATAGATAGATAGATATGAACAAAAGTGTTAGTTATTTGAAAACTGGGATAGATAGATAGATATGAACAAAAGTGTTAGTTATTAGAAAACTGGGATAGATACATAGATAGATAGATATGAACAAAAGTGTTAGTTATTAGAAAACTGGGATAGATAGATAGATAGATAGATAGATAGATAGATAGATAGATAGATAGATATGAACAAAAGTGTTAGTTATTAGAAAACTGGGATAGATAGATATGAACAAAAGTGTTAGTTATTAGAAAACTGGGATAGATAGATATGAACAAAAGTGTTAGTTATTAGAAAACTGGGATAGATAGATAGAGAGATAGATAGTAAATAAAAAATGTATGTGTGTCTAAGTTCTCATGTTTATACTTATAACGAAAAATCATGCGAATTGACATTTAAATTTAATGGAAGCTAGAACAATTTATAGCTAAATAATCTCCATAAAAATATAATGAAAAGTATATTGACAAGAAAGAAAAGAAATTTCGACAAGAAAGAAAAGAAATTTCGAAAGAAAATGTTTCGCTTTTTTTTACGGACAGAGCACATATCTGATGAATCAAGACATTTAGCGTGCGTAAAGAAAAATAATAATTTCTAAGATTTTTTATTGATAACCTCTAAGCGATTTAAAAGAAAACAGAGTGAAATCACTGACCTTCCACGTGACTGTAAGCTTAGTTTTGGGGTATGACAGATTGTGCTCCGCAGAACTCATAACTTGTTCTATTTTGGGAGGCAGGTCCGGTTCTGTGAGGATAAATAGAAAAGTAGAAATAAAAATACGGTCGACATTTAATTAGTGAATTATGCTGAAACGGGATTTTTTATGTCTACACAATTCATTAAATGGAATATGCAACACCCACAGATTCACACATGAAAATACAAAAAAATGTATACATTGTGTATGTTTACATTTGATTTCTCCCCTTTGAAAGACACGTCCGCATTCCCCTCCGCCGTACACACACTAAATATATAACAAAATAGGAAAGAACAAGTTAGGTAAATAACCCGAAGTTCTTTAGTATGTTGTTTTTTATTTTTTTTTAAAAAAATGCTCAATTCAAAACTAGAGCCTAAATTATAATTATTCTATTTATAATTTTATTTTAATTATTTTATTATATTATAAATTTATTTTATTATAATATTTTATTATTTTATTTATAATTATTAACCATATTTTAAAAAAATTATTATAATATATATCTATCTATCTATATATATATATATATATATATATATACACGTTGGGGATCTACAATACTGAAAAAAAGTAACTATAAAGTCAGCTTAAATATTAAAATAATGTCTTAAGAATGACGAACGATTGGAAATATTTTGGAACAACTACTTTTCGTGACGTAATCCCTGCAGTAATATGATCAAGCTTGTTTTCTTCTTTCAGAGAATGTGTTTCCCACGTGTCGAGTTTGGAAACGAACCCAAAACTCTTCAAACACTTAGCATTCTCTTCCATCAAAATCTTCGGTTTATCGTCCACAATAGCAACAAGTTTTGTCTTCGCTGACGTCGGATGACCGCCTAGATCATGGTTGATTGTTTAGATTAAAATCACCCTGACGAAATCTGCCAAAACCAGTTTTTGACCCTCTGAAAATTTGGAGCCCGATCCAAATAAATCTGATTTTTTTTTTGTCACAGCTTCGACGCTTTACTTTCCGAAATTCATAGAGCATAATATGGCAAAAAATGTTTCATCCTCCATCTTTAAGATATTCATTTGTAAACAATACGTCAACAGTCAATAATCTGACCCGCAAGTGAACGGAACAGTGTTTCAATTTAGGACACGCTAGAAATCGGCGCCAAAACAAACACCAGTCCCAAGTTGAGCGCATTTAATATTAACAATGAAACTTTTGCAATGATCTGATAGCAACTCGAAACTTAAGCAATGTCGTTCTAAAAATAGATAGCTGAGAATATTATGAAGAGAATATATGAGCAACAATGAACTTTTTAAAGACAGTGGGAACTAGATGTCACTTATGTTTAAATAAAGAATAGAGTTTGGAAAAGTTATCAGTCACAGAATATATTGAAGAAAGCTGGACAGTGAGAAACAAGGAGAAAACTTTCCACTAAATGGATGACTGAACGCTGGAAAAAAGGGGAAGGTTAATAATATTGGAAACTGGACAGATTAAAATGACCCTGAGGAAATCTGACAAACTAGTTTTGACCGCCCGACGCGATGGTACGCAGGAAAGTATACCTTCTGAATAGTTTTTGTCGAAGTTCCGACGCGTAATCTTTTCTGAAATTCATAGAGCTTAATATTGAAACATTTCATCCTCTATTTTAAGGCATACATTTTTAGGCAAAGTGAACCAAACAATGTTTCAATTTAGGACATACCAGGAATTAGCAAGTCTAGTTTAAAGACAATTTGAACTAGATATCACTGATGTTTAAATAAAGAATAGGTTTTAGAAAACTTATCAATCACCGAATATATTGAAGAAAGTTGGACAGTGGGAAACAACGAGCAAACTTTCTAGTAAATGGATGAAAGAACACAGTAAAGAAAAGGGGAGGGTTAATAATCAAATATTGCCCGGAGATGCAAAGGATAGAATGTTTTGGAGGACCATAGTATCCCAACGGAGTAAGGGTCAACACATTTAAAAAAAGATTAAAAAACGGTATCTCTTGCGACCATCTGCTTGGTCCTTGCTCCAACCAAAAAAAAAAAGAAGGTCGCTTTGATGTTTAAACATATATCATGATTTAATGTTTTCTTTAGTATTATAGTATTATGTTTAGATTTCTTCTTATTTCATTGTTGTATTTTTGTATTCCCTGCGGAATTTCAGCAAGTTGCATTCCTTGTTGATTTGTTTGTTTTTACTTATAACCACAAGAAATTCCTGCCAATTTCTACTCAAGATTCAAGTGTTCAGCAGTTAAATGTGTGATGCAATCTCATGTTTCCATTTACCGGATGATTTAAAAAGTATTTCTTTACAGACAAACCCTAATATTTGACGGAGAAAATGTACAATATTTCACTTATTGTTTCTGATAATATGTAACATAATATCCCTTATTTATGCAACTTGAATTGACACAGTGAGTTCTTTGAGGGGTGGTAAACTTCAACTCCAAAAATGTTACGCATAGGATTATCTAATGGCATCAAATAACTCCCCATTAATGTGATCTTACAGTTTATGGTAGACTCAAGTACGTTTAGATTAGGCCCTCTGTGTAAACATTAACCTTTCAGATACTTCAGCTTTGTATAGTTTTCGATCAATTTATCTCAAATAAGGCGATAATGTCACTAAGACACAGGAGGCCACTGGGAGTGAAAGAGAATGAGAAGAAACCGGAAACCCAAGTCTTAAAGAGGAAAGACAGATATATATATATATATATATATATATATATATATTGCCATCTAGAGGGAAGGTCTCATAGCTGGTTTCTCATTTCAGAGTTTGCATGTTTGCTCGTGAGACTAACTAAACTATTACAGACGCCTTCTCTGGCATATGTTTGTCTCTTCAATTGCCATAGAGCCAAACTGTGGTTTCTACAACAACTACACTGATTGAATCTGGCGTAATCAGCTGTTGAGCAATGAGGTCCTCCCGAAATCTCTGTTACCATGCTCTGTAAACGTCGTGCTACACGACGATCGATCTATTCGGAACAGCTTCATCTGCCCAAATTAAATTAGAAAACTTGTGTCTATTCGATATAAAAAAAAAAAAACGTATCTTTGAAAAATCGACCAGGTTGAGATTCGAACATCGGAATATATATATATATATATATATATATATATATAACCATCTAATTTCAACACAGGCGTCATATGGGGTAGATCCAATTGACATGTAATAAAATATTTCCAACTGAGGCGACAATTATATTGCTTACATTTTATTTCCAGCAGAAATAGTTTGCAATATTTGAAGATTTATTCTATTTGTGAAGTGTTTTTTTATTACATGATGCAAAATATTTTAGTTTAATTCTTTTTTAGCCTTATTTCCCGGAAAAGAAAAACAGCAGGGAATATTTCTTTTGTTTTTGACTTTCATTATGTTGTCAATGGATGAATGTCCGCTTTTAAAATCCGTTACTTCTTATTGGTTGCTCATTGGAAGACGCAGAGAAAAATCTATAAACTCATAGATAAGGAAGTAGAAGAAAGCGAGAAGAAAGAGCTGACATTAATTTGTCTAAATACAAAGCGTATGATTGTTAACCAGAATTACAGGGCCAGAGGCCAGCCAAGAATTGGAGACGTCAAAGTACAGAAATAAAACTAGCTGGGATTACTTTTAGCAGACAACGAAAAATGTGACTTCGAAATTCGAAGGTGCATTAGAAAGATGGAAGACATTTTTCAGAAGCAAAACATACAGCCATTTTGTTAAACAGGACAATTTCGTTAGAGAAAATGGACAGAGAGATGGCTGCTATATAATATCAAACATCCTATTTAATCAGCCAATCAGTTATGTTCCATGTGTGATACTCGCTTAGGCTTTCAATATATGACTGAAGAAGCAGATTTTTTCTAGCATCAGGTTGCCATTTCTTTCCGAGGTAGACCAGTTGCCATCCAAGGATATAGAACGCGGTTGGTCCTGCAATTTACTGGGTTGGAAGAGAAGAAGAAGATTCATACCTCTCCCAAGAGTAATTGCACGTTAGTTAGTTATGTGCCATGCGTGATACACGCTTAGGCGATCATTTTATATGTCGATACATGACTGACGTGGCAGATTTTTTCCAGTAGTATGATGCCATTTCTTTCTGCGGTAGACCAGTTGCCATCCTGCTATTTACTCATAGCTGGTGGGTGGGGAAGAAGGGGATTCATAACTTTCCCAAAGTATTAGTACTTAAGTGAATGCAATGAATTCGACTGGAATTCGAACTCGGCTCTGCGATTCCTCAATCCGAGCCGCTATCCATTACTCTATCATGCCTCCTATTTAATCTTGGACAGTGTCATCAGAGAGGAAAAAAGAGACTGGATTTAAGACATATAATGTTCAAAATTACGATACTCAAAATATCATGTTATGTGAGCAACAAGGATGTATTTGAGGAAACTGAATACAAAGGGCACTTAGAGTCAGAGAAAGTTGTGATTTGCGGGTCACATGAAAGAAAAGGGAAAAAATCTGACACTCATAAAACATACTGAAGGTAAGTGTGGTAGAATGAAACAGTAAGTAACGTTTCTGACAAACGTGTATAAATGTGTGACAGAATAGGGATTGGGATGGAAAGAATTTAGATAGAGCTTCCTTAGAGCTACAAAGAATAAAAAATTGTGAAGAGCCATGATCAAACACGTTCTAAGAGACATTGTGCATCATATGCATAATTGGTTCTTTAAAATATTTGAAGGAATTTTATCAAATTCATTTTCTGAGAATAATATCAGATTCTTTAATGTATATATACCTACTGCCTATTAATTTGCAATATATAGCGTATATTCGCGTTTCATGTATAGTGACGTTACGTTTAGATATCGGACAAGAGTAAAAGTCCCCACGGCTGCTGTTATGCAAGTGTCAGTGTAATCTTGAGATGAAATAGGGGAGATTCTACCGAAATCTTGGAAGCACTGTGTATATGCTCCATTTATTGATTTCCTGTGAAATATCTAAAGGTAGAAACTCTATGTCGAGGTTCGTACCTTAGGAAATAAAACTTTCATTTTTATTATAAGTATACCATTCGCCCATACATTGTATATCGTTGTCATGTCTGGTTGAAGCCTCTGATAATTCTTAACAAAATTCAAATATAAATGTTTCATTACATTGAAAAAGGTCTTGACGGTGGTATGCCACAATAGCTAACAGAGAAGAGAGTTCAGATCAAATATTTTTCTTTATAGCTATTTCTCATGCCATAATCTAGTTATCATTTATAAGTCTACCATTCATCCATGTATCGAATACTGCTGTCACATCTATTCTTGAGCTTCTGTAATATAAGATCCAAAGAAGAATACATTAACTTATATGTTCTAAACTGACATCTCGGCTTCAATTATTTCCCCATGGCTGTAACGTATCCGCTCTCTACTTTTTTCTATAAATATTTTCATGGTAATTTTTCTTATGTGCTTCTCTATTTGGTAACTGGACTATAAGACTCTAAGCGCAGTACTAGATTGTCAGTTAGGTCACATCTTTTTACTACATTTCTAAGTTGAAACGTAAGTTCTATTCTAATGGCTTAATGACTCGGAATTCTTCTGTTTTTCTTGCTCTTTTCCCACGTAATATCCCTCAAAAGTTATACGCAACATCGTCTTCAGTGTTCTGGAATACTGTTCATTTTATTGTCTTTCTCCTCAGCAACGTTTTCTCAGTTTCCATCACACTTAGTAACCTCTTGGTTCTTAGTGGCTTTATGGATTTACTTGGGCAGAAGTCATTTAAAAAATAGTTAGAAGCAGAACAGATTACAGCACGAAGGTAGAGAGACACTAATATATGAAAAGTCTCTCAGAATTACCCACGTACTTTGTAGGCATGAATCTGACTATATAACAGTAAAATCTGTCTATATTTCTGAGATGAGGTATTTCAACTATGTACACTATATACATTATTCAGGCTATCGTCCACGTCTTTATTGCTATATTCTCGACGTTGGCGCCATTGTAAAATCTGACCTTCTTCAGGTAGTGTACGTTGGAAATTCGAACCGAACTACTTATTTAGTCAAAAAGGGTAGATTGTCCTATATTACTACCCAAAAGATTACCGCACCGATGTTTTTATTCGCTGAGCCACGTGTCCTTGTACACATGGCCCAGTGGATAAAGGCGTTGGTTGAGTAATCCAAATGGGACTTGGCCCAAAGAGTTTTCAGTTTTATACATGGCCACAGCAGAGGGAACAAAAAAATAGAGGGTTGATTTACTAAAGGGAATAAACTGAAATATCCAGAAAATGCACGGCACGTGCAAATAGAAGAATGTGCCTCTGTGAAGTAAATAAAGGGTTCGGTTCGAAATTCCAAAGTACATCATCTGAAGAAGGTCGGAGCGTATGACGGCGGAAACCTCGTGAATATTGTAATGAGAACAACAATTCGAACAATGAAAATAGTGTAAATATTTACATGGAATTAGAACAATCTACCTCCCGTGGACTAAGTAAAGGTTTCGGTTCGCAGTTCCAACTTATATCACCTGAAGAAGATCGGAGCGTACAATAACCGAAACGTCGTGAATAAAGATGAGGACAACAGTCCGAATGATGTAAATATTGTAAATAGTAAAAATGCTTATTATTTGTGGTCAAGGTGAATATATGTGGTAGATTTTCCTTTCTTTTTTATCATCTACAACCCGTGCCGAATGATTTCACAGAATAGCTATGCACTTATATTATCCTATGTTTATTACATTTCTCATAAAAAATAAAACATTTCGAATAATATTTGTGTATATCTTTTCTTAGGAAGATTATGACGGTCTCTAATTTACTTGCTAATCTACAAGTTTTCTTTTCTTCTTAAAAGCCTTCACTTTCGGTATTGATTTTTTATTTGTGTTCTACTTTCTTAAATGACACGTCGCATCTATTTTGTCCCGTGTTTAATCTAGAAACACCTCATGATTTAACGAAACGGTCAATTGTAATTAGGCAGAGAAGTATGATTTCATTATAGAAATAACTTAACGCCTTTGCAAATCAGAAAACAATTGATAGGAAAATAGTAGCAAATAAATGAAAAACGAAAACGATAATAAAAATAAAGAAATAATGATATAACATAAAAACTACACTTTTTTAAAAAAAATTTAGACTATTTAAATTGTTCGGACTGTTGTCCTTGTCTTTGTTGACATATTTACGACGTTTCGGTTGTTGTAAACTGCGGCCTTCTTCGATGATTGAAATTTCAAAACGAACCCTTTATTTCATCAACCAGGGTATATTGTTCTAGTACTACGTGCCATGCCTCTTCCGGGTGTCTCAGTTATCTGCCTATAACTTAACATTCCAATATTTTGTTTGCCACTGCAGTAGCCAGGTATTGAACTCACAACTATTTGTGCCAAGTCAGTGGATTTATCCAACACATTTATCCACTGGGCCAATGGGTATATGTTCTTGACCTCTTCTGCTTTGTCTACTGTGTCCACAATAAAGGATGTGTTTGTTTAAACAACGACTACGTTTATTTAAGCTTGCTCTCTCCGTTTTACCGTTGAACTAACTCAATATCACCGCCACTTCTATTATCAGTTTGTTTTCTTGCAATTCCCACCTGTGAAAATCCCTTCCTATTTTTTGCTTCCCTGATAACTACAATCGTAAAAAATTCAAATGCAACGCCAATCGCCATTTTCTGTTTTCATAACCCTGTTCCTTTTTTTGTATTTTCCTCAATCTTTCCCTTTCTCAGTATGCTCATTCTCTTCGATTTCCTGTAAACCCCTGCGTTCTAGTGACATTATCGCCTAGTTTGGAGAGAAATGATTAAAACCTAAAGTTTGATTTGAACTGCTGAAATTAATGACAGTTCTCATTCGTAAAAAAAATATCTTTTGTTCATTTGATTTTGAGGAGTAATTGCAATCGGATAATTTTTGACTATAAGCAATATGGCTTGAAACTGCAATAAAACACTGAAATACAATGATATCACCTTTCTCAGATGAAATAATGCAAGCTACATTTAATATTTTACTAGGATTTAATTCTTCTCATTTCTGTTAAGCTGTAGCCCAAAGACTACATCGTTTAAAACAGAACGGGAGGGGAAAATATGTGTCCGTTCGTTTTATCATATTCTAATTGGTAATGCATTGACAGGGTATATCCAGTGTTAAATGGTGTGAGATCAAATATCGACAAACGTTATCATTTATTTCAACATTATAATAATAATCAACCTCAGATTAAAAACAACATAAATGAAGTGAAAGATATACGATAAGTATATTACTAATTGATAACACTTTTTCTAAGGAGCGCAAACGCTATTATATTTAATACTAATAAAATAAAACCTAAACAAACAAGATCGCGGCGTATGACAATCGCAGAAATAAATAATATAAATACATAACAATATTTAAGGAATCATTTCACATCCATGCAAAGCATTAAAGCCTTCTATGACACAAGGGGTTACTGAGTGTGAAAGAATAAGAGAAAAGAGAAGCATTATTAAGGAACGAAAACAACCGTACCATTGCTTTTAAATTTTTGAAGATCAAAATAGGCTGGATACGCGCGTCTTGAAATGGACCTCCAATCGGTTGTTAATTGGGGCAAGAATTGGCTGGTCAACTTTAACGCCTCAAAAACTAAACTACTCTCTATTAATGACCGTAGAGATCCTTCCCTGTCCCCCATTAGAATGTCTGATAGTCAACTTTTTGAGAACAACTCCCTGCGTCTGCTCGGTATTACGTTGACTGTTGACCTGAGATGGAACAAATACATTGAATCAATTGCTTCTTCCACCGCGAGGAAAGTTGGCTCTCTGTGCCACGCCAGGAAATCTTTCTCCCCGGAATCGATACTTCAAATATACAAATCAACCATTCGCCCTTGCATGGAGTATTGCTGCCATATATGGTCTGGGGTACCTTCTGTTTACCTCGGAGTTCTTGACAAGATCCAGAGACGGATATGTAATATAAATGGCCCTGATCTGGCGTCTCGTCTGCAGTCGCTCTCTCACAGACGCGCCGTCGCCTCTCTCTGTCTTTTCTACAAATACTTTCATGGTAATTGCTTCGATGAGCTGCTTTCACTGGTTCCCAGACTTCATGAATTCAAGCGCCCTACGAAGCTGGCATCCCGCTCTCACCCTTTCACTGTAAAAACTATTAAATGTAGCCGTCTCTTCTACTCCAATAGCTTCATACTTCGCACCTCTCGCCTGTGGAACACCCTTCCCAATTACTGTTTCCCTGAGAGCTATAATCTCTAACTATTCAAATGTAATGTCATTCGACACCTCCAGTTACCTTGATCTATCCACTATCCCTCTCCTCATCCTTTCTTCTATCACTCCTATCTGCTCTTGCTCCAAATCTTCTGCAACCCCCTGCATCCTAGTGGCTTCACGCCTTACTCGAGGCGTAATGCTTAAAAAAAATACCATGGAGACGGAAGTGCGAGAAAAGAAACTGTTATCATATGGTTATATTTAGCCAATTCAACTGCGAATTGATGACACCTTCTTGCCATTCTAGTACTTAAGTTCTGAAGGTCTAGGTACCATAGTGAAGAGTTAATCTGAACAATTACCAGGAAAATATTTATAGAAAAGACACAGGGCAGATACATGACGACTGTGGGAAAAATAACTGAAGCCGGGACGAAAAATCAGGACCAATAATATTGTTGATTCTTCTTTGGATTTTATCAATAATCTCTAAATATACAGTAAGGACAGCGGACCATATGTGGCAGCAATATTTAAAGCATGGACGAATGGTAAACGTAAAATATGCAAGATAGATTCTGGAGAGAAAGAGTATCCATCATGAAACATTGAACCAATATTTTTGTATAAGACCTAGCAACGGATTCAATCTAATATTTCCCCAAATATCAACCGAGAACGTGAGCACGAGAAGGTGTAACGAATCACTCTCCTGGAGGTAAGCAACAGCCATGCTCATGGGAAGCAGATAGGGGATACTTAGATCATTAATACTTCTATTATGACCATATGTTGGATAGACATCTGTTGATCCTAGACATGAAGAGGTCAAGATTGTAGAGGTTGGGAAAGTATCCTTTGAGGAGTCTGTTCAAAAACTAACAGTTCTAGTGAAGAAATTAAAGAAAGACGTCGATAGACTATTAAAAAATATTTATGATACAAGTACTAAGAATAGTATTAGTAATATATTTCCAACTATTTTTGTAGTTAACAGTAGGAACTGCATTAATAACTATTAGTAATATTACCATTAATATATTGCTATTAATAATTAATATATTAATATTTAATATAATTATTTAATATTTATAGTATTTAATAAGTAATTAATATTTATTACTATGAAATTTACAATTATTTTAATATCTTTTATTGGTATATGTTGTTTTTTTAGATACAAATATTTAAGTAAATGTTCTGTTTATAATAAACATTTACCGGCGTGAATATCCGATAATTTGTTATAGAAAATATGCGCCCTCCGACAGAAATCGATCCTGTATCCTACACGGAAATGTCATATAGCCTGACGTGTTGGGGCACCCCTGGGCGATGTAATAGGTAGCAAGCTTGTCTCGCTAGAAAAAATTACGACTGAAATGTGAGTTCGATCCTCACTGGGCGCCCCATATTTTCGGCCTTGTGCCACATCTAATCCAAGCTTGGAAAATCACTATAGACTGACGTGCTATACCAGTTTAGCTACAGAGGAGCGACTGGTTAGTGCGGTAGTTTAAATGCAGTAAAATCGACTTTGCTAGCCGGACGCTCCTCTGTAGCTAAATTGATATAGCACGTTGGACTATATAACGGTTCCGTGTAGGATACAGGTTCGATTCCTGGATGACGCTTCTTAACTTTGAGACTCCTCGAATGTTCAGTTCGGTAAATGTGGCTAACACTGTTTATTATCAACAATTGCTTAAATATTTGTATCTATAAAAGTAACGTATAACAATAAAATATATAAAGTGTTCTGGAATACTGTTCATTTTATTGTCTTTCTCCTCAGCAACGTTTTCTCAGTTTCCATCACACTTAGTAACCTCTTGGTTCTTAGTGGCTTTATGGATTTACTTGGGCAGAAGTCATTTAAAAAATAGTTAGAAGCAGAACAGATTCAGTTCGGTAAATGTGGCTAACACTGTTTATTATCAACAATTGCTTAAATATTTGTATCTATAAAAGTAACGTATAACAATAAAATATATTAATATTACTATTTAGTATTTCTATTAATAGAACTGCATTATTAACAATTAGTAACATTAATACAACAAAACATTCATCTATGCTACGATACCGTTGTTGCATATTTTCGTAAAATCTAGAAAATAATCATATAAGATTTTATTTTAGTCTTTTCTGTATCTCTGTAAAATGAAGGCAAAAAACGCATTAATACCTATTAATGATAAAGCGAATTTTATATAATTGTAGAAAAATGAATGTAACCGTTGTGACATTAATAACCCAAGTATTTAGAAGAGAGCCCACCACACCAATGTTGCGAAATGTCTGGGGAACCCGATGCAACACTGAGATAAAAACACAATTGAATGGGCAAAAATTACTGAGAAAATGCTAGAGATATTCACTTTTGAGATTTCAGCTTATAGTAAAATTCTTTTTTTTTTACTTAAGGAATTTTTAAATTTCTCCTTGACATTTGTATCTTTATTTTGACATTTTCTTTTGACATTTCGTCTTTTACATTGTAATCACTACTGTGTCTTAGTTTTCAGTTTTTAGCTTTCTTTATTTTCTTTCTTTCTCCTTATTTCATTCCATTTCCTCATGTTTTCTTTTATTATCTATATCTGTTTACTCAAGAAAGACATATGATGAAGCTAAGCAGAGAACTACAACTACTAATACTATTACTGATAATAAGAATAATAATAATAATAATAATAATAAGTATTACAATTATTATTATTAATATAATTATTATTATTATTAATCTTATAGATAATAATAATAATAATAATAATAATAATAATAATAATATTATAAAACATTATCAAAACAAGAAAATCAACAAAAACTGATACTACAAATACTTTGTTTTTTTTTTCTAGCGGCATATCAACACATTATGGGTCATTTAATGCTGAAATTTAATTTTCCGGAGGCATTAGTAAATTCTTTGACAAAAAATCATTGCTTTTTTTTTTCTTATATAAAAAACGTATTGCTGGTAATATTTTGTTTTTCTTATAGAAACGCATTGCTGTTTTTTTTTTTTCTTTTTTAATACGAATATGTATCACAGTATTTTTATTATAAAATTATTTATACTTTCATCGTGTGTTGACCCAACTTTGGGTGTCAAATATTTGCCCATAGCTTGCACCCTAGGTGGTGCTACCACCCCATGTCAGGATAACAAAAACAATTAAGAGGTGGTTCCACGCTCCTCAATACCTCACGGTCACAGGCCCTGCTACCGGCTGTAGTTTATCGCCATACTGACTACTAATCATATTACTAATCATAATTATAAGAATAATAATAGAAGTTAGTACTTTTGAGCATTTATTTTAATTTTCTGATTTATCTTAAAACTAAGGTCAATGATTGAACGAGCTTACAAGTAAAAATTACACGTGGAAATTCCCTTATGGCCTTATAAGATATTAGAACTTATCGAATTTTAAAAATGATTATGATAACATAAATGCTTTAACCAACATGAATACAGCTGAAGATGATAAAGAAGTAAGAGGATAGAAATGAAAGAAAGATTAAATTGACAAATTTTTAATTTAAGAGAAGAAGTCGTTAAAATCTTTACTTTCTTTCTTTTTCTTTCTTTCTTTATTTATTTATTTTACCAGTCATTCAATAAAATCAAACAGTGTCTTTCTTCTATAAATTTTTGCGTCAATCTTCGCAATCGAACAAGAATGACCCATTGTTTATGTGAGGTAATGACAGGGCGTAAAGTACATTCCTTCTAGCTAAGTTAGGAAGGATGAACACAACAACAATAAGAAGATTTTAACAAACAACAAAAAGGAAAATGTATGAGAACGAGGACGAACATCTTATATAAAAGGAAATTGGAACAGAAGCAAAAACTTAAATATAAGGGGAAAATGAATGAAGAAAAAAAAAAGGAAAAACATTTCTGATGGAATAACAGAGAAATAAAAACGCAATGATAGAAAACAGTATAAAACGAAAGAAAGAAAGGTTAAACCAGAAAAGAAAGAATAATTCGTCGAGATAGAAATTCGGAATATAATCACGAAATGACAACAACGCTCTTTAAGTTTGCCAAATTAATCTTGATTCCCTCAAATTCTATTTTTACCAACATAAGAAAATATCTCAATTCTAGTACGATTTTTTTTTTTTTTTTTTTTTTTTAGAGATATTTATGTAGATTAGTACGGAACATCGCCAAATGGGGGAAATCTAAGGAGGGAGATTAGATCGTACCAATTTTCCGTGTGGTGCGAGCGCTTCAACATGAAAAATCTGCTTTCAAAATGTTTAGTTCAAAACATCTATAAATACCAACGTTTAGCACCAGTGGAAAAATAGTCGTTTTTCACAAGGAAAAACAATTTTTCGTCCATAGAATAAAACAACAACTAAATTCGAAATTTTGGGGGCTGTAATTCAGTAAATATTATCCGAATCTTGAAAAACAGAACGCGTAGCTGAATCAGAACTGAAAAAGGCAAGAACAATGCAAGTTCCTTAAAGACACCGAAACAAGGAATCGTATATTTATGCTCAAAATTATAACAGAAAGAGAAATACAAATGTAAAAGGATAAATACTTATGTTTTATTGATAATGCAAAGCGTTTTATAAAGTACATTACATAGGAGTGCTGGAAATGCTAGGTAACCTTGTGCAGAGGATATTATAATAATCTAGGCCCTATACTGGCAGAACACAGCCTGCATACGGACAGATAATGAGTTTAGCAGCTATACAAAAATAGAAAACGGTGTAAGACACAAATGTGTCTTATCAACGAATGCATTGGGGCAATTTTTATAGAATTAGAAGTCCTGCCAGGATACATTATTGGCGGCCATATTCTAAATAACGTAAGATATTCAGATGATACAGTGTTGATAGCAGACACAGAAATTAAAATACAAGGACTACTATAGAAGCTACTAAAGGAAAGCATGAGTAAAGGACTAAACATCAATTGTAAGAAGACAATGCACGTTTGTTAGCAAAAGGAAGAGCCCAAAATGCAAATTAGAAATGAGATATAACAATATCAAGCAAGTACAATTTAAATATCTGAGATGAGAAGTGTTTTATCGGGGGGTGGCAAGATTGATAATGAAATACGAAGACACATTGGAATAGAGAAGAAAACCTTGCAAAAGCTAAGAAAATTATTAAGAAACATAAAATATCTTTAGAAAGATACAAGAGTATGCTGAACTGTTATATAAGAACAGTCCTCCTATAGGGCAGTGAATGCCAGACAATCTTCTCCCAGATTAAGAAAACATTTGAAGCAAGAGAAATGTTATTCTACAGAAGGAGGAGGAGAATACCATGAACCGAATATGCAAACAACGACAAAGTTTTAGAGAAAATGAATACATAAAGGAATCCTATGCTCAACATCAGGAAGAGAGAGTTGAAATTTCTAGGGTATATAAAGAGGAAAGAGTGATTGAAAAAAAAAACAGATTCAGTTCATGAAAGACAGAAGAAAACAACGCGTAACCTACCTATCGAGGTTGTGTAAATGGATGGCGGAACAAGTTTTAAGAGAGATAACAATAGAACAAACATTATTAAGACCTAAAACGACAGGAAACTGTGGAGAGTCATGATCACTAACAACCTGAAGGAACATTGAAGAAGAAGAGATCAGTTTAATTAGTATTGCAGAATATGTCAGCCATTTTGAACGTTAGGAATTATCAAGCTATCTCTTCTCACCGACCAACGCTATAGATTCAATTTCAGGGTAGATTGAGATCTGAACTTGGGGCTACCCAGTCTATGAGAAGGAAAAATCCGAATCACAATCGTAAAGAAAGTGATAAGAAAAAATCCACTGTATTTCCCATGAATGCATAAACAAATATAGCAAGGAATTCTATTGAGAGCTATGAACATTTATATACATAAAATTAATACAATTTATTAAAACAGACGGGTAAAATAGCAAAGATGACTAACCTCTCTAGCTTTGAATGATAACGTTTAAGAAAAGTAACTCTGATTGGTAGACACGGTAAAGGGAATATATTGGATTAACTTTCCCAAGAGTGCAGGACATTTCACAGATAAAATAGAAATCGTAATCTGTGGAGAGTCATGATCGCCTATGTCCAAAAAAGACACATTTCATTAAAAAGAAGATTGGTCAAATAGTAGAGTAGACTGAACACTCTAACATTGGCTAACAAACAGTTTAAGAAAAAAACTCTGAATTCCAAATCGTGGGGAATGCAAAGGATAAAGATTCCACTATATTTCCCAAGAATGCATAGTATTTCACAGAAACTTAAGAAAAGGAATCATGGAGAGACATAAAGGGTCACGTAATAGAGATCGATGAAATTGCATGGTAGACATCGCTCTCTAAATTTGGATGGTACCCTATGTAAAAGAAGTAATTTTTTGAAAATTAAATTGTGCAGAAGGCGAAGAGAAATTACTCAATTATATTTTCGTCTACTTTCTGGCAATTCACAGATGAAGAATAATAATCGGTCGAAAGACATTATCGCTTATCTCCTAAACAAACATTAAATATTTAAAGATAGGATATTTATGACTGATGAGACAATTAAACAAATGATAGGAGTCTAGAGTCTCTGTTCTTAAGAGATAAACATTTTCCAAACCTTTATGAAAGAAAAATCAAAAAATTATTATCATTATTATTATTATTATATTTCCTTTGATTTCTGATGTGTACTCATTTCTTTCCGGGTCCCGCCCAGGGACCTAAGGTTAGAAATGGCAGCATGACATTTTCCACTGGGAGAAAAAAAATGACATAGACAAAGCCCTTCGTAAGGTGTGGGCTGTACTCGTGAGAACATTTTTTTGGTATTTCTTTAAAGCATGGGCTTCCAGGTATCCCTTCAATTAGTCTACTGGAATCTTTTCCGACCAATCCGAGGGCTCCAACTACAACGGGGATTGTTGATGTTCCCATATGCCAAATTCTCATTATTATTATTATTATTATTATTATTATTATTATTATTATTATTATTATTATTAACTTAACTCTTGCCGTATATTTCAAAACATAGAGGAAAGAGCGATTAAAAAAAAAGAAATAGAAGACATTGTTTGACAATGTTCATCAATATTTCGACAATATGTAAAAAATGTATTCTTTTCTTTATTTTTCTGTGTCGCATCCTTTCATGACTTGGGCGATCATAACTTTCCATCTCCCTCTGCATCCTCCCCCAGACCACGTTCTGTCATCCACATGCTTAAGCTCGTCAGATATGTCACAAGTATAAAAATATGCAAAAAATCTACAAAAAATAATGTCTTTATCGCTTATCTAGAGAAAAAGCATTTTACTAGCAATCAACGCATCAAAACTAAAGAAACACAGCCAGTGTGAATTGCACGCAACCGAAACCTATTTAATATGATGGTCACCGTGCTCATCTTGGAATTTTCTTCAAATTTCACCTGTGTATTATTATTATTGTTTTTATTCCTTTGATTTCTGGCGTGTACATATTTCTTTCCGGGTCCCGCCCAGAGGCTAAAGTTAGAAATGGCGTCATGCCAATTTCTACTGACAAAAAAAAAATAAAAATAAAAAAAAATTTGCATAGATAAAGCTCTTCGTAAAGTCTGGGCGATACTTGTCAGAATTTTTTTTTGTCTTCCTTTGAGGCATGGTCTTCCAGGAATCCCTTCAATTAGTCTACTGGAATTTTTTCCAACCAATCCGAGAGCTCCACCTACAACAGGGATTGTTGATGTTCCCATGTTCCACATTTTTGAGATTTTGATTTCGATTTCTTCTTCTCATTATTATTATTATTATTATTATTATTATTATTATTTAATAATGTTATGTAAATTAATTATGAATTCTGAAATTCATAAAGGTTTCTGATGGACATAGTGTTAGCTCAGCTTCTATCCTCAGCTCCAAGCAGCGCTGCCACAATCGTACTCCCCATGACGTCATTTATCTCCAAGGTTTCTTGCGCGACATAGTGATTTTTGGAGAGAATCCCTAGTGTATATAACACAAAATGGGCTAAATTGTGTTGATGATTGGTACACTTTTCAGCTTTGACATGCCAGACCTTGGTACTGCTATATTTTACCTAATCATTATTATTAATATTATTATTATTATTATTATTTTGATAATTCATATCTTTTTTATGAAAAAATCGTTTTCGATTCAAGTAAAAAAATTAGCACGTTTTCGGGAAAGATTTACACAGGCGATATCTTATGAGCTGATAGTGTTGGTATTTGGTACATTTTCTAAAATTCCTTCAAATGAAGTCTATTCGTCGGAAGCCAAAGTATGCATTGCAGAAAGCATTTCACCGCACAACGTCGGTTTTGATTAAAACTTCTACAGGTGCGTGCCCTAACCAATTTCAATTACCTTCTTCCTCACCCCCTATTCTCATATTGGCAGAATTTCTTTTCCCGCACTGGCGTTCAAGTGTTAAGCAGGGGGTCTCCTAACAAGATCACGTCAGCTTGCTCTGTTTATTGTGTGAAGGGTCAAAAAACTTGGCCATTGATTTCAGGGGAAAAAAGCAATCGGAGGTCAAATAAACAACCAAACCAAAAACGAAAAAATGAAAAACAACAAATAATAAAAGAAATCAAATTGTTTTCTTTGTTGGCTAACGTAGCACAAAATAGCTCTATTGACCAACACTACAAAGACAGAGTTCGCTCCCTTGCTGCGAATTGAAAGTGATTTTCAGATCTGGCATTCAGAGCCAGTATGGCAAATGACTATTATCCATTATCTCAGCAGATAGCGTCATTTTTTTTTTAGTTTCCGCGTATGGAAATAAAAGTGTGCTTACATACATATATAGATATATATTCATAACCAGTAAGATAGGCAGGAAAGAAACCGATTTTGAGAAAACCGGTAAGTCTGATTTTTTTTTTTTTTTTTGCTTTTAATCACTTCACACCGAACAAGGCGATAATGCCACTAAGACGCAAGGGGTTACAGGGAGTGAAAGGAAATGAGAAGATTTTAGTGAAGAGAAGTGAGGAAAACTGACAACAAATGAACAAGATTAAAGGAGACAGGATGCGACGAATATTATAGCATTTAAATTGTTGAATATTATAAGGTGAGAGGGAAGCAAGAAAATAGTAGGATATTCGACAGTCGAAAAGTGCGAAAAAGAAAACTGTTATATACAGAAGAGTCAGGTGAGTTTGCTCGTTCTACAGTAAATCATTTAGATCTAGTAGCACACTTAAGTTCGTGCAGTCGAATATATATATTAATCAAGCAAAATAATACAGGCGCTAAGATGGAAAGGGTTATTGAGTGTGAGAAAATATGAAAAAGGAAACATTATTTAAAAGAAAACCCAATGAATGAATAGAAATTAAAAAAATAGAAGATAACAATTGATATTGTAGTTAAATGTTTGATGATCAAATTTGACTGGAATGTCATAACGTTGAAGAGAATTCCACAAGTGAGAAATGTGTGAGAATAAACAGCTAGCATAGAACTTACGATTGCCTTTAGCCATTTCAACTGTAAAACGATGAGATCTCGCCGCCAATCTGTTTGATTCACAAAGTTTAAGTATCAAAGGGGAAAGCAATATTTATTTAGTAAAAATAGAAAAATGTAGCACAAGGCCAAAAAAGGATGAGATAGTTTTGATCTTTTGTCATATAATTAAACTACGCTAGCCGCAATTACTGACATAAATATACCAAAGTATTCCTTTCACAAACAATAGATTTTTACATTCTATTCTTGCAGCATCCGCCATAGCACCTCAAGTCTCTATGAAGTTTTATCTAATATGTATATGTATAATTTTTTCTTGTGGAGGGAGTAAAAGAAACAATTTAAACAAATCTAACTGCAATGTGTCAAAACAATTAAAATGAAAATATTTATAGAAAAGGCAGAGGGAAGATATTTTAGAGGAAGGTCAGAAGGCACCTGCCAGGTTTCAATCTTTGGACAAATAGTTAAATAGGGTCGGAACACTGTGAAAGTATAAATTATTTTTTAATACCAGCAATACATTTTGGAAAGATTTTATCGGAAATATATTTCGGAAAAAAATAATACATTTGTGAAAATAATATTACCAACAATACGTTTTTGAAAAAATAATATTACCAGCAATAAAAAATTTTGTCGGCATTAAATAACCCATTGAGGTTGATATGCCGTAAAACAAAGCAAAGCAAACAAAATCAAACCTTTCTATGCTCGTAGTATTGGATAGTGACTTGAGATCACGTGCTTCTCTATTCAACGGCCAGAATTATCCATATATAATATAAACAATGTTGCATCTGGCTACGTCTGTGATGTCTATTCATAGAGCATAATACAAGTTACGGTGTTTGCAGCATTGTAGTCTTAAGTCAGTTACATATTCCTAAATACCATTTTCTTACGGAATTTAGTTCTATTACTAATATGTAGCCCATTACTAAGTCTTCGTTCTAGGCATGGTAAATGTTATAAAACAATCATAATATCATGGATCGCAGTGCAAGGTTTTAGCAAGCTTCTGTTGAGTCTTCAATATTTGCCAGTCTTCTTGGATCGAAAAACTGCGTTAAGATTGCTAAATAGATATATGCGAATGTTTAGTGAAATATTAATGTGTAGAGAAGATTGGCAAATTGTACTTACGACTGCAGAGTGTTTTCGCGAAGATATGTGGTCCCGGTGGCCCTCTGCCACCATCGCCGTCTCGTTTGGTTACAATGTAAATTTCGTATTCCGTGCTAGGCCGAAGCTCAGGAATGTTGAAAGAACATACGCGCTTCCCGCGGCAAAATGTGTGATACACATAACCCATCATTCTGCAAAGAAAAATATTTACATCGATTCAAGAGAAATTATTGAAATATGCGAAGATTATGAAAGGAATCCTCCGAAGCAGTTCGTCTTACCAGAAAATCTGAGCCTTTACATGCTAAAAGGTTCAACGTTATCAAAAAGAAATGCGTGTGCCTGTCGGGTTTTTGAAAAATCACTCGCGCAAATTTATTCATATCTTTAACATATATAAGAATAAAGTTTAAAGTTTACATTTTTAGGTTATAGTGGCCTCTCGAGGCGGTGTTATGGTTAGTGAGCTTGTCTCTCTGGAACATTTACGATTGAATAGTGAGTTCGATCCTCATTGGGTGCCCCATACGTTCGGCCTTATGCCACATCTAATCTACGCTTAGAAAATCACTATATTTATAGGTAAAAGTTCTCGATATCAAGTATAGAGCGTGTGTAAATATAAAAGTGTAAGAATATTATATTCGACTATTAAATTGACTTTCACTAATCAATGTTGACATCAGTATCCTCTCACTTTATATATATATATATATATATATATATATATATATTACACAAATACATGCTTATTCAGACGTCTTACGTTACACCTATCTGATCACAGCTCCATTCGAACCCATTTAAACACACCCACAAATTTACCAGACTCTATTAGAAATATACTAGTAGAAAACACAAATATATTACCTGCATCCACCTGCAAAAAAGACTAAAAATAATGGAAGCTTTAATAATAAAAAAGAAAAAGCCAACTTTTAACAATATTAACTACGAACAAGGCCACAATGTGCTAACCGTATTCGGAAATTAAAAACATCCATACCACACACTAAGACATACACATAACACACACACTCAGTTAAGCTGAAAAATCGAATCATCCTTGATAATAGCTAAAGGTATAGCCGAAAACATTTGAACAGTTCTTAAACACCCTTTGTCCAGAAAAGAAAGTTCTTGTTTGAACACAAGAAAAAAATAAATAAAAAGCTTAACCGTAGTACCTTGTCTGTCGTTTTTAGGGAATATGCACACACACACACACACACACACACATATATATATATATATATATATGTGGCCTGACGATTGCATATAGCATGAAACAGACTGTCGCCTCTAAGTGTTGACTTCTATGTTCACTTTATATATATATATATATATATATATATGTATATATATATATATATATATATATATATGAGCCGTCCTAAATTATTTTGCAAATCATATAATCATATAAGCCTGAATTATTCGAACTTGCTTTGATATGATTTTGTCGAATTTTAAACGCTTAATTCAAATGTCAACAAACTGACTTATATTTGTAGGTTGTTTCAATATGTTTGTTAAACTTATTGGATTTATTATATAAAAAAAACAACAACAGTCTGAAGTTCTCTAATTTTTTTCTTCTTTCCTTTTGTTCAATGAAAAGTATCTAACAAATGGTGAAAAACAGAAAATAACATTCATTGAATGAGGGAATATTCACATTGGAGATATCAAGGGAACTTCGAAGAGATTCAACAATGAAGAATGTTGTTAAAACATAACTAAACTGAAAATGAGAAGGAAAGGAAAGGGGTTTAAGAAATTGTCTCCTCAAAGGTAACGTAAACTAAAGCGAGTCATAGTGAAATAACCACTTTTTACCAGTGCTTAAATCTCTGAGCAAGCTGGAATTGAAGGAGTCATGAAGTCGAAAAATTGTAAAATACTTCTCAAATTTGTATATGGAAAGAAATCTCAAGACAACCACTGTAATTTTGTCTGGGCCAGTTGCTTTCTTAGGATCAAGGACTTTGATAAGTCTTGAGACTTCTCGTGCTGTAATGGTAATATTACTGAAATTGTGTTTAGTGGGATGTTAGGAGAGCAATGACTTTGCCGTCTAACGTTGAGTTTGAGGCAACTATTGAAACGAAAATATCTACCATGTCAGTCTAGAAAGATATGAAATAGAGGCTATTTATAATTGTGGGCGCAGCCGCTTTACCTCTGTTTATGATTTGTTTGGTATCATCCAGGTTGTACGGGACCCAATTTTTGTCTTCTCAACCTTGGCTTTGGCTACTTGGTGTTTTCTAGAACATTTTCCAAGCGATTACGAACAGTTCTGAATGAAGTGTCAAATTACACCGCTCCTCTCGATAAATATGGAAGAAGTTGTTTCGTTTATTTATGACTGCAGAACATTCATGGGTGAATCAGGGCAGAGAGTTTGTTTTTTGATTGATATTTTGGTGGATATAAAAATCTCCTTCCCAGAAAGGATCCTGTCATTTACAGAGGGTTCAAGAAATACATGAAAATTAACTTTTCTAATGTAATTTACTTGCATGAATCTTAGGTAATAATCGGTGGACCTGATGATGAGCCAATAGATGGATTTCATATAATGCAGATATTATTCTGATTAAAAGAAATCAGTAAGGGTGCGGCAATTAGATCGTATATAGAATGGAATGGCCGAAAAAATCATCAATCGAGGAAGGAGATATAGTGGAATACTACAAGTTCTAACCTCGCAGTTTCAAAGTGAACAGTGTATTTATGTACAGGTATGCTCCTTTTCATATATCTAAGATTACCCGTGAATATTTCGAACATAAATGTTACAGCAGAAAACATAATAAAATGGCACCCATCAAAACCTGATCTGAATCCGATCGAAAATTTATGGTCGATTGTGAATATATTATATGAAGTTTGCAAACACTATGACAGTAAAGCAAGCCTATAGAAGCAATTAAATCTACCCTGTTGGAATTTGAACCGGAATAAGTAAATGATTTAACAAAATCAGTAGATAATAAACCGCTGACTATTATTGAGCAGAAGGATCATTATATTAAGATGTAAATGTTTTAAAGACTTATCCTATATGTTTGTTATTAGATCTATTATAGGTGTTAATTGTTATTGAATTTATTCATTGATATTGAAGTAAAAAAGTGATCTGCTGGTTTTACATAACAGCATAACTGCAGTTTTATAATAAATTCAATAAATTAAATAAAACATTGAAACTACGTAAAAAAAATTGACACCAACTTTCGGCGATCATGATTCCGTAAAGATGTCAATTACAATCATATGAACATAACAATAGACAAAAATGTAAAATAAATTAAGAATTATCATAAAACAAAATTATAATGATATTATTCAATCTTTAAAATCATTTATTTTAATAAGAGTAGAAAACGATGGCCGTAATGAAATTATAGATTTACAATTCATAGTGTTTGATTACCAAACAATCTGTGCATATTGTGCGTGAGTAGAAGCCTTTTACCACACTTTCAACACAATTTTAGAGGAGCGTATTAGGAATGAAGGCGTATTATACATGGGGAATTACGTTATTCATTATTTTCTTCCTCAATGTAGGTCCGAGTTCTCGAAAAAAGAACGAGATATAGCAAATGCCATATCTTTTAAGAAATAGCATTAAATAACCCGTCACAATAATCACTTGACATACGGTAAATTCATGTTAGTTGATACAGAAGCAATAAGAATGCTAAAAGAAAGATATTTCCTTTTCATTGCAGGTGGAAATCACTTTACAGTATAAGAAGACATTTCTGGAAAAAAAAACAAAAAAAAAACACTTGCATTCAACTATTTATTCAAGTAATTTCTATTTCATATCAATAATTCTGCACTTACTGAAATTTAGAGATGACACAACTTGATCATGCTACGGAATTACTATAGTAATATCTTCATCCTGGTTCATTTACTCTGTAATTCAGCCTATATACATTTCAGCCTGTTTTGAACATTTAAGAATGAATCATTTTAATTATTACGCAAGATATTTCGAATAGTATTTCCGTATTGCTTTTTTTTATTACTGCATATCATCCGATGATTATACTTGACGCCATGTGTTTTATCCATTCAGGAAGTAGGGGATCATGGCTTTCCACAACTTCCTTTAACTCTATGCAACATTTTACTCTCTACCGTCGCTATTTTTCCCGCACTGACATCCATTTATATATTGAATGGACACGGCACAAAGAAAAAAATAATAATGTGCAAACTATTCAAACTATTGTGTAGAACATGGTATACTGTGCAATGCTTAATATTTACACCAAACAAAAAACAAATCCATTTTCTTTACCTGAAATTCTTTTCGAGGGATGTCTTCACCCAAATGCTGTACCATAAAATTGGGGGATCCCCCGTATCACCGTTTCGAGGATTCCAAGGTGGCCATTCGATTGTCATGTTTATGGCGCCAATCAATTCTGGCGGAACCCGAGGTTTTGAATTCAGCCTTGGAGTTTCTGAAAAAAGTAAAACAAAGAAGAATTAACTTTACCTAAACAAACATTAATAGTCAAGAAACAAAATATACATAAAAAGATAGATACCTAAAAAGAGATACCTTTAAAAGGAAAATAAAATCTTTCATGGAGCACTTTTTTAATTGTAATTCCAAGCTAATAGATTAAATGTAATATTTCCAATAAGCAAAATATTTATGTGGTAAATGGTTTTTCTAGTCGTATATGTTATATTATTGTTGCGTCCTAGTGTTTTTAGTTTAGTTGTTTGCCTCAATTGGCGTTGTAGAGTGTTTGTAGAAGGCGTAAGAAAAATATATTTCAAAAATAAAAAAAAAATCATTCCAATTAATTTAAATTCGTTTGAAATACACAAAAGGAACACTGTCATATAACATTAAGCAAATTAAACCATTTGGAGAGTAACGAAAGAGAATTTTAATTGAGACATCACACGTATCGTCAAAAAATACTAATTTATACTCATACTGAAACCAGAATCGGCAATTTGACATGGTGTAATGGTTAGCAAGCTTATCTCGCTAGATCGATTACGATGGAGTAGTGAGATCGATCCTCTTTAGGTATCCATACTTTCGATCTTGTATCTGAACTAAGTAACGCTTAGTAAATCACCATACTGGAACCAAAATTCATCACTGCAGATAATGGCAATTGTCTTTCCGTAGACATCAGTTGTTTTCTTTTAGCAATAAATGCAAATTATACCAACTTTTCAAATTGATACAAGCACTGGTAACCAGGATATGACATGCATTTGCTTCTTCTCACTTTGTAGGAAAGAAATTGTTCTAGTAAAAACTTCCCCCACCCCGCGCTCAATATTATAATGAAGAAAATGTAGCAAGACCATGCATTGTAATTACTATAAGTTATATTTTAGTGAAAACATTTGTTTCTGTTGGCATATCCGTTATATCTTTTAAACAGTGAACTTATTTCACCCTGGTCTAGTCAGAGAATATGATAAAAGTCTCATTTCTTCTTTTTTATTTTTCTTTGAGAAAGACACAGAAGTATCTGGAAATTCTGCTAACCATTTCATCACACACAGACACACCCACTATACGCCTTATATATTGGGTGCAATGGGTAATTTTCCCCACTTTATATATTTTTATTTATTTCACGCATGCGTATTTTTTTGTTTTTGATTTAGTCGAATGCCGTGTATAGTAGGGTCAGTTGGGCACTGTGTGAAAAAAAAGAGCACTATAACGCAATTCACTCGGAAAGAAATTTGGGAACGGCATCCTGTAATGTTGAGCATTCGCGTCGGATATACGACAGAGTTTTATACAAATTACAACATCTTTTCACGAGAAAAGGAAGAACAGAGTAAGAAATAATGACACAGGATATACTCTTATTTCCCGAGAATAAGGAAAAGTAGTAAGAAAGAAGAGGGGGGGAGATAGCAGTAAGATTTGTTTTGTTTGATTGCATTTGTGTTGAGTTTTTTTTACATGTTTTTTTATGTAATTTCCAAAAAAAAGAATATTTCTCTATTTTTAAATTGAATGTTACGAACGTTTGAATTGGATTCTATTTGTTCTCGTTTCATATATATATATATATATATATATATATATATATATATATAACAAACCAGATGGATATGCATACATACATACATACATATATATATATATATATATATATATATATATATATATATATATATGTATGCATATCCATCTGGTTTATGTTAACAATGTATAGTGTTCAATTTCGGTGAAAATCATTTGTCGATATATTTCATTATGTCCACAATTGATTCGCTATTATCTCATATAAAGGACAAGAAAATATTAGACCAATTCAAATTTAGTTTTAATGTATGCTACACTTTTGGGTAAATGCGGTGAATAACAAAGATATGGTGTATATAAATATGAACTTTGACAGTGAGATGAGTACCTAACTAAATTGTACAGAGCTTAAAACTACACCCGATAAAAAAGTTATTAAGGAATTCATATAAACTTCAGTAATTCAAATTTCGTTTGAAAAAAAATGTCAATTATTAAAGAGTTAACTTAGATGTCAAAACAAGACCTGGAATAAAAAAAAAATTAGGTATTATTAATGTTTTATTGAAATTTTTGAAGTTATTAAATGTATTAAAAACCTCCGTCTGAAGTTATTATCCAACACCAACTAATCACATTTTACTTCAATAAAAAGCAATAAAATGATCAAAAATTGAACAATACCTATAATAGCACAAATACTATACATTTATAAGTCTTTGACTCCTTTACATATTAATACAGTGAACCTTCTTCTCAATAACAGCCAGTAACCTATTATCCATTGATTTGTAACTTTTTTTTACATCAACAAGTTCAATTTCCGATATTGTCATTTTAATTGGTTGCAATACGTCTAATTTGCTGTTATATTGTTTGCAAAATTCATATAAATTTATCTTCCCAATTGACCATGGATTTTCGATTGGATTCACGTTCAAAGAATTCGTGATTTTGCTTAGGTAGATGAGAAGGAGCAGTCTCGTGTATAAATACATATTTAACATTGAAACTGCGTGACTGGCAAATGTACCAGACAAAGAAATTCTTGTTCATAAAATTGCTTCATCGACTTTGGAAAGACCAGTAATTGTTTGGTCGACAATTCCAGTCCATATCATAATATTACCATCTTCTTAGTGCATTCTTTTAGCTACAGATAGGTCTGAATTGGATAAAGTCCATCCTTTGGACCATCCATCAGGTTCATCAAATGACACTCGAGATTCGTCCGTGAAAATTACTTTAGAAAAATCATTTTTTCTGTACTTCTTGGGCCCATTTTTACACATTAGTGAGAGGAGGTTGCCTAGGATATGTTGTTACAGATCCCAATTCACAAAGTATTCTGCACCTTTTGTCCTTAACTCTTTCAATTCCAGTCTTTTCAAAGACATGAGCGCTGGCTAAAATTGGTTATCTCGCTATAACTCTCAATAGTTTACGTTCATTTCGAGGAAGCAAGTTTTTAAAGCATTTTCCTTTGCTTTGAATTATCAATTTACATATATTTTCAACAGCCTTCTTTATCGTTCGATGATCTTAGGAAAACTGATGTTTCCAATATGGAATTTCTCTCACACAAAAACATTGTTATTTTCTGTTTTTGAGCAGTTGTTATATATATATATATATATATATATATATATATATATATATATATATATATATAATGTTATATATATTAATTGAATTTAAATAGAAAACAGACAAACTGAAGGGTCTGTTTTCTATTTTGCATCCTCCTTGGGATTATCCATACGGATTGCCAATTTTTCTTTACTAACGATATATATATATATATATATATATATATATATATATATATATATATGCCCCGGAAAATTTATTTCCGGTCGTGCAATCTAGAGAGAAAGCGCGAATTTTTAAGCAATGACTACTACTGCAAAGTCTGCCTCGTCCGTCATGTATAGAAAGATACATGATAGCCTAAGCGTGTATCACGCATGCCACATAACTGACTGATTACTAGTTGCGGCTCGGATTTAGGAATCAGAGAGCCGAGTTCGAATTCCAGTCGAATCCATTACATTAATTTACCTGCTAATACCCATGGTGTGTTTATTCTATTAATAATTATGTAAAAATCCACCTTCTTCTCTACTTGACGCTGAGGGGTAAAATCTCTGACTGATGCCAAATTTGCCGGGTTTCGATCCCGGCTTGAGGCAATCTAGCTACACTGATTAGCTGTGATACAGCGAAACAGTCTCTCTGTGGTTTACAATATATATATATATATATATATATATATATATATATAAATATACAAATAAAGAGAAAGAATAAAACAGATTTAGAAGCCACAGTTCTCTGGCATTTACATTTTTAAAAGTGCTCAATAAAAACGTAAAGCATATTTTTTATTTTATTATAAAAAAAAACAAAAAAAAACTATTGTTACAGATATACATATATTTCTTCCTAACTTAAAAGTATACACTTAACCGGGGGTATGCTGCCGAGTGTTAATGTGACAGATCCCCGAAACATGTATGTATACCGCCAACACCTAACATTTAACTTTTCTGATTTAGGTTTGACATTACTTTTGGTTTGGTATACACAAAATATTTAGCTTTGACATTTTTTCTTTTGACTAGACAAACACATATGTTTCACAAATTTGTATCACTCTCCATCTTTACTCATTAATAAGCAAACATATAGATTTCTATTTTGAAATGTAAATCATTTCCGTCAAAAAGTTACCAAAGATTGCCGGGTGACAAGATAAAAAATTTAAATCTCGAAACATAGAAATATACGTGTAGCAATGTAAAATATTTTGAATAAAAATATCATTCAAATATATATCAAATGTGTGTATATGAATATATATATATATATATATATATATATATATATATATATATATATATATATATATATATATATATATATGTAAAAGTGTGTATCTATATATATATATGAATATATGTGAAAAGTGTGTGTATATAAATATATATATATATATATATATATATATATAAATATATATATATATATTCATATATGTGAAAAAGTATGTAAATAAATATATATATATATATATATAATATATATATATATATATGAATATATATATATATATGAATATATATGAAAAGTGTGTATATAAATATATATATATATATATGAATATATGTGAAAAGTATGTGTATATAAATATATATATATATATAAATATATATATATATATATATATATATATATATATATATATATATATATATATATATATATATATGAAAAGTATATATATATATATATTTATATATATATATGAATATATATATATATGAATATATATATATATGAATATATGTGAAAAGTGTGTGTATATAAATATATATATATATATAAATAAATATATATATATATATATATATATATATATATATATATATGAATATATATATATATATATGAATATATATATATATATGAATATATATGAAAAGTGTATATATATATATTTATATATATATATGAATATATATATATATGAAAATATATATATATATATATGAATATATGTGAAAAGTGTGTGTATATATATATATATATATATATATATATATATTATATATATGGTACTTATTAGAAAGCGCTCAATATCAGAGATAGAGCTAACATATTTGGTTGGATTGATGTCAGTTTGTGACCCTGTGTTTCGTCTGACGAACGCAAAAGCGTGAAACTCAGGGTCACAAACTCACAACAATCAACCAATATATATATATATATATATATATATATATATATATATATATATATATATATATATATATATATATATATCTCCATATATATATATATATATATATATATATATATATATATATATATGGAGGGTTTCTTTTATTGCGCATTGGATACCTTTTTAAATTGTAGTGTGTAAACCAATGAAACTGTGTCATACTTATACAGATATACCTTTTATATTAATGCATTTTAGCATACCTTGTCATTGTTCATAATGTGTCGGATAACATTTTGATGATACTAACCAAAATATTCATTCACTTAATGCTATATAAACCGATTTGTATAGCATTGAAGATATCTTTGTTTCGATCCTTTAGACTGAACACAATATTGCTATCTCCCTACACATGTATAATGTGAGATGAGACAACAAGTCTCCCTTAATCGGAATTCAAAATCAGTTTTCGCAGTATAGCCTCTGTACTCTTTCTGCAAATAACATAAAGGTAACGGTTAATCTAGTTATAACTTATAGCTGTTTATTAATCGCAGAATTGAGTCAATCCCTCCTATCGCCAAGGCAGAAACGAATTCCCTATCAGTAATAATGATACAGGATATTGACTTGCTAACAGTTATAGCATTATATAGTGTGCGTGGTATAACGGGTAAATATAATAGAACAAGCATTTTAGACAGAATAAAATCAAATAATGTCAAAATCCTCTCAAGCCTTACGAATGAAAAAAAAATGCTATTTGATTACGGATGATGTTAAAGAAATTGAATCGTTTCTGATTCTTCGATTTTGGGATTATTTTCTGTTTCTAGCCATGGGCTAACAAGTAAATGACGTGGTAATTTCGAATGATAAAGATTAAATTATACCTCTCTTTCATTATCTCTTTCATTAACTTTCATGTCATATGTGTGTGTGTATATATATGTGTATATATATATATATATATATATATATATATATATATATATATATATATATATATATATATAGGTGTGTGTGTTTTTTGTGTGTGTGTGGTTACGCTAACGTTTGTGCATGAGATTGTGTGTGCAGAATGAGAGAGAGAGATCGAGAGAGTGTGAGGGTGGGGGGGAGGGAGGTGGTCGAGTTTATTTTAGGCCTACTTCAGTCCTGATATTTTTATGAGCGTCTGAATCTAAGAAATAAACGACGCACTTCGGAAGTAATTCCATTGTCTTCATTTCTTTCCAGATTGTCTTTGAAAATAAGGCGAATCGATTTTTGCTGCTCTTTCCCTATAATTTTCTTTATTTCCTCTTTTTCCGACGTTTTGATCGATTGTGGTTTTTGAGCTTCCGGTGCTGGTTTTCTTTTTGTTTTCCTTGACCGATGGAAGTTCCACTCTCACAAATAAGAGAATAATTTTAAAACATATTTCCATTGTAGAACGGAATCCTCAAGCCTTAGAGATGATCACATATATGTATATTCATTCCGGTTTCTTCGCCTTGGATCAAGACAAATTTATATTTTTCATTTCCTCATGTCTTTGAAAGGGATTTTCTTTTTTTCTTTTAAATCAAATAATGAATTACTGCTGGAATAATATACAGAACTTAAACCTGTCTTTCCTATGTATTTGTTTTTTTCATACTATCCGTGTGTTTGTGTTTGTGTGTGTGTGTGTGTGTATTAAGAAGACACCTGTGGCAACTCTAAGCGGCGACACTTTCATTTGAATGCAATCTGCAGGTCATGTGTGTTCTCTTGACACGACTATTTATCTATGCTGGCCAATTGTGCATTATGTGTAGTAAAGGCTATTGCAGTAACATGAAGTTTATTGGGTAGGCAGTAATAGTTATGTTTCAAATTATTCTGGAGTCGATTGTGTAGAAATCATTATGTTACCCGTATGTGTTTATTTATTGCTACTTTATAATGTTGTTTGCTAACATTTTTCTCATTATTATTATATATTACTTAATTATTTGTTCTTGGTTATTATTATTATTTTACTCTATATTTTACGTGATAAAACACGACACATGCACTTTCGTTTTTTTTCTTTTACTCGACTTTCTATGCGTTTAATTATTTTCTATCCGACACCCTTTTCCGTCAGTGGCAACGTCGTCTGCCAATGGCAAATCTATCACTATTTAACTAGTAAATAATCTATTGCGCTTCAACTTTCGAAGCACCATTACAGCCAAAACACATCACAGAGGCAAACCATCTACATTCCCTTCGTATTTTATTGGTAAGAAGGATGTTCTATTGAAACAGCTTCTTTCCAGAAGCCACAGATTTGTGGAGAATACTCCCAAGATATATGCTTTCTCAGCTACAACAATCGTAGCATCTTCATATCCGGGATCAAATGTTATCTATCCTGTATATTTTAATAATCTACAATTTTTACATACATAAATCCACTTTATTCTCTAAGTCCGATAAGCTGTTGAGCCTTGTAATCGGTGAACAATGGCGTAAAATATCATATCAGAATGTATGTACCTGTGTGTTCATGTTTATCTACATTTTATTTTCATTGTTTCCATGCAACACATGATGTTTTACGTCATTCATTTTTTTCTTTCGTATATTTCTTCCTCGCCTGGCTGAAACTTGTCAAGTACGTTAATTTTTAATATTTCTCCATCTTGTTCTGAGAGTACGATGATCTAACTTTGTCAAAATTTCATAAAATTTCAGCTTGCTGTGTACTTGCCTCTTATTGTTGTAAACTACTCGAACATTTAGATATCCCTTCGATATATATATATATATATATATATATATATATATATATATATATATATATATATATATATATATATATAGATATGTATGTGTATGTATGTATGTATGTATCAAAGTGAAACGAGAACGAATATAATCCAATTCAAACATTCGTAACATTCAATTTAAAAGTAGAGCCACATTCTTTTTTAGGATATCACAGAAAAAATAAACGTATAAAAAACGCTATACAAATGCAATCAAACAAAACAAATCCTACTGCTATCTCCCCGCCTCTTCTTTCTTACTCCTTTTCCTTATTCTTCCTTTTCTCGGGAAATAAGAGTATAACTTGTGTCTTTCTTTCTTACTCTTTTCTTCCTTTTCTCTGAAAAAGAAGTTGTATTTGCTATAAAACTCAATAAATTGTCTACTAACCAGTTATTTACTAACGCCTGATGAGATGTGTTAATATACATCGAAACATGATTGCATTTGTGTAGTGTGTTTTTTTAAATACCTTAAAATACAGTGAGTATAAATATATATATATATATATATATATATATATATATATATATAAAAGTTAATACCCTAAAATAAGGTGATATATATATATATATATATATATATATATATATATATGTGTGTGTGTGTGTGTGTGTGGAGAGAGAGAGAGATTTTCAAGTGTCATCTACCCTCTTAGACTGTGTTACGGAAGCCCTGAATAACCAAGGGACTGCATGGAAAATAGGCTTCCGGTGTTCATTAATCGTCTTATCGACTGTTTTTACTTTTCG
This sequence comes from Acanthosepion pharaonis, assembly GCA_903632075.3. Classification (NCBI taxonomy): domain Eukaryota; kingdom Metazoa; phylum Mollusca; class Cephalopoda; order Sepiida; family Sepiidae; genus Acanthosepion; species Acanthosepion pharaonis. The sequence continues at coordinate 15,647 of CAHIKZ030005269.1, read as the reverse complement.
TATCTATGTGCGTGCGCACAGGGCTCTTCCTGCTTTAGTGCATAACGACACGAATAAGAAAAATACAACGGCGAAAAACGTCAGCAGATATTCCTGTTGCAATGTCCCCAGATACTCGCTGTTGCAAAATATGTTACCATGTATGCAGGTCCCTAGCAGCAATGAAGTGTCACATACAACATAAACATAAAAACTGAATGAGGTTAGCGGATTCTTATACTTTGATGTCGACTATATAGTTCATCATCATATAAGTTTCGTTTGATTTGGTTTATTTTACGGCAATATCACACCCAATGGGTTATTTGATGCAAAAACAAAAAACAAAAACAAAAAAAAACAAAAATAACTGTTGCTGGTAACGACACGAATAAGAAAAATACAACGGCGAAAAGCGTCAGCAAATATTCCTGTTGCAATGTCCCCAGATATTCGCTGTTGCAAAATTGTTTTAATTGTTTTGTTTTAAATGTATTTCAGGTATTAATGTTTTTGCTTCAACATACTATTTCTGGTAATCTTTATTTTTTCAAATTTATTTTTCAAAAATCTAGTGTGGGTAATGATTTTTTTAAAATCATTTCTAGTTTTAAAACTTATGTTTACACTTTCATAGTGTTACGACCCAAGTTTGGGGGTCCCACAGCTGGGACACTAACACGGGCTACCACCGCGGGTGAGGGTGGATCTGGGAACACCAGCAATTAAGAGGTGGTTCCACTCCCTTCAAAACCTCCTGATTAGAGGCCTTGCTGTTGGACGCAGTTTATCAGGACGCGGATGTAGTTTGTCGCCATACCCAAGACGGCAACATATAAGTATGTAGTTGTAAAATATTAGCAAAGTCTTTGTAACATTTCATTTTTAAAATTGCATATTTCTATGTAAGAAATAAAAATGAGAGATTTTTTAAGTATGAATGAACCGTTTTCTTTATAATGTCTGTCTAATATGTCAAACATATGCGAATGTTATTACAGAGAGATGTTATAATAAAACATGGATGTTATAATAAAACATTTTCGTTATGATGGAATATAACCACCATAATGCAAGTGTGAATTGAAAGATGCATAATAATATTAATAATAATAATAATAATAATAATTCTTCATCTTAAAAATTCTTATATAAATTGCCTATTGGATAGCAGTAATTATTTTGAACACTTAAAATTGCTTTAGGTAATTATCATGTTTATAATGAGCTCACAGTTGGAAGTTAAAGCATATAGCTAATGAATATTCTTGAAATCTATCACTCTGAATGTCAACATGACATTTTATTTTGTTCAATAAAGCCCAATATTAGAGAAAGTAATCAATCGACTAATGATCACTAGTATAGTATGAAAAAAAATTTTTTTTTTTTTTAATTATATGAGATCGCAAGTTCAATAGAATTCCAATTTCTCATGAAGATATCTGTGACCACCATTTATATATATATATATATTATTCTTAATTATATATTTCTCTTTCTTGTATATATTTTTAAAGGTACAAAAGTTACATGATTTTCAGGAAATATTGGATATTCAAATTTCTATTTGTATTATTTATCTATGGCTTCATATTTTTTTTTGTTTTCTTTTTTCATCATTTCCCTATAATTCAGTTTTTACATTTTACCAATACTTAAAATTGAGAACAATATGGAATTAAAAAAAAAAAAAAAACTGAAAAGAATAAAACAAAGTACGATTTACTTACCATACAGATCTACGGGAATAGTTAAGGATGTCTTCCCAGCGATTCCGTTCATGAGACACGTGTATTTCTCTCCCTTGGCCACTGAATTCACGTGGAAAATATTCGCCCGACTGTACTTGAACGTCCGCAATACTTTCGATTCCCTGAGGATTGCTTTCTTACCGGACGTGCTTTCCAGCGTAATATCGTTTTGCCGCGGTGTCGGAAATGCTGAGATTGTGCAGTTGAAGGTCGTATGTTCTCCAGGATTCACTCGCTTGTTCTTAAAATCAACGATTCTCGGCGGTGTAACTGTCAGTTTGGCAAGATTATTTCGTTTCGATGATTTATAGTTGTTGAAAAAAAAAAGAAAGAGAAATACATGATGAGAACATATTAATCTAGACTACATTGTTAACATTTGAAACACGGATTCAGTTAATATTTTTATATTAAGTTAAGAAGAAAAGAGGGATTTGAACAACATTTTTTTATCTATATACAGATCCCCTTCAGGACCTTGGCGATTATAATCCTCTAAAATTTCCTGTCCTTTGTTCTTAATAAATTTTGTATTTTTGATATCTCTCCTAAACCCATGTTCCACCATCAATTTACACAAACTCGTTAGGTAGGTTATACATTTGTTTTTTTCCTCTGTCTCTCCTTCCATCAATCTGTCCTGTGAGTATCAAATTTTCCTTGCCCTCGTTACTCGTTTCTCCTACAAATATCAAATGTCCCTTCCTGATGTGAAATATAAGTGTTTCTTTTTTGTTTCCATTTTCTCTAAAACTTCCTGCATGATCAGCCGATGGTATTCTCAGATTACTTTTGTAGGACCACATTTTTTGCATCAAGTCTCTTCTTCATCTATGAGGATATTTTTCAGTACTCACTGCTATATAGGAGGAATGATATTACATAACAGTTCAGTACTCTTTTCTTTGTTTCTAACGGAATTTTCTTGTTATTTAATACTTTGCTCAACTTTTGGAAGACGTATTTCTCTTTCCCAATGAACTTTCGGATTTCACTCTGCACTATTGCACAACACTGTGTTATTATGAATCCAGAAAATGTTTTACATGTTCAGTACTGCCGAATATGCTTTAACATATTTATTTAAATAAGTGTTTTGAGGCAACATAAATGTAGTTATACAGAAAGGTGTTGAAAATATCAGAGACTTAATATATGTGCAATGACGGAGTTTTAAAGAAAATATAACATATTTATAATCAGAACAAAAAAAAAGATGAACTTTCTAGGGCATATAACAGGGAAAGAGGGCTTAGAAAATGTGACACTTACATGATCTGTTGAAGGCAAGAGAGACGGGAGAAAGAAATGAATAACCTATCTAAATTAAATTGATAGAACAAGGGTGATTGCAAAGAGACAAACTGGCTAATTGTTATAGGTATTTGTGTAGAAACCTGATCACACACAACGTGAAAGTTTCCGACACATAAACCGAGAAGCATTTGAATAAAGCTCCTATTAACTATCAAGAAATCAAATTTAATAGCGAATTTATATCGTGTTCCAATCTTCTGTGTGATAAAAGAATAATTAAAATTATATTTTTATTTACAATGATCGTATTTTATAGACGCATGAAAATGGAAGACGTTTTTATTTATAATTGTATTCAAAATTATATGCTACGATATATTTACATATGTGTGATTTGCTCAATTTTTAAAAAAAAAATTAAATGTGTATTAGACCGGTTGACTATCAACTATAGAGAGTTTAAATTTTTCATTTCATGTAACCAATAAGTGGTGCGTAAATGTCGTACATTTGTTAAAGCGAAAGAAAGGCCTTCGGCTGGAATTTGAACTGAAAAATCCAAGCCAATTTTACGCTATGCAAACATCCAACAATTAGTGTCGCACATATTGAATCAACTCTTTACTGTCTTGTTCATTTCTATCCACGCAGCTTTTTATTTCATTGGGTAAATATTATTTGAAATATTAAACTTATTCCGCATTTTATAAATTAGATGGTTTGTTATTTTACACTTTTTTCATGCTTTATTTAAAGCTGAAATATATTTTGAATTTTAAGAATACTTTTTGCGGAGTGAATATTACATAAACTTTATTTATGGTGATTACATTGATTTTTCTAGATAGAAATCCTTCTATTTATAACATAGCTGAGGAAGGAGAGATGGTATCATACATCTGCCAATGTTATTAAAACATAGCTGAGGAAGGACAGATGGTATCATACATCTGCCCATGGTATTAGGACATAGCTGAGGAAGAAGAGATGGTACCATACATCTCTCAATGGTATTTGCGTGTAAATGAAGGTAACGATCTCGAATGGTATTCAAACACTTAAATGGTGATTGAAAAGTAACTCCATATTTTGTGTATTAGTGGCCAGTCAAGAGTTCTGAATAAACTCTCTTTAACTTATTCTTTAGGGTTGGTTCAAGGAGCAATTCTACTATATCAATTCAAGACCTTGGAAGAACTTGAAGGGCGAATACAAGAAGTTAGGTCTTCCATACCACAACAGTTCCAGGTGAAATCTGTTGACGCGATTCTTGTGCGATCCCAGACGCTGCTAGCGAAATCTGGTACCCATATCGATATACCTTCACGGAATGAAACGAGCATCCGGTGGAGGTTTTCCATCATTCGGTTGCATAATTCTGATATACATTTTGAATATTCTATTTGATTTATACTTAAAGTTTTCGTTGATCAAAATTTATTCGTGTTTTTCTTTATTTTTAAATGTTTATAAATAATATCAATTTTGAAAAAAAAACTTTTGCTTGGAAAAAATAAAATTTTAAGTTACTGTAGAAAGATTATATACATAAGTTACTAAAATTATAAATATGACCAATACAGTTGGTAAATTTTTAAATGTATAACATTAAAATCAAAAGTTATGAATGGAAAATAGAAAAAAATATTGGATATTAATATTGAAATAAAAAAAAGATAGAATAGAAAATAGATATGAAGATCCAATGGAATGATTATAGATTAAGTTCTGCTTAATCATTTAAGCCTCCTTAGTCGAATTAGTTAGTACCGTCTACTAAAGACGACCTCCGTATGTGAGAGCTATTAACGCTACTTAGCGATCCAACAATATATTGACCCAGTCTTTGCTGTCCTAGAAATATTTAAACAGCTAAATAAATAAAATTGCTTTTAGAGACAACATGGAGAAAGTATTATTGTTGAAATTATGAATCCGTTTTAAAATTACCATAGAGCGATGTTCTGTTTATTAACAAATATCTGTAGATACCCAAATATTTAGCCAACTCCGCAAATAAATAAATAGATACCAAGAAAGAAATAGAAATTTTTAAAAAATAAAAAATAGAAATAATAAAAACGACAATAACTATTCTTTTTTAAATGTTCTCTGGCCACATGTAACATAAATTTCTTACCCTTTTGACAATTAGGTCTGTTAAAATAGCCATCTTGACATTCACAAGATGGCAAAGGACCGCTGAATCTGTGGCAATTTGAAGGTTTTTTACAGTAACACTTCTTAGAGCAGTCCCATCCGTATGTGTTAGCGGGGCAAGCAGCAACTGGAGTTAGTAGAGAGGAAAATGTGAGATAAAAAAAAACAACAAAACCATTAGAAGAAAGACGTGAATATTAGACAGGTGTTGCTGTGAGTTGAAAGAACAAAAGTTAAATGTCATTAAGTTTCGTGTTAGTGACACAAAGAAAAGAAGAGAGTTGATGCCAGAATAAAATTTGTAATATATTAAATCGGAATTCTTTCATCAAGTATTTATTAAAATATCAATTTGTAAATTCTTTTACAAATTTGTCTCTGCTTATATGCCTTTTTTTTTCTCAGAATTTTTTCTTTGTCTTTGTAGTTTTTTTTTAAAAATTATTTCGGAAGTAAATGACTGGGAAAAAACAGAAAAACTACACGATCTGAGCACACATTCCACTGCCTTTGGTATCGGTCATTCACATCTCTGTCAGGTCTCTTTCCCTTTCTGTCTTGTTTCTGTTTTCAAGCAGTACAAAGAAATGCTTTGAGAAATGCCTGGTCATGAAGATTTCAAACTTGCGGCCGCACATTTTACATTGTACTTAATTAAGAGGGTTGGTGGAAACTTACGTCATGCTGACATTGGTTGCATGAACTGTTCAATTTTTCCTTGGCTAATATGTACGTGTGTGGATACCCCAAATTAAAAACATTGTTTCACATCTTGCCACAGAGGGGAGGCGCGAAAACAGATGATCTCGAAATCAAACTTCGGCATTGAAACCAAGAGGCTGGAAATAACATACAACTCAATTCCTCGAGGTCAGTTGCTTTGCAAGTAGCCATACCATAACCTGCAGTCGAATTCGAAATTCATTTCTTTTTCGTACAGTCTCCATAAATCATCTGAGAAGCGTCGAAAACAATCGCATTTTGTGCCACTACGCTTAGCCACTATCATAACGATGGTGTTATTAGCATAGTTTTATTTGTCAGTTGTATTTTTCCAGCAATCCGCATAGGAAGATATTTGCTGGTTTCCAACTCAATAGGTACTAATATTAGCATTTGTGAATCGATTGATATACTAACACTAAATAAACAGAAATGAAAGACGAGATAAACACCCGTGCGCAATTAAAATATATAAGTACAAAATTTTTTACAATAAATCGCATGTGGCCCGAAACAGATGTATCTACACATTGATCCAAGAACAAGCATGTTTGATTGATGTACATAAAAGATAAACACAAAATGTCTTCTGGTTTTCTTGATGAGGTGCAATAAACTTCCTCGCCGAAGGAGGAGACAAATGTCCGTTCGGCACATATGCGTGAGAAGATGCAAAATGTTCAATGAACGAAAGCAAACTCCTAAAAGAAGTTTTCTTAAAGGAGCTGAATTGTCATGTGACATATGACATGTGACCAACGGACACGCGATGTCAAAAGCCCCACCGCCAAATCCAAATGACAATTACTGTCTCCCTACAATGTGAAATGAAAACACGTAGCAGCGTCCAGAATGTGAAGTCTTTAAAGATTGATAACCATGTAGTTAAATTTCAAATACTTTCAAGTTGTTTCAGATAGAAGTGAATAAACCGTATAATTATTTTAATCTTCTAAGATAGATAAATATATATAGAGAGAGATAATAATAATTATATGTGCATGTAAGTGTGTTTGTAACCATCACATAAATAGTTTCATATACTTCTAAAACGTGCTTTATCTGACATAAACTCTCTTTGTTAAGCCCAAATAAACAAAATCAAAATGTTTCCATTAATAAAAATATTGTTAAAGCAACAAAGAAAGTTATGAATATTTTAAAAATTAGGGAAAACAGGCGAAATAAAAGATTTCATCTACTAAATCTTTTCAGCAAACAGAAGGCATTTGAGAGAAAACCATTACCTTGTTAAAAATTCGGAAACATTGGATGATTATAGTATTATTTCTTTTCTTTTTTTTAAATTCGAAAACGCGTTAAAATTAAACTGGTTGATATAAGGAATTTCAAGAATACAATTGTTCGAACCACAGTAAATATAATGTATTAAATATTTTAAATGTTTTTTATAAAATCTCCCAAATCGGCACCTGTTTGCAAAGATCCATGGTAAACAAATAAATCAAAGAATATAATTTAATAAATACATAACATTTAGGCTGATCTGGACAAATCTGTAAATACAAAAATCTTCTCTAAAAAAAAAAAAAAAGAAATGAAATAAAACAATTTTAAAAATATTTTGCATGCCTTTCAGTAATTAAATTTAATTACTGCAGACATTTCAGCATGCAGATATTTTTTTTTCCTTTATGCACGCAACAAGTTCACAATGAGCGATACTACTCCTGTCACAAAGTTGGAAAATTGAGAACGGAAAAAAGCTATTCTTTATGACCGGATTTTATCAAAGTCAACAATGATATGCATTGCCTTTTCTATCTTGCAAGTGTAAGTCTCGCTTGACGTTTGAAGACAATACTGAAATTCTCTCGATTAAACATCACGTTATAGAATAAAAATAGTGCGTTTGTAGGTCTAGATCAGGTGCTGAAAAGGGAAGGAATTGCTTATCAAGTATCACGATTTAAAGCTTCTTGAGAGTATATTTCATTTCTAACACCAACAAAAATTTAACATTAATTCATCTTTTCCTTACTTTAATTTTAAACACATTTATTTATTTATTTTTGCTTTTATCTTGTTATATTAGAATTATCTTTATATTATATATATATATATATATATATATATATATATATATTATATATATATATATATATATATATATATATATATATATATAAAATATATATAATAATCAAGAGTGGCCTCCCCTTGTTTTGCCACTCTCCTATTTGAAAGAGCTATTTCAATTTACTGGAACTATAAAACTTGTATTGTCAGTTGAATAAAGCTTTCTTAAGGCCTAAACCTGCGTACTTTTGTCATTACAATATCATTTTAATTTCATGATTTAGAAAGTTATGTTTTGACAGAAGAAAAAAACGACAAATATTTTGTTTCAATTTATTGCTAAAATTAATGGCAATAATAATAGCATTATCACAGACTATGTCGAAGAGGTCTTCAGCTTAGTTCTAAGATTCAACAAAACAGGGCTGTAGCAATCGTAGCGCCTTTAATGGTTATGGTACAATATATAAAGAGAAGCACCAGATAGTTGAGAATATATTACAAATAGAATATAAAAATATTGAATCGCTCTTCGTCTTAAGATCCTCGAAAAAATCCAGACATGAATATGCAATGTTGTTGGCCCTGATCTGGTATCTCGTTTACAGTCTCTCACTCACAGATGTGCCGTCACCTCCCTCAGTCTTTTCTACAAATAATTTCACGGTAACTGTTCCGACGAGACAATTTCGCTAGTTCCCAATCTACATGAATTTAATCGTGCTACTAGGTTGGGATCTCAATTCCACCATTTCTCCGTCGAAACGTTTAAGTGTATCCGTCTCTTTTACTCCAATAGCTTCCTTTTTCGCACTTCCCGTCTGTGGAACGCTTTTCCTCTTACTTGCTCCCCTGATAACTATGATCTCCAGATATTCAAATGGAATGTCAATCGACATCTCCAGAGGCAGTGATTTATTCTGCGCAAATTTCTTTATCCTCTTCTCAAACAACCCTCTTTACTCTTGCTCCAACTCTCTGTAACCCCTTGCATGAAGGTGGCACTCCCGCCTTGCTTGGTGTAAAATTCTTTAAAAAAATAACTATTATATAAGAAAGTTAATATTATTTTTATCACTAAAAAAAAATAAATAAATAAATAAATAAATAAAACAGAAAGCTATTCGATAAAACAGCTCTCTAACATGAGTCGAGAGTTGATAAGTTATTGGAAGCAATTGATCGGTTTCGTTCATATAGACCCTCCCCTCGACTTTAGTGGTTGTTATTTTATCCTTCGTATTATGCTACCGCTTAGATACGACATACTAATCTTGGGAATTCAAATCAGCTACGCGAAAAAAACATATACTGTGTTAGACATAATCTTAGCCAGTGACTCCTGCATTATGGTGACCATATAGGAAAGCACAGAACGCTGCTAAGAAACACACGCCCACCCAGAGTTTATGATAGGTTTAGCACAGGCATTGGCACATATTAGTCGGTATAAAATAGATAATTTATCTGACGACACCCAAAAACAAGACATATTTTAGTGTGATATCACAGTTAGTAATTTCGTTGGTTCCGTAGAGAGCTTGCATCGTCGTTTCTGATGTTCACTTGGCCACTTTCAAGGAGCCAGCTATTATCGAATCGCTTGTGGTAAAGGACTACTGCCACCAGTCCGGTAGAATTTTTCAATCCCTTTATCAGATTGAAAGCGGTCACGTTAACGCCATTGATATGTGTTATTGGATATATATTGTAAACTGTATGATTATATTTAGGATAAAATCATTTTAATTACATCAAAATTATTTCAAGATCATTCGTTCTGAAAGAAAATAGATTATGATGGATATTTTTTTAACAATATCATAAAGATATTTGAAAGAAATCTAATAGATTTTAATAAATTTATTCTACTATGTCATGGTCTTTCTTCTTTCTGTCGCTTCATAATTATGAACAATTGTCTTTTGGTGCCTGTGCAAGTGCATCTTAAGAGAAAAATGTCACATATTGAGGTAATGGTAAACGAATTGTTTAACAAACCATTAATACTTTGAAAGTTTAATCTTCATTTTGAACACTGAATTTGATAAGTTAAGCCAGTCTAGATTAAACTTAGCAAATTAACATAAGAAAAATATTGTATTTAAATCTAAATATTTATGCTTAGATGAAGATTGGCTCATTGTGAATGAAAATTGGGAGAAAAAAGCATGGATGCTATATGGGTAACGGTAAAAATCGTCAAACTTTGGAAAGGAAAGTGGAAAGTTAAATTTCTGATAAGCTTCAAAACTGGTTTGAATTTTAAAAGGCCTGAAAGCAAGATGGCGCAATGGGTGAGAAAAGCAGGTATTTTGATAGGTTGTGGTATTGGCTCATCATACTTGGGCAAAGCAAAAATTAAAATGGGAATTTTTAACGAGGAAATAATTCAAGACAAAAAATAAACTAAAGAAGGCAATGGTCGAGATGTATATATGGGAAGAGCAAGAAGCGAGTGTTGATAGTGACAGTATAACGCATTTAGTGAGACAAATGAAAGAATATTATACCTGGAAGTATGAGTGATGATAGAAGATTTTTATTTGATTATTATTATTGATGTACATGTTCTTTTTCCGACATTTGGACCAAAATCACACGCACAAGTGCCCGCCTCTCTGTCACTCTCTACCTCCATCCCTCTCACTCACTCACTCACACCACTCCCTCTCACTCACTCACTCACTGACACTCTATCTTTCTCTCTCACACACACAAATTATCTCGTTCTCTCTGTGTCTTTCATGCACGCACACACACACACACACAGTCGCATTTTTCTCTCACACATTCACACACGTTACACCCACTATCTCTCTTTATATTTCTTTCTCTCACACACACACAGAGTCTCTGCCTCTCTCTCTCTCGCACACACGTGTGTGTATGCGTTACATATTGATTAAACGACATTAGACATGATCATAGATTCATTTTAAACTCTGCTGTTTTTCCTTAGCAGCATAATACATGTTTCGACAGCAATTCAAACGGATTTAATTTCAAAGTTTTACTTCTCCTAAACTGGCTGGCAACCAATAATGATGAACCTAGTCTGTCCTATTTAAGCCATAGAAGGGGAAGAAGAGATGGATTTATTAGACCTTTGCCAATAGTATTTGCACGAAACTGTATATATATATATATATATATATATATATATATATATATATATATATATATATATGTATATGTGTGTGTGTGTGTGTGTGTTATACTATACCTGCGCGGTTAGTTGCGCAAAAATCTGTTGGCAGAAACCTGTTCAGGCACATTTGTGTTTATTAAACGCCGACTGAACTATTCTATGGTTTATACTGGGAAGGCATTATTTACAGTTTCTGGGAGAGAGCATATACTGTAGCATGATGAAAAGTTTGAACAAGGTCAGTATGCTAAAGCCCGCTGTAAAGATGAGATTAGACTCCATGCTATCAAATCATGGAAGGCTTACAGAAAGTTCAGCCTATTCAATTCCACTCTCAAGGCGTGGGAGAAAACCTTGTATGATTTTCAGGCACATTCTGAAGGTGGCATACGTTGACAACGCCTCCCCAGATAACATCAAAACAACACCTTATATGTTTGTGTGTGTGTGTGTGTGTTTAGGCAGCAACTTCTCTTTTAGGGCTGTCAGATTATATAAATTATAAATATTATGTCTGCTTATTTTTATCATAACCCTTTCATGTTCACGAATAGTTTTCCATATATTACAACTAAATACTATTACAGTGCACTTCTTGCCTAATTTAATTGTAATATACGGAAAAATATTCGTGTACATGACAAAACAATTATGATAAAAATAAGCAAACATAATTGTAATTTATTCAATCAGACATGCCAAACATATATCCATACAGCCATATATATATATATATATATATATATATATATATATATATATATATATATATATATATATATATATATATATATGGGCGTGTCTGCCTGTCTATCTGTTAGTGAGCCTGTGTGTATATTTATATGTGTGTGTTTGTCAGTGTGTATGTTTGCGTGTGTGTTGCGTGTTTCTTTGTGGTTTTGGTAGTAGTAATAGTCGTTAAACAAGCATTTCCTTCACTTTCGTCTGTTTTCTATATAAGTACGTATTACAAGTACATATTTCACGCGTGTCCAGTCAAGATCAGGAGTGTCAACAGAGACTGCTCAGAAACGTTTATTTGCCGGAGAACTGCAAACACGCGGACTTCCAAGCAAAATTCTATTTACCCAACAACACTTTTGTGCATGTTATGCCCTCATGCATAAAGATCGTCTGACCGAGAATTATAAACCTGGTGGGTAACAACATTCCGGGGGTTTTCACTCATGACACACAGGCGAGGCTCGGGGAATACAAGCTTCAATTCTGTTTTTTTTTTCTTTTCCTTGCAAATGTAAAAACGAACATAAGAAAATAGGTCCATTTTGACTGTTGTTTTCTTCAAAGGCAAGTTTAGAGATTAAGTGGACATATCTTCAGGATTAGATATAAAGAGAACCGTCGCGTGAAGTAGCGATATATTAAAGTACTAGACGCGAAGAGGCGATATTTGAAAAATAATGACACTGGCATCGCATATGAAAGAAAAAATGATGCGTTTAATGGGTTATGAGAGCCGGTATTTTTCAGATATTGGAAAATGTATATTTAAATATATAATGGAAACCGGGAAAATTAATCGTAATATGCAAAAAATAGTTTAAAATATACATAACAGCAAACTTTCATTGGTATTTAATCAAACATGTGCACACACGCATACATATAGATAGATAAATAGATAGATATAATGAATACAAATAAAATGTGTCATTTAGATGATTGATGTTATATTCAGTATCTCGAATTGGAAGTTTCGTAGACGAAATGTTTCGTTTACGAAAAGTTTTGTTTACGAAGTTTCGTTCTGTCCACCCGTCAGGATATATCAGAAATTGGGTAAGAAATTCTCATTTTGTTATTTTTATTCTAATAAAGAATTTATATATGCGGTAGTTTTTGTTAGCCATATAAATATAACATGTCAATCAATCAATATATATATATATATATATATATTGATTGATTGATTGATTGACATGTTATATTTATATGGCTAACAAAAAGCATGAACACACTGATACACAACTATATATATGCATACACATATATATATATATATATATATATATATATATATATATATATATATATATATATATATATATATATATGCAAATATATGGATATAGATCCGACAGTATGAAGAAAAATATACTGAAAACAACAAACAAATATCCTAATATGCGAATATGCGGTTTTAATCCAAACAGATAACTGAAATCTTTTATAAAAGATTTTAGTTATCTGTTTGGATTGGTATTGCTTTTATGTCCATCGTCTTTTTCATGTTGAATTGTATATGGTCTATGCTAATTATGTTTTATGAATATGTCCTGAAGATGGTCTATTAGACCGAAACGTCCGACGTTGACATTAAACATTAAAACAGCATAATCGCATATTAGGATTTTTTTTGTTTTTTCAGTATATTTTTCTTCATATATATATATATATATATATATATATATATATATATATAGTGAACGCATGTATATAGTTGTGTATGGGTGTTTTCATGTTTTTTGTTAGCCTTATAAATATAATATGTCGCGAAAAATGATTTTACATCTTTCGTTCCTTTTTATTTGTGAAGGGTATGCGGATATTTCTCCAAAAAAGAATGATCGTCTCTGCATGTCTTTGCGAAACTCAAAGGTGGAGTAATTGAGTTGAATCTTTTTTAAAAAGAAACATCTATTCAGGTATTCCATTTTTATTCTCTGTCACTGGATGATTAATAAATTCTAATCTCTTTTGTTGTAGACGTGTGACTTTCTTTTTCTTTAAATATAACTTTAGACTTTGACGGCGGAATATTTTTTTGCTTAGAGGCCGACGCCTAATAATAGAGAAAACGCCATGAACTAGACATTTTGGGGGGATTCTTGTATTTTGGCGCGTCTGATAAGCCAGTCAATAAGTTATATCTGATAAATGTGGCCAGCGAATCATTTGAAATGGAATTTCTTTTTCTTTAAAAAAAAAAGTTTTGTTCATGTAGGAAATACAATTAGATTCAGGTTTTTGTTTACGGACGCAGATTACTTGAAGTAAAATCTTAAAATAAACATGTATATATATATGTACATACTTACTTTAATGATGCTAAAAGCACGAAATCAATGTCAATAAATTTATATATTTTCCTATGTTTATATATGTATACATATATGTACGTAGATATGACGCCTGAGATAGCTGTATAAATAGATATGTAGATAGAAAATATTGAGATAGATGTTTAAATAGAGAAGTAGATAGATAAATAGATAAAATATTGACATAAGTAAATAGAAAGAAAATATTGAGGTAGATTGATACATAAAATATTGAAATAAGTATATAGAAAGAAAATATTGATATAGATGTTTAAATAGATAGATAAAATATTGAAATAAGTAGATAGAAAGAAATTATTTAGATAGATAGATAGATAGATAAAATATTAAAATAAGTAGATAGAAGGAAAGAAAATATTGAGATAGATGTAAACATATTGAGACAGACACATTGGTGATTTTATATATATAACAGATTGAGATAGATTCAAAATATTCATATAGATAGAAACATAATGTAAAAAAAAATAAACCTGAAAAATAAATTAAAACGCTATTATCTTGTTAAAGTTCAGGATAAAAATGCTTTGGATAAGGATATAAACCCACTTCAGTAAAAAGACAAAATATATTCACAAGAAACCAGAAAGAAAGAAAGAAGGAAAGAGACAGAGAATGAAATGAAAATTAGGAAGAAAGAAAGCGATTAGATTTTATAGTTCAGGGTTTGACGAAATCTCCAACGCCCAATTCAAACGAAGCACATCAAATGAAAACGTTACACACGTCAGAAATGGAGAGCAGCATGATGTCTTGATCATGTATTAAGTTATGTCTTCTTTGAAATCATAAGGATATATTCCTAGTATTCCTATATAACCTAGTGTAATTAATTTTATTAATAATGATTTCGATATACACTGCTTACATCAAACTTATGGCCTTGTGTCAAAACTAATAAAAATTCTAAAATAAGTTTACGACAGTCTCTAGAAATAGGTAACAAGATAATTTTATTGTTCACTACTATTCCACAGTGCATTCGATTCTCATTGGGTGTCACATACTTGTGTTCATGTGTCAAAGTATGATTAGTAAATAAATAATTTCCGTAGAATAAAATACAGGTTAAATTATATGACTTAAAATATTTAGTATTCATTTCAAGATATCTAAGCAATTGTTCTGAAATCTTTCTTAAGTTTTCAAATTCACTAAAATTCTTTTTTTATGGTAATGTTTTCATTACTTATGACATAAATACGATTTTCAGTGTAAATGTAAAATATTCGCTGTTTCGTTTGACCTTAGCAAATAAAGTTTACGTTTTAATCAATTTATTATTTACACCAAGAAACTGTTTAAATAAATATTTTTGTCTTTTTTTACTGTAATGATTATTAAAATTCTGAATAAATTTGCTGCTTGGGTGTGATTGAGGAACGGGACAAAATTAAAAGCAAACAATTTAAGGCAAAACAAAAAAAAATGTTTTCATAAAAAATAAAAAATGGAGAAGTAAATAAGAGCAATCACGGAGCAAAAAACGTCATTTTGTAA
>CAHIKZ030005268.1:0-10297 GCA_903632075.3 Acanthosepion pharaonis | reverse complement strand
AAAAATATTAGCAGCTATACATTTTTGGAAAAAGGAAGTTTTGTCGGAATCAAATGACCAATTGTGGTTGATATGCCACAAAACTAACCAACAAAATTCTTTCAAACAGATTTTTGTACTTAAATTTATACAAATAAATTCTAATATAAAATATTGATGACTACCAAAGAGTGTATATATTGCAATCAATATTTTTAGAAAATACAAAGCTATTTGACTGCATTTGTTTTGAACTGAAACATTTATTCAAATGATTTGGGAGTTTTTCAAAGATGATTGTCACCCTGTCCTGTGTAAGACAATAAACTACGTCCAACAGCAAGGCCTCTGATCAGGAGGTTTTGAGAAGCATAGAACCACCTCTGAATTGTTGTCGTTTCCAGGTCCACCCTGACTTGGGGTGGTAGCACCTGTTAGGGTCCCAGCTATGGGCAAATAGTTAACACCAAGAAAATAAATTATTACCAGCTATACTTTTTTGAAAAAAAAAGAAATTACAAGCAATGCATATTGGAAGAAAAAAATATTACCATAAATAGATTTTTGAAGGAAAAAAAACACTTACCAACAATACATATGAAAAAAATATTACCAGCAATAAAAATCTTGAGGTTGATATGCCTTAAAACAAACCAAACCAATCTATATAATAAATATAAATATCAGTGTGTCAAACTTTCAAGAGCTTGTTACAGAAAATTTGGATTCCCACCTTTTCATTAGTGTGATTGTTTTTAGTGAATATTTTTTTTGTTAATGTGACATTTTGTGACAATTTTTTTGTATAACAATTTTTCTATTAATTTTCTATATATTTTTTCCTATTTTTCTCTTTTTTACAAACAGTAAGGACCTACGTACATCAAATTGTCTTTGAATTAAGAAGTGTCAGAAAAATTATCATTGAACTTTTTAAAATGTAAGCTTAAATATTAATGCAATACTTAAATGCAGCGATCAGTTTTGAGTTCTTCTGTAATTTATTGTTGCCTATTGCATACGGCAGCAATATGCCCTGCTAAATGAAATCTCCACCAAAAGAGGACCAGATTGCAATCAACAGAGCCAAGGTTGCAGTGAGGAAAAGTCCCGTATAAATGAAAACCCAGGTCAAATGGCAGCAAGGAGAGCTTCCAATGCTGAGAATATGCAAAGACTTAGGGACTGAACAAGTCAAAGCAGAAGCTAGTTTAAATGCCACCCATTAGGTCAGCTACTAAGCTACTAGTAAAATATATACTTTATTTTTTTTTTTTTTTTCATCATATACTAAATGTAAAATTTCCTGTTTGTTTTTGTTGGGCACTCTGTATAAGAATATAAATTCAAATTACTTTTAGGATAAGTAAAAAATAGAAGTATTTGACCAATGATATCTAAGTATATTGAACATGTAACTAAATTATCCAATCCTGTATTATTGATTTTGGCATTAAATGTATTTTCAATATAATTAAGAAATTGTAATGAAAATACTCAACTACTTTCTATCATTTTTTTATTTTTTTCAGAAGTGGATTAATTTGTATCTGACTTCTCATACACTTCTGTTGTCTAACTTCCTTCTGCCTAAACATTTGATTATATTTTGCTTCTGTGTTCATCCTTATTTTTATAAATAATCTACTGAGACCAATAATTTTGATAGCTCTTTAAAAAAAAATTCTGAAAGTTATCTGTAATAGACAAACCTAGATGATTGTAAGTTATTTGTTTACACTTTTTCATTACTTATTAAATTTACTTATTTTATGTTACTAATAAAAAAAATTTAAGTAAGGATTTACTTACAGTTGATTGACATATTTTAATCATTTACTAAATATTTATAAATTTATGAATAAGTTTTCTCATTTATTTCTTTATAAATTATAAATATAAATATTGCATTAATTGTATTAGTTTTTAGAATGTCGTAAATATATAATTCTGCTTTTAAATAAACAGTCTTATAGTGTTTATGTTTGTTGCAAATTCTCAAGAATAAAAAAAAAAATGTATAAATTCACTGAGTAAAAAAAAAAACACTTTTTTTTTTTTTTTTTTTTTTTTTTTTTTTTTACACTAAACTGCTTAAAACAAACAAAAATCATACACTTTGGAGAGCCATGATCACCAAGAACCTTTTTGCTATTTTCTTTTTCTCTTTCATGTTAGAAAACATTTTACAACTTAAACCTTGGAATGAAATTTAAAATAACTAGAATTTCTTTTTTATGAAAATATGGAACTGCTGAAAGATGCTACAAGAGAAAAATCCTATTTTAAATTTTATTTTCTACACTGAAATTGATTGATTGAATTTGACTTAATTTTTTTCTTGTAAATTTCAAATACACCTAAATTGTTTATTCCATAGAAATTAAATCTGCAAAATATTGAATTAGTTAGAAGCTGCTTCTCTCCCTTGTTTCAAATAGAATGACATGCAGCAATATGAAAATATACAATTAAGAAAAAGGTTTCAATTAATGAAAAACAAATTTGAAGAAGTAAGGATTTTAGCCATTCAGTGTTTTCAAGGGGATATTTTGGCAACCTTGAACTTTAATATCTGGAATAAAATGGTATGTTAAAAGGACTGCTTCTCTTGATAACACTATTTGAAATACCTTCACTCCATCAGCAATGTTTTATTTTTTTTAAAAAAGTACTTAGGAGCTCTGTCTGCTGGGCCTTCAGAATATGCCAACTGCACCTCTACAGAGGAGTAAAACCAAAACCCCTACCCCCACCTCTGTGTCAAACTACATCCAACCACAGGGTGTCGGATCTGGACATTTTGAGGAGCATGAAACCACCTTTTAATTGCTGATGTTCCCAGGTCCACACTGATCCGGGGTGGTAGTACCTGGTGTTAATCTCCAAACTGTGGTGAAAACATTATGAACATGTAAAAATAGAATTTAATGCCACCAATAAATATTTGAACAAAAAAATATTACCAGCAATACCTTATTAACAGCAATACGTTTTTGGAAGAAATGAAAATATTGCCAGCGATACATTTATGAAAAAAAAATATTACCAGCATAAATATGTAAAAAAAAAAAAAAAAAAAAATTTTTCTAGGCCTTTCCTTAAAAAGTTTATAAAATTATGAATACAAACGTTTCTTTGGTAATCCTTTAGGTTTTGTTTATGACATGTGTTATAGACAAGCATATGGTTGCAAGAAAGAAATGCGACAACAGCAGAAATAGATTTACATGATTTATTTCAATAGGAATGTGTGGGTTTGTGACAGCTACCTTGTGGTATAGTTCATATGCTGACTGAAGATCTGGGTTGATCTCTCATAGTAGTTCTCACTGGTTGGCGCTGGTGCTCCTCCTGCTGACTGCCCAGACTGACCGTGACAGATCTCTTCCCTGGCCTCCTGTTGACTGCTAGTACTTCACCGTATGACCCCTTTTATGGCATTTTTTATGGCTTAACAGGCTCGAAAAATGACGCGAGTATAATTAGGAGGGAAGCATTTTTATTGGTCGAAAAATAGAAACACTGTAAAATATTATTTTATTTTTTGACCGGAACTCATGCGTTGGGCCTATGCACAAACGACAATAATGGTCATTTTGTGACAGGGCTTTGTCCCATTCACATCCAGCTCTCGCTCTTGAGTATGTCAGTTTATTTGCCTGCAAATCAGCCTAGATATTTCTTATTTTATTTTATAACACATGTCTACCACAATTTAAAAAGATAAGGAAGTTTTGAAGAGTGTGGCACTACCTCTTAATTGCTGGTATTCACAGGTCCACCCTGACCCAGTAATAAACTTTAGAAAAAACAAAATATTACCAGCAGAAAAAAAAAAAATTGTCAGCATTAAATAACCCATTGAGGTTGATATGCTGTAAAACAAACCAAACCAACCAAATTACCAGCAATACATTATTACCAGCAATACATTATTACCAGCAATACATTTAAAAAATCGAAAAGACATATTGAGAGGTGGGATAGTGAAATCAGACATGGCTGATATTGAGAAATGTCAATCTGCTTATAGACGTCAGCAATAAGCAACACGCAGATAACATACTTACAAGGAAATCTTTTCACAATTGAAAATGTAAAGCTTAACCACACAAAAGACTTAACACTTCAAAAGGAGTTATCAGAAGTCAAGAAATGTCCCTGGCTACACCAGAGAAAATAAATGCAGCTTTAGGAAAACAAGGATGATTTTGTTTTATGGCATATAAACCTCAATGGGTTATTTAATGTCAGCAAGATTTTTACGAAAGGTTCATATGAATTCAAATGTATTCTTTGTAAGAAATCAGTTTGTAGATTCAATTTCGTTGACATACTTTTTGTAAAGATGTTTGTTGTTGAGAAGAAGGTTTTGTTGAGAGTTTGCTTTCATTGATATATTCTTTTCAGATACACGGTTTGTAGAAAAATTTGATTGTGTGGTTTATCGTCCCAGTAATGTTGCCATTCCTTATGAATGAATTTATTAATAACCTCCTTAAAATATGAATTTTGATCCTTGTATTTACATTAACATCTAAAGCCAACTCAGCTTTAAGGAATCTAGCATAATTTGAGGACTTTATACATTTTAATAATTCTTATTTTGCATATTTTCATAAGTGGGTTATTGGATTTTCTTTTCATTCACAGCTGATAGTCCAAAATAATTGAAAAAAATTGTTTGCTCTCTGACAAAATTTTGAGAGTTATCTTGATTGCATAAGACTCAGCAGTGAAATTCTTTGAGCTATTTGGTTTGTTTTATGGCATATCAACATCTCAATGGGTTATTTAATGCTGACAAGATTTTTATTGCTGGTAATATTTTTTCCAAATATGTACTGCTGCCAAGCTTCTTTTTTTTTTTTTTTTTTCCCCAAAATGTATTGCTTTGGTTTGGGTATGACGAACTACATCCATGTCCTGGGTAAGACGATAAACCACATCCAAGTCCTAGATGATAAACTACGTCCAACAGCAAGGCTCTGATCAGGAGGTTTTGAGGAGCGTGGAACTACCTCTTAGTTGCTTGTGTTCCCAGGTCCACCCTGACCTGGGGTGGTAGCACCTATTAGGGTCCCAGCTATGGGTAAATAGTTAACACCCAAACTTGTGTAAAAATAGGTTTTAATACCAGAAATAATTTGTAATAAAAAAAAAATTATTACCAGGAGTAATTTTTAATGGAAAAATTATTATCAGCAATACTTAAAAAAAAAAAAATTACCAACAATACAAACAGCTATATATTCTTTTAAAAAAAATATGACCAGCTATAGATTTCTTCAAGGAAAAATATTTCCAGAAATAGATTTTTGAAAAAAAACATTACCACCAATAAGAATTTTGTCAGCATTAAATAACCCATTGAGGTTGATATACTGTAAAATGAAAGAAACAAAACAAATGTATTGCTGGTAATATTTTTCTTTTCCAAAAATATACTGTTGGTAATACTTTTCCAATAAACTATTGAACCTATTTTTAAACTTTCATAGTGTTTCGGGAGGGCAGAATTTGCTCATAGCTGGAAACCTGACAGATGTTACCACCCCGGGTCAGTCGACCTGGGAACATCAACAATTAAGTGGTGTTTCATGCTCCTCAAAGTGTAGAACCACCTCTTAATTGCTGGTGTTCCCAGGTCCACTCTGACCCGGGGTGGTAACACCTGTTAAGGTCCCATCTATGGGTAAATAGTTAACCCCCCTGCAAACTGGAGTCAAAACACTAAGAAAGTGTAAAATAGGTTTATTATCAGAAATACTTTGTAAAACAAAACAAAAAAAAAAAATTACCAGCAATAGATTTTTGTAAAAAACAAAACATAACCAGCTGTACATTTTTGAAGGAAAAAAATATTACCAGTGAAGGAAAATCATTACCAGAAATAGATTTTTTGAAGGAAAAAATATTACCAGTGAAGGAAAATCATTACCAGAAATAGGTTTTTGGAAGGAAAATCATTACCAGAAATAGATTTTTGAAGGAAAAAATATTACCAACAATGAAAATTGTCGGCATTAAATAACACATTGAGGTTGATATGCTGTAAAAGAAATAAGCCAAACCAAACCCACCATGCTCCTCAAAAACTCCTGATCAAAGGCCTTGCTGTTCAATGTAGTTTATTGTCTTACCCAAGACGTGTATGTACTTTATCATCTTACCCAAGATGGCACTGCACACAGGAGTTGTACGGCTTTGCTATATTTTGTTTTGAAATATTTTAAATGTGGAATGAACATCAATTTTTTTTATCAAACATAATGCCTAGAAGATTTTGTTCCACTACTGGGATTTCTGCTCCAACTAATTTTAAACATGGATCATTGTCCAATTTTCTTAATTTGCAGAAATGTAGGCATTTGGTTTCTGTTTTTGGAAAACAAAAACCCATTTTCAGTGGCCCTTTTGTTTACAAAGGTTTTGAGATGTACTAAGTGGTCAGGTAATAGTGGAATTGGCAAAGTAAGTTCATATTATGGTTTCATCACATTCATTTTACTACCTTTTAATTGCTGGTGTTCCCAGGTCCACCCTGACCCAGGGTGGTAGCACCTGTTAGGGTCCCAGCTACAGGCAAATAGTTAATCCCAAAACTGAATTGAAAATACTATGAAAGTGTAAAAATAGGTTTTAAATTGAAGTTTATCTTGGCAGATATTTATTTTTTTTATTTTCATATACTACTGCATATCTTTTGCATTTTTGTATTTTGATCCAGTTGTGAAAATGTATGTGTATCCAGGATAAGTGACTTTGATTTTTTTTTTCTAATTACTTTTAGAATATAAGTAGATGTGTCTTTGTTTTATGATATTTGCAAAATTTTAAATTTTAAATATGGTCCAAGGTGGTGTATTTATTATGGATTGTATATATAGGTATTTATGCTTTTTCAATGATGAGTTAAGTTTTTATATAGCTTTCTTTTGTTTAAAGAGATTTCTGTATTTTGCTTGAATCTGATATTTTATCCAGGATCAGAAGGGCTTGCTTTTAGTTTTATATAATATGGTAGGATTAGTTTGATCCGTCAAAGTTTTCTTGCATGTTCATTTGCTTCTGTATACAAAGTTTCCACAGATGTTCTAAATGTGTCAATCTCAAAACTTCATGGAACGTTAGCTTAAGAATTTTGCAATAGGGTTTTCTTGCTGATTGTTATATGAAATTTCAGCTTGGATCAAATTCCAGCTTGGATCAAATTAATGTTCTGTATAATTTGATCAACATTTGCCAGTTTGACTCTCAATTTTTATGGGTGACCACTCTCAAAAGGCCTAATTTTTTTTTACTGTATTTTGTTCTCAGATATTTTAGGGGTGGTATGAACATTAGTTTCTTGTCAAGAATTATTCTCATGAACTTGTAACATCTACCAATGGGTTTTAAGTCCCTTTGAGTTGCAATCTTGGATTATTATGCAGTTTCTTTTTATTACAAAAATGCACAAATTTTGTTTTAACATTTAAAAATCTAAAAACATTATTGACCATCTGCAGATTTATTTCTATGGTACATGAATATTTTGGAATCTGTAACTTATAGTAATGTCATCAAAGAATGAAGATCCATTTATATCTTGAGTGAGTTCTTTTTTAATGTTTTTTTTATTTTAATACTGAACAGAATTGACTGATGCGAAACTCCATCTTGTTTTCAGACAAAACAGATCCAATATGCACCAGTAAAGTTCTATTCAAAAGAATGTTCTTAATAAATTCTGGGAGGCTACCTTTCAGTCTGAGATCATGCAGTTCTAGTTTGATCTCATATTTTCAGGTAGTTTCATAAGCTTATATCAAGTCAAAGAATACAGTGGACATGTACTCTTTTCTTGTAAATGCTTCCCTTATAAAGCTTTTCAACTGAACTAGGGAGTCCATTGTACTCCTGTTTTTGCAAAAGCCACATTGTAAGTCAATCATTAATTTGTTGAACTCCAAGTACCCAGCTAAATGCTTATTCACCATTCTCTGATTTTACATAAACAGTCTGTGCAAGAAATTGGGCTATAATTTCCAAGGTTTGAATTACCATTTCCTGGTTTAGAAATACATAGGGCAGTTGTTTGTTTTGAAGTTTAATTTTTATTTTTCTACACTTTTTAATAGTCTGAGATTGTTTACATTTTATTTTGAAAATGTTTTGGTTAATATATTTGCTATAGACATTTTGTCTATTATTGTACTATTATTTATTGAGAGAATGTTTTACTTGTATAGGTTGATGTTTGCCAGTTATATTTCTTAATATTTCCCAAATTGCTTTTGGCTTTGTAAAAAAAAAAAAATTAATTTGATGACATATTTTTACCATCAGTTCTTTTAGGATTCTTTTATTGTTTTACAGTCCTTTGCTCTATTTAGTTGATCAGGTTGGTTTTTCATTGACTCTTCTAAACACTTTTTTACATAGCCTAATTTCTTCTTTGCATTTACTGTCTGACCAGGGTCCTTTTCTTCTGTTTGTTGCTGGTTTTTGGGGGATGTATTTTCTTGCTAAGGCTACTATTGTTTCCGTGAAATTACCTACTGTTTCAAAGTTATTTTGAGTTAGTTTGTCTTGACATAAATTTCTTAATTTATAGGTTGAAATAGATTTTTTTTAAGAAAAAGATCAAGCAGTTGTAAAATATTAAGAAAAATAAAATATTAAAAAAGTTTCCACTTGACAATGACATTAAACTTTTTAACTATTATCCAAAAACATCTTTTATTTTACTTCAAGTTTGTCAAATTTTCAACCAACTGCAAATGTAAGAATTAAAATATTTATCCACTGTCAGACATTTTGGTACACCGATCCACTTTTCCAGCAGTCATTTTAATATGTCTGAAGTTCACTCTTAGTTTGACCCCCTTCCCAAAATATGGAAAAAAAAATTTTGACAGTGGAAGACTTTTCTCGATACTTTTGAAATGAACAGATTTATTGTCATCTGTCAATTGACAATGATGTAAATTTGGTAAGGAGAAATAAAGAGCTTATGAAAAGAGTTGTCAACAATCAAATTAAAAATTTGTAACATTTATTTATGCTAAATTTTCAAATATGTTGTTAGAAAATGGCAACATTGCTTACCCACCACCATAAGGTGGCGTCTTTGTGCCTTTTTTAAAAAAAGAAAAAAAAAACTTTTATGGTAATTGTTTGGATTTGCTCTTCACTATGGTATCTTGACTGTATGTGTTTAAACAAAATACTAGACTGGCAGCAAGATCTTATCAATTTACTGTTGAGCTGGCTAGATGTAGGCATAACTTCTATGATGACTTTTCTCGCACTTCTTGTCTGTGGAAATCCCATCTGGCTCCATCATTTCCAGCTAACTTTAATCGGCAAAAATTTAAATGCAATGTCAATCGCTATCTACTGTTCTCCTGATTGCTAATTTATTTCTCCTCATAAATGTTTCTGTTCCTAATTCCTCTACAGCCTGTAACTCCTCGCCTGCTAGTGGCTGTATTGCCTTGCTTGGGTGATACCGATTTAAAAAGATGGCAACAGCTGTTGCTCCTCAAATATTTCCTTATGTATTTTAAAGAGTTACTTCCCTTAGTACATGAATTACTTCCCTTGCATAAAGAGTTACTTCCCTTACAAAAAGGTCCTACTTTCCTTTGTACATATGTATATTTAAGTAATTTGTTGATATTTTTAAATAATTTACTTCACAGTTTACACATTAACAGTTCAAAAACACAATAGAGCTTTGCATGAGGTCCACTATATTAAGAGCAATTGTTTGTGTCCATTAGATGCCAATAACCGATTCTGTGTTCAATTCATCTAACAGAATCTTTTCAATGGATACCAATATATATGATCATATATGCAGTGAAAATGTTGAGATAAAGTGGAAAATTTATAATTGACATAATTCACTAAGAGTGTATGCTTTCTATGGTTTCCTCAGGTTAGAATTAAAAAAAAAACTGCATGTTAGGAAAAGTACCTTGGAATTTCTGATGCTAAGTGGGGATTATAAACCAAATTAAATTAGTCCAATGTCTAGACTTCAGAAAGTGTCTGTCTACCTGTTTGTTTTTTTGTTTTTATCACTATTATTTTGATGTTGTTGGATTTTAAATCAGTTCACTGAAACATGAGAATTTACACATCTGCTTATATCTGCTTTTTTTGTTTTTGTATTTTTATTTTTGTGTTTGATTCTTGTTGGTTAATCAGGTTTCATATGTATTCAACTTGTTAAACAAACATTAGTAGAATTATGACATTCCGAATTTTGAGGGATTACTAAAAAATATATTACCAACTATGAAAATGATGAGACTTATCATCC
>CAHIKZ030005267.1:1347500-1361818 GCA_903632075.3 Acanthosepion pharaonis | reverse complement strand
ACATAAATTTGATTTTACAGAAGTATGTTGCGAATATCATGATTTGTGAGCAATAATTAAGTTTTAAAGAAAATGGGAACAAAAGGATACTTAAAAAGGATTTCTGGACATTGACATTGGAATTTTCTAGGGCACATAATGTGAAAGACAGCTCAGAAAATCTTGATTATCACAGGACAGATTGAAGATAAGAGGAAAATAATTCCTAAAATACATAGCAAGCTTGTTTAAATGGATAGAGATCACAGTTTTGGAGATATTACAAAAAGTCACAATTTATTAAGATCTACAAAAAATAGGAAATTGTGAAGATCTATGACCACCTACGTCCTGAATAGACACGGGGCACAGAAGAAAAATAATGAACTTATTGTTAGTGTTAATGGATGATAGAACAAGGTTTAGGACAGATAACAAAAAGACACAATTTATTAATATTTCCAAAGGGCAAGAAATTGTGGAGGGCCATGATCACCATCGTCCAGAAGGGACACGTTTAATAGAAGAAGAATGCTCAATGAGCCAGCGTAGATTACCCATATTTATTCCTAACTACTAATACTGCCTGGTCGCCAAGACTGTAGACTAACCACAATACCGACTAACTAAACCACACAATAGACCAGACGTAATACTAACCACAATACCGCCTGGTCGCCAAACAACTACTAACTACAAATACTTGGTCGCCAACCACACAATAGAGACTAACTACAATAATACCTGGTCGCCAAACCTGGACTGTATTCTACTGCCTGGTTTAGACCGTTCTTTACCGCCTGGTCGCCAAACAAGTCAATATTTGGTCGCCAAACACACAACAGACAGACTAACCACAATAATACCGCCTGGTCGCCAAACTTAGACTGTAACTACAATAATACTGCCTATATGGTCGGCAAACACTTCCGCCATCGTCGGCACCTGGCATTCTATTTTTCCATTCTTTATTCACAAGTCAATATTTAGTGCAGAAACTACATTAAAGTGTAGACTATATGTCAGCCATGGCCAAACGTTTTCAATAGAAATGTTTACTCTCACTAAAACAATAATATAAGAAATAAAAATCTAAATTCATCTTCATGGAATTTTTTTGAAATACGCCATCATAGGGAAAAAAAATCAAATTTTACCATTTCTTTTCTTCTGGTTGTCAATTCTTCGTGTCTTTTATTTCTATACGGCCATGTAATCAGTGACATAAAACAATATAGTTCTTTATATTTGTGAGTCAGGCAGCTTGACTTCCCTTATTTAATAATGATATTCGCTGTTGAAGGCAAGAGAAAATACTCGATGTCAATAATTCTTCATTTAACCAAATCTGCGGTATATCACATTAGTATGTAGAGAGGACCAGGTGGCTAATATATTATGTTCGTTTTAGCTTTCTTCAAACATGTTCCTTTGTTCTAAATCCTACGTTATTCAATGTAAGCAAAGCAATTACGAAATCACTTAAAATGTTTCTGATTTTTATAGTATATTTTGCGTTAACATTCTTCAAATATTTTACGTGTAGTTATTTAAAAAACAGAATTCCTCCTTACAAATGTCAATTTATTCTATAGTTCTAAATCTTACATTCCCCAGAGAAAATTAAAACAAAAAATCAGTTACAAAGGTGCTTAGATATTTGTGTATTTTTTGTTACGTGTTTTACTATTGTTATTTAAACATGTTACATGTGAGCATTTTAAAAGCTGAATTATTTATTACAAGTGATAATATACTGTGTTCTATGTTTTTGAAATTATACACTTTTCATTCCTAAATTGAAACCAATGCAATTAGAAAATTACATAAATATTTCCGTTAGTTTTATTTATTCATTTATTTCTTGATATTTCGTTTTGTTAGGTTTCTTTTAATATCTTCCATTTGATAATTTAAAAAGCGTAATACTTTCTTACAATCGACAAAAGCGTAAACGGTTTAGATCATTACCTACGCTATTCAAGCTTAAAATGTAAGTAAAAATATCTGTTGGATTCTGTACACTTAGATTCTTTCTTTTATGTGATGTGTCCCTTCAGGACGTAGGTGATCATGGCTCTTCACCCCCTTCTCTCCCTTGTAGCTCTTAATAAGTTTTGGATTAGATTTTTATAATTTCATGTTGTTTAGGGGATTCAGTATTTGCACATAGCTAGGAACCTAACAGGTGCTACCAGCCACCAAGCCGAGTCAGGGTAGACCTGGGCATCACTGCAGTGAAGAATTTGTTCAAAGTCCCTCAAAAACCTCCAATCTCTCAAACGGAGGAGTCGCTGCCAGACGTAGTTTATCGTCATACACAAGACTAATTGTCAAACGATGATTATAGACTTCACTTAAACATGATTAATGTTTACAGAGAACTTCGAGGAGATGAATCCTCTTGGTCATAGCTAGGACAATACTTCTTTAAAACTTGTGGACTGATGCGACAGAATAACAAGGAAATAACCGTTCCAGATAACCAATGCTGTATCATTTGATGACTTTTAACAACAGTAAGAACGAAAATTGATAGCACATTTCCTTCAAAAAGAAAATAATGACAAAGTCAAGAAATTGACATTCCACACTATTTCAAACAAAAGTTTAGGATGGAAAACTCAATCAGTACGGAAATATCGATGACAGTTACCTGATTTGAAAAACCTACTTTCCGTTTTAAGAGAAAGATTTTATAAATTTCAACCAGGAGTAGCACTGGCTGCTCGGTCAGTGAATGCCAAGTTTTCCCTTACAAGGAAACGACTAATCTTATGATTACTATTAGAGTAGAGGAGTATAGATATCATACTTTGATTTCAGTACTGTGGTCAGTATGACAAAAACGCGTAATTCGTGTATCACCGGCTACTATATTTATTTCTGTTTTCTGGAAAATGTGGCACCAGGCCACAAGGAGATATGGAAACTTGTCTTCATCTGTTGTATATTTAACCTAGCTAGACACAATCACGGAACCAAGCATACTATCATTTTCCTTACACTAATAAAACAGACTGTTACTTCCCATTCTTACTACTTTCATCATTATACCACACTTTCTCTATTAAATCCACAATATTATTGGCTACTAGGTCAATGAATGCTGACTGTTTTCTTAAAGAAACAGCTAATGCTATTACCATGGCAGATTTTTTGTGTTGACTTCGTGATACATCTCAGCTCCTGATGCTGGATATATTGCAAGGACTACTGATATTACTCACATTGAAATTTGTGATCAGATTACTATTTATCACACCATTCTCATTCAAAAGCCTGCTATTCTAAAAAGGTTTTTTTTTTCATTTGACAGTGATTTCAAACAAAACCAAATGATAGTAGTGGGCTGGCTACCATATAGTACAAATTTAAATATTAAAGAGCTACTATAAGGTCACCTGAATGGATATCCAGACATTTCTTATCGATTGAATTACTTGTTTACTGCTCATCAACCATTTATGGTCTATTTATGGTCTACTGAACTTATTTTGGATTGTAAGAATAGATTTGCGAATGTTTATTGCATTAACCGTTTCTAAGAATGTTTTTTTCCAGATACACGTCCTACTATTTAAACCAGAGCTTTGGGACGTGATGGCTTAATATATATATATATATATATATATATATGTCTATATTTCTGAGATGAGGTATTATGTACAGTATTTACATTAGTCGGACTATTGTCCTCATCTTTGTCGCCATATTTGTCACAACGTTTCGGCCGTTGTACGCTCCGGCCTTCTTCAGGTGGTTGGAATTTCGAACTGAACCCTTTATTTCGATCCGCTGGGGTAGACTGTTCTAATTCCACGTGCCATGTTTGATGGATGCCATCAGTTATCTCCTGCTAATTTTCCCTCTGAAAGTTCTCCTGCCTTAACCAGGAATTGAACTCACCTTCTTTGGGTCTGTCACTGGATCTTAACCAACGCCTTTATCCACTGTGCCATGTGTCCTTGAGGACATCTGGGTATGAACTTCGAGTATTAAAAACCAATGTTTTCAGCATCATTTTACCAGTGCTCATATTGCAATTTTTTTTGCTGTTATCATTGCATGTCTTTACCAGAGTTCATATTGCAACTTTATCATTGCTTTTCTCTGGCACTCCTTATTACTGGTTCCCATATTGTATTTATTTCTATGCTTGGTCGGCTCAGGAGATTTTTGTGGCCTAGCATATGTGCTGATTCCTTAAGTTTACAATTTTCCAATGGTGTTCCCTGTCTAGATCTCAACACATCCCACAGGGGCGGTGATCTCCCCTTCTCTCTCCATATGTGGTCAGCCACGCCTGATTTTTCTACTTCCCTCGCGTTACAGCATACACATCAGGAAGAAGTCCTTCTTCTGGACCATGTGAACTCAATAAGACCTTCGATATAGTTCACAATGGAGAAAGAGAGTAACAACTCACCCCATTCCTGGATGTACTAATATCTCGAACAGAGAATGGGTTCAAGACATCCGTATACCGTAAACCAACATTCACCGGACAGTACCAATTTCAACTCCCACCATCCATACAGCGTAAAGAAAGGGATCGTCCGATGCTTACAACACCGAGCAAAAGTCATAAGTGGCGATCCAGAGACGTTAGATAAGGAATTGGTCAGTATAAGTAGTACCCTTCAACGCAACAACTACCCTGGGTACATGGCAGCAGCCCCCAAAAACTGGGATAGGCGGGTACAAGAGGAGGAGGAGGAGGAGGAGGACAACAACACTCAGAAAACAGTCTGCTTGCCTTATGTGAAGGGGTTATCAGAGAAAATACAAAGGATCTGCGGTCCATATAACATCAGGACAACCTTCAAAAGCGTGACAACACTTCGCAGGTATCTCTCACTTGTGAGACCCCCAGAGAGGAACATGACTAAAGACTGTGTGTACGCTATCCCATGCAGCTGCGGAAAGGAATATAAAAGGAGAGACAGGCCATCCCCCTGCTGTAAGGCTTCAAGAACACCAGAAAGCTGTAACGCGAGGGGAAGTAGAAAAAATCAGGCGTGGCTGACCACATATGGAGAGAGAAAGGAGATCACTGCCCCTGTGGGATCATGTTGAGATCATAGACAGGGAACACCATTGGAAAATTCGTAAACTTAAGGAATCACATATGCTAGGCCACAAAAAATCTCCTGAGCCGACCAAGCATAGAAATAAATACAATATGGGAACCAGTAATAAGGAGTGCCAGAGAAAAGCAATGATAAAAAGCTGTAATATGAACTCTGGTAAAGACATGCAATGATAACAGCAAAAAAATTGCAATATGAGCACTGGTAAAAATGATGCTGAAAACATTAGGTTTATAATACTCAGAAGTTCATACCCAGATGTCCTCAAGTGTTGTAAGCATCATGTAAGCACATGGCACAGTGGATAAAGGCGTTGGTTAGATCCAGTGACAGACCCAAAGAAGGTGAGTTCAATTCCTGGTTAAGGCAGTGGAGAACTTTCAGAGGGAAAATTAGCAGGAGATAACTGATAACTGACATCCATCAAACATGGCACGTGGAATTAGAACAGTCTACCCCAGCGATCGAAATAAAGGGTTCAGTTCGAAATTCCAACCACCGGAAGAAGGCCGGAGCAACGTAACGGCCGAAACGTTGTGACAAATATGGCGACAAAGATGAGGACAATAGTCCGACTAATGTAAATACTATATATATATATATATATATATATATATATATAATATATATATATTATGATTTGTTTGTTATAAAACGACACGGCACATATTATATTATTAAGATTTCTCAAATATTCAGACTTTATAGATGGAAAAATAAATATATTGTTCATTAAATATATATTAAAAAAAAGAGCAGCTATTCAAATATGAATATCCATTAAAAATAAAGTTTTAACACATAAATATGTCAGATTTAATCCATTCCTAAAATTCTTAGTTTTTAGACTATTAACGATGGGAAACCTGAAAAGATGTTGTGCATCGCAGAAAACTGATAACATCGTCGGCCCTTAGACAAGAAAATGAAAATGTATGTGCAGCAATCTCACATGGTATTTTGGCCAAAGTTTCACAAGCAGTGGTACGTCGTGTCAATAAATGTCTGTGTGCTAAAAGACATCATTTTAAGCCGCCCTTGTGATTGTAGAGTTCAAAGGTAACTTGTACTAATCTCGTGATGTTTGAACAAATTTAGTATTACTATATCCATTTTTCTTTGCTGAAATATGTGTACTTTTTTGAGCGGACTTAAGCTCAACACTGGGGTCTACATCAAATACTTTGTGGAGGTAGGGCTGCCTTTGATCAAGAAGTCTAACAACTGGATTCTGCACTATGCCACACAAGCAGGAGAACCCAGTCGTTTCTGTTAAACAATTTCTGCGACCACATCACCCCTTTCATCTGGCCACTTAACTCCCAAGATTGCAACACTTTTGTGTGGGCGCAGTTGTGCGAGAGGCCAAAAAGCTCCTTGTAACACCAAAGATGAACTGAAGGCAAGTATTATGGCAGCATTCTCTAATTTAAACAAGAAGAGATGCAGGTGATTCCGAATTTGTCCAGAGGCCCTGGTTGAAGCCAATGACGATTTTATTAAAGAAATTGACTCTTTAGTATTTCCAGATGTTTTTGTGTAATTTTGGTAAATATAATTATTAAAATGAGATGTCAGAGTTATTTTAAATTTTGTGTAATTTAGACGACAATTTATCCATCGCACTCCGTATTTTTTTATGGAAGGGCACGCTTCAATTGAAACTAGGCATTAGACTAATTCAGTTCTTTACTAATATATTTCTAAAATAAAATAAATTTCTAACTCTGCATTTTAACGGTAACAAAAAACGTCCGATATTTCTACAGTAAAATTCGTTTAATAGAAGGATCGTAATCCACTTAAATTCGATCGGAGTTATAAAACGGTGTTCTGATTGTATATCTCGCGATTAGGGAAAAATCCGAAGAAGCGTCTGTAATGTTATCAGTCCTAACCTGGCATCTCGACTTCAGTTGCTTTCTCACGGACGTGACGTGGTTTCACTCTGTTTTCCTATAATTATTTTTCTCTGGTATTTGTTCTAATGAGCTCACCACTTTGGTAACTCCACCACATAAATTGAAGCGTACTAGGTTGACAACTATGTCTTATCGTTTTTTTTTTTCTGTTGAAATAGCTAGATGTAACGACATGGTCTATTCTAATAACTTCTTTTCCCGCACTTTACACCTCTGGAAATCTTTCCATGCGATCTTATGACATACAATCTCCAAAAATTAATATGCAACGTCAATTGCCATCGTCTTCCTGTCAATGCGTTTTTATTATCCTTTAAAGTTTTCTTATTCTATTTCACTCCTAATAACTCCTTACATCTTAGTGGACTTATCCCCTTGACTGCAGTGAAGTGATGTTAATATGTTTATCAATGTTTACTTCATTTTCTTTTCAATAAATTTCAAATCAACCGTTAAATATGCTTTATTCTCCTCTTGCAGGCCTGCTTCGGTTACAACGTGTCATCAAGGCCCCTCTTGGACACGATGCCCACATCTCAATCCGTCAAGTCGATGATCGAAACATGAGACAAGTCCTACGCGAAGCCAAAGATAACAAATGGAAAAACTTTATAATAGATCTGTCGGTAGAAAAGTCATCGATGTTCCTCAGAAT
The DNA here is from genome assembly GCA_903632075.3 of Acanthosepion pharaonis. Lineage (NCBI taxonomy): Eukaryota > Metazoa > Mollusca > Cephalopoda > Sepiida > Sepiidae > Acanthosepion > Acanthosepion pharaonis. The sequence continues at coordinate 1,354,169 of CAHIKZ030005267.1, read as the reverse complement.
GGTAAGCCTAATTTTTTTTACTTTCAAACCGAAATTTTCTGTAATTCTCATCAGTTATTTTGTACGTTTATTTCAGAGACAAAGAAGAAAATTTTAACGTTTTGTGATATATGAATAATAAGTGTTATGTTTATTTTAAGAAACAACTCAATTATTTCCCTCAAAGAATAATGCGTCTTCCTGTATAGGAATAGGTCAATAAATATATTTGATTATATCTATTATAAAAACAGACGGCTTTATATACTTTCAGTCACGCAGTCTGGTATATCTATATTTTCTAATGAGATATTAACTTGTTATGGCAGCACAATATATTAATCGAATAACATTTTACAATAAAATTCACTCTGTGCTCGGCCTGGAGAACTCTTGATGTAGAGGGCTATGTTAATAGGTAGTTTCTTGCGTAACACTTTTGGTAACCACATACGGCGTTTAAATTCACAAGCAATTCCTTGACCCAGTTAACAACTGAGTGGAAGTTATTTTCAAGAGCAGCTCCCAGTTTTACTTAATTATCGCGGGTACTATTAAGACTGGTATAAGTAGTTGTGTTGTCAGTTTAAATACCGACTTCGGAACTGATGACATCAGGAAGGTCTTTGATGAAGATAAGAATCAAAGCGTGGACGTTCCAAACGATTTTCATCATGTGACTTGTTAAGAACACTTACATTAAGTCAAATATTCGGGTAGAGGTACTACAGCAGTTGAGCTTTTGTACTGCTATCAAAGGCTCCCGAAATATCTAAAGACAGATAAAATACCCTTGTTATAACATTTAAACGTCATCTTTTTACGATAAGATTCACCCTGCAAAGTCCCGTAGTCCACTGGAGGTAAGGGGCTACGTTAATGGGTAGTTTATATAGATAGGAGGGAAAATAACTGTTAACTCTTGACTTGAACAGGTTAAGTTTGTAGCGATCTGGGAAATATCCTCTTGGGAGTATTTTCCATACGGTAGTGGTTCGCGAGAAGAAGCTGTTTGATTGGAAATACTTCAGGCCGATGGGATACGAAGGGATTGTGTGTGGTTTGCTACAATGTTAAAAGTGGCTTGGCGGATCCTAGCCGTGAAGGGTAAGCCTGACAAAACCAAGGAATGTAATTTGTTCGTGCACTTTCCATGGTAGTAGTGATAGAGAGGTGAGAGAATCGACACCATCCGCATGTGAGAGAGAGGTTTGTGTGTGGAAAATTGTTCTTCTTCAATAAGGTCTCGGAGACGCTTTTGAAATATAGCAAGACCTTAAAGTGAGGACTGGGCAGCTCCTGGCCAAATAAGGCAACACTACTCCCATTTCGGACTGATCTGGCTCTTATAAATTAGAGCATAGGATAGGGAGTCGGGTACTTTCTAGAGCGGCACATGAAGCCAATCAATTTACTTGCATCTTTAGCGATGGATCGTATATAAGTTCCAACTGAGGCCGGGTGTCAGTTGAAGGCCCAATAATCTCTCAAGGCATGAAGCTTCTTCAGGGACATGCATTCCTCGTGACTGGTCGTATTTCGAAGTCTGATCGAATGTAACTAATTTGGTTTAATATGCAAAAATGCATAATCTTGCTATTTTAAAAAGGTACACTGATTAAAAATCACAAGAGCTGCGCTATAACTCTCACAGGCGGGATGAGGTTAGCCTCTTAATGCTCCATAGTTACTTCCGTAGAAAATGCTCGGACGAACTACATTCTCTGATTCTGTCAGTTCAAGCCTTCAGGGCAAGCACCCGCCATACTACATACATTTTAGCAACCCACCCATATTCCCTCCGTATTCCAGAATAATATGTGAGTTTATCAGCGAAGAGAGCTAACGAATGTATTTTAAAAATTATTTCCACGCTCGAACGAACTTTCACCTCAATTCCGTTCTCTATTTCTCAATGTTCTGCTATCTTTCATTTCTATGATCCTTTTTATCCGTAAGAATAAAAGAAAACTCTTCATGAATTATTATTCACAAAACTCCATGAAACACAATATACCCTCTCAAAATACAAAGTCATCACTAACTTAGATTGAATCAATATGATCCATGTATTTTTGATAGTTTACAATTATTTTAGCTTTTTATTGGAAATAGACAATTGAACCGATTATGCCAGATTTTAAAAGGTTCAATCGCTCTTGATTTTGATCAGTTTCCAATTGCTGGTTTTAATTTAGTTTAGTTTAATTCAATGGATTTAGTTTGGCCTATTTCGGCGGCATATGATTTTATGCAGTTGCAATCAGTTGAGCAGTAACATTTCCTTGTCATTACGAAGTAATTTTTTAAAGAAATTTGGTACAGAGTTAAAAAAAAAATAAAAATAATTTAACTTAAACGCTTATACATTTGGAAACAATTTTGTTAAACGTAGGGAAATTATCGCGTTAAATGCGTCGAAAGGGTTAACTGAGATTCGGAGATAATCATTGATGCAAAATACTATTTTCTAATATTGTATCATTGAATTTCAGTCTACGTTTCCTATGGGTTTTTGTTTTATACAATGTTCCAGGAAGAGATATCATAAGTCATGACAAATCTCTAAAGATTCTCCTGAGGTGGTATACATTTTATTGAAAATATTTCTTTTCCATTATTGCAATAATCATCAATCATTCCATTCTGTCGCACAACACGCAGCGATAATAAATTCTCAAACTGAAAATGTCATATTTCTTTTCCAGACACGATTTGAGAAAATACAAAATCTCTCTCTCTCTCACACACACACACACCACAACACACACACACACACACACACACACACACATATATATATATATATATATATATATATATATATATATATATATATATATAGAGAGAGAGATTGAGATATATATGGGTATATTGATTATGAATTGTGAAAAGAAGATAGGACAGATATCAATGAATAAAACTCATACCGCTAGCAATATTGTAGAAGAACGTGTACCTTGAACACGAGGATTGGTCTTCAGAATTAGGCGTCCCACTGCGAACATACAACGCCATACAGATACCCGTTTCCTCCCCAATAATTCTAAACGCAACGCAGAAGTTCACAATTAAATTATTCAGGCTTTTGCTATATGTATACTATGGTTTTAGGATATCTTGGACTGATGTCTTCCACTGTTTTATCTTTGTAGTGATTTCACACACCCACTATATATATATATATATATATATATATATATATATATCAAGAGAACGAAACGAATATAAATTCACACGTTCATAATGTTAATTTAAAGAGAGCTCAATACAAAAATAGGGCAATAATTATTTATTATAAGTTATTATATTACAATATTAAATGTTCAAATGTAATAATGTACATTTGAACATTTAATATTCAAATATATATATATATATATATATATATATATATATATATATATATATATATATATATATATATATATATATATATATATATATATATATATATATATATATAGCAAAGGTGGGAGTAATGGATAGCGGCTTGGAATGAGGAATCGCAGAGCCGAGTTCGAGTTCAGTCGAATCCATTACATTCACTTACGTGCTAATACCCTTGGAATGGTGTGAATCCTCCTCTTCTTCCTCCAGCTATGGGTAAAATACCAGGACAGACTGTTCAACTGGTCTAGGAGAAGGACAACACTGAATTCAAAACCTGCGGAGGGTCATTTGGGGACCTTGGTCTCTGAATTCGGTCCTTCAAATAGTGTGGCTGGTCCTGCATGAAACCTTCACCACTATAATCAAATCTCATGTACCGTTGTCGGGCTGTCGGTTTCCTGGAAACTGATCTGTTTTACTCTCATACGTCGAACTCGACGGGAGAGTCGACTATATATATATATATATATATATATATATATATATATATATACATTTGAGTGTGTGTGTTGTTAAAGTTAATTGCTAATCCGTATGGATAATTCCTGGAAGGATATAAATCCCGACAGCTCAATGTAATAAACAGAGAAGTAATAAGTAACAAATCAGAAACTTTAGAAAGCCATGGTAATATTTTATTTCGAAAATTATTGCTATAAACGTTATTTTTATTGGGTAAACGTATTTGTTTTTAAAAATCACTGTTTTTATATTTTCTTATATTGTAAAATTGACATCACTGACTAAACTGAATTTACTCTCTCAATATATATATGTATATTTTGGAGCATGCTTTTGGGAATATCGATGTCAATTCACACCTGCAAAAGTATATATTGGTAAATAAATGGTTTTCAAATGGTATGTGTCTAATCTTATGTGGAGCTCTCCATTCCGTCGAAGTGAAGTAATTTTTTCGGAGTATCCAACCCATTTTGCAATTGTGTCTATAACTTCCATAACGCTTGAGCTGGATTTTACTGGAAAATGTTTGTTTGGATGCATGTCAGCCAAAGATGGTGGCCAACTATTCAGAGGACGCCTCCGGAATATTTCTCATATTAAAACTAGGCAAATCGGTAATGGTGTCACGGTATCTCATCCGACTCAGCTTTACTGCTCAGCATCTTGTTTAGGAGTATCAGAAAAAGGATGCCCCGTCCGTATGAGACCCACCATAATGCTCTTTAAGAATTCCGATAATTCACGGTGCCTGACTCTAAATATCTTAGCTCTTGTTTACACTGACTCATAAAACGTCACACCCACCTAATATAGATCCCGACATTTTTTATAATGTCAGTTTCCTGTGGCACCGTCTGCGATTATATCACCATATTGCTAAACCAACACTTTTTTATATATAAATGTACGTCTATATAATATTAAAAATAATAATATAATAAGTTCTGAACATACCGTCTGCTAACCAGACAATACATTTGTCAAACGCCTACTCAGATACATTTTGTTTCTTCACACAGAGAAAATGGCGGTTTATCATACAACTACGTTGAGGCGATCTTAGTTTATTATAAATAAGTGACCTGCTGCGATCAGCAGTTTGAACAAGGCAAGTAATCTCAAACCCACGGTTATGATGACTTCACAAAAATGCGTCTAACCCAAATCACTCATATGTCTTGCGTTAATTTCTGGCAATGTTTTTTTTTTTTTTTTTTATGGCTTTCGAATGGATCACCTCTCAAGCCGATTATCTGATGAAGCCAACTTATTGAGAAAATCGACTTCGTCAAAATTCTAACCAACACTCATGAAAAGCGAACATAACTCGACAACACCTCTATTTATCTCTCTCTCTCTCTGTATATATATATATATATATATATATATATATATATATATATATATATATATATATATATATTATTCTTCTACAGAACGATGCCGAGAATACAAGGAACATAACATATGAGCCATAATGAATATTGTAGAAAAATAGAAACGAAAAGGGCACTTTTTTCTTTATATCCGAAAGAGACAGCTGAAGTATATACTGCACATAATGAGAAAGAAGGGCTTGAAAAATTTGATACTCACAGGACAGATTAAAGCAAGCGATACAGAAGAAAGCAAAACATAACCAAACTTGAGTACATGGATGGCGGAACAAGTTTTAGGATAGAAAGTAAAAAGGGAGTCATGATCGCCTACGCCCTGAAGGGAAGCATTGTCCAAAAAATCTATATTACAATGTCAACACTTCATATATATGAATAATGTGTTAAAATCCCAATGGAAAAGCCATTTTCTAGAATGAATTCCCTCTCTAGTCTCTAAAAAGGATCCCTGGGAACTAGAATTTTTGTACTTCCTCTTACTTTACTATCAGCAATTTCATAACCTAAATTGCTGATTTAATTGAAATGCCAACAATGAATTCAATCAATTCGATGAATGATTGCAAATTCTGTTAGAATGATTGTAGATTTTATCTAGCAAATATAATATTGATATTAATATTTACATTTTTATTTCAGGCTTTACAAGAAGGAATGGTAGACCCATATCACCATTACATTTTGACGACTCTGGTGAGTTAAATATTTTAATAAACTATTTACTTCTAAGTGTTTCTATTTTAAATTACAAAATATACATAAAATAAATATTGCATTTAATTCATTGAAATAAGTAATTATACAAAAAGTATCTTCAGATATGAAGTAAAACTGACTTCATTCTTTTTAGTGATTTACCTTTATACGACTAAAAGTGTCGTATCTAATAGGTCAGGGTGTGATAGCCTCATTCTGTTCGTTGGAAATAATATAAAAGATTCATTTTAGGCATTCCGAATGCATGTCTTTGCCTTGAAATATTCTAAATGTTTGTAATGCAATTAGAATCACTTCATTCCTTGGAACATTTTATGTATGCACAGAAAATACAGGAATGAAGAGATGTAATACAAAAATCGAAATAATTAAAAAAAACGGTTGCAAATATCTCGACTTCTATCTAAAACATTTCAGCGTCACTTCTTTCTATGCAGTTTGAATGATAAACAATTTCTTCGACAGCGTAGCATGACTAACAGTCGAAATTATACATGTTTGAATATTGTTGCGATGTGGGGTCTGACAAGGTACAAAACTTAACATGACAGAGTCAGTCGTGATAGTAATATTCAGTACTCATGTTGACACATCACTGCAAAAGTATTATGTTTTTTTACCCCTGTAGACAATTACCCAGAACTGCTTATTATAAATGGATCAGTCCATTCGTGATAATAAGGAGGGCAATTGGCTTTTACCTCAACAAATATATTAG
>CAHIKZ030005267.1:1315000-1342500 GCA_903632075.3 Acanthosepion pharaonis | reverse complement strand
TAAAAATGTTTAGAGTGTACGCATTTGTGTGTGTATGTCTGTGTGAAGTTTGGCAAAATAGAGAGAAAGTGATTCGCTGAAAGTGAATGCATAATCATGTCATCCATGCTATTGCAAAAATCACAAACAGAAAATTCTAGTACTTTTAAATCCATGGCTTTTTATATACTGAGACATTACGTGAATATTGCAGTATTTAGTCACTGCCGATCTAAATGAAAATAACCTTCCACTTTTGCGACTCATGTTTTAGTTGCTCACATGGATGTAGATTTTGTCTAGTGGAATATCAACCTCTACCTGTTATTTAATGATGAAATGAAAATATTTTGAACACAATTTTGTAGCTACAACTAAATATATTTTGAACGCAATTGCCTGCCTTCTACTACTGGTAAAAATATAAATAATGTATTGCTGGTCGTGTTGCTTTAAAAGTGTATTGTTGTTCATTTTACTATAAAGATTTATTGTTAGTAATTTTTTTATATGAAAATATATTGCTGGTATTTTTATATAAAGATGTATTATTATACTTTCTTAATGTTTTGTTTTGTTTTTGTGGGGTAACTAACTGAGAACGTAACAGTTTCAGCCACTCCGGCTCGGGGTGAACAACAAATACGAGGTGGTTTCCCACTCCTCAAAACCTCGAATCCCCCGATAAGAAGCTTTGCTGCTAGACGTTGTTTATCGCCATACCCACAACTATAAAATCCTTTGACAAATACCCCATATTTATAAGACTAGCAGCGTTGCCCGTGCTTGATTCAAAAATCGTACGACTCATACAGCAATCACTTGACTTAAAATATTTTTCCCTTTCTTGCCTTTAAAGGAGTCCTCTTTGCCGTGCTGATGTTGCTACATGGCTTACTTCTTGCCTAACTAACACTGCGATTTTTTTCTAAGCTCTATACTAAACATTAAATCTATTACGAAAAAAGAACTAAACAAAATGAACACAAAACGATCAGCTTCAAAAAAGGACACGTAACTGGAAAAACCGAATGAAGAAAGAATGTTAACAACAAATATTTTTCACACCCAACCCAGTTCTGCGGAATCAGAATCAACGTTGAGTTTAAGCAAGCGAATGAGCCAATTGGAGTAAAGTGCCATGCAGTTTTAAATTTTTCCCACTTGTGATGAATGCAGCTATCGATTTTTTTTGCATCCTAGCATGCTAGTTAAAATTCGTGTCAGTCAGCTGTTGGCTCTCACGCTGGCCAATGGAATCTTCCTGCCTATTCGTGGCAGCCAGCTATAGGCTCTCATTCTGGCCAGTAGAAAATGACCGCAAACTACATGAAAACTGCCGTAGAAGCATGAAAAAAAAATCGATTATTTCCACTATCGATGGGGGTTGGGAAATGCAATGTAGGTCTTGGCCTTTCTGCTAACTTGGAGCATGTGCATGTAAATTTTGGTGAAAATCCGTCGAAAATTGCGGCCGTGCATTCGTTACACACACACACACACATACACACACACACACGCACACACACACACACACACCTGCCTTTTATAGATAGAGATTAGAAAAAAATCCGTCTCTACCTAATTCTAATTATCAGCGTCTTTTTGTTTCGATTTTAAGCGTAAAACTTAGACTTTGCTTATGTTGCCTGTCAATATTATAGCAAGCATCCTTTCATAGAACCACATCCCTGTTGCCACCAGCCTCATCTTCATATGTAAGCTAATATTTGCATATATCTAAACATTTGGGTAGAAAAATATCTCTGTTACCGTAATCTTTTTCTACCATAATTCTCTCACAAAGCGTTTTTTTGTCTATTCTGAAGGTGCCAAGGTCTGTCCTTTCAATAGTTCAGTTTTTGGCGTGTTGGGTGATGGCTTGTAACGGAGACCCAGGACGTCCTGGAAACATTCGACGAAATGGTTTAAATTTAGAAAGGCCGATTTTATTGCATGGAACTGCAGGAAAGAGCTGTGAGAAGGCTTGTTTGCTTTTAATGAATATTGAAAGAAAATGTGGAGAAGGAACTGATTACGAAAGTTAATTAGTTTCGAGAAATCAGATCGGTTGAGTGATTCTTAAGCAATCGGACACGAATATTAACTTAGTAATTTCGTAAAACTGTGCACACAACTGCTCGATTCTCCAACTGCGGTGAAAATGATTGCAAGTGAAAAGATATTTTCTCCGCAGAAACGTCGTGCGCATCAGTGCACACACACACACATATATATATATATATATATATATATATATATATATATATATATGTGTGTGTGTGTGTGTATGTGTGTGTGTATGTGTGTGCGTATATGTATAAGACAAAGGAAAAACATTTCATGCCAGCACGTTTCGTTCCTTGAGTGACTTTATCAACGTTATTGTAGAAATTTTTATTTAGTAATCGGTATTTATTCACAAAGTAAAGTTATAGAAAAAATAACGTAAAGTTTTCTAATTTTTAATGTGGGAACGCAATAATATGTTTTCAGTCTATTAAACGAAGGTGAGTTATTGTTATATATATATATATATATATATATATATATATATATATATATATATATATATATAAACATTAACTCACTTTATATATATTATGTGTTTTTATTGTATTTTTATTACTTTGTCTAAGTTTTCTTTAATTTTTTTTGCTCATTTCTGTCATTTTAACTTTAATCATTATGACCATGCTAAAATATATATGAATTAGATATTAATTTGTTCCAAAATAGGATTTTCCATCGTTCTGATGTGATTTCATATGCAGAATAAATTCGGACAAAGGGATTTCTGAAAATATCGGCTAAACCGAACAACGAGCAATGTAGTTCTTTTTGTTTTTTTGTTTTTTGTTTTTGTTTTTTTTTGGTTTCCATGGCAATATATCCATCGATAAATTTTCCTCGAAGAATTGTTTTTCTGGAGCCATATTATCAGAACTCGTGACAAACTGGTCAAGTGTTTTCTGGAACAAAGGAGTCCATTTGAAAAAGTATATTAATGATAACTTCGTACCGATATTTCATTGTCTTCTATTTGTAGATTAAGTGTCCGGCTTAATAAATTTAGATTCAGAGAGGCCAGCAAAGGCAAGTCACGTTCGATGTGCTGGCAGAATAGAGAATTGTTCATCAGAGACAGAAAAAAGACAAATGGCAGTAGCAGCGTTAAAGATGTATTAGTTTTTTTTACGGTTTATCAACCTTTTGTGTGTTATTTAAAGCGGCATATTTTGGATTCTAACAATAAGTATTCTTTGCGAATAAATATAACATAAATTATAGTGCTATTATAGAGATTATTTTTACAGATATTTCTTACTATTTAACCCGCAGCTGGGGCCGGATATCCAAGGGTAATTGCGCGTTAGTTAATGTAAATAACTCGAGTGAAATTTCAACTAGGCTTACCAATTTCTTACTCCGAGATGATATCCATTTGATCACCAGAAAATCCTCGAAGTTTTACATGAACACACCACAAGAATAACGTAGTTTACTTTGGAAAATAAGAAGTTCTATCTAGCATATATAACTGATGTTCTGTCATTACTATACTTATACCTTCTGATCGTCGTTCCTTGTCACTGTGAAGGGGCTTGCGTGGTCCATTGTGTGATTCTAAATTCCTGTTAGGGCCAGCTGTGGCAGCAAGGTCAAAATATTTAGCACGACCAACCACAAAGATCTCAACGGTGGAACAAACGGATGATGATTACAACAGATCTCAACGGATGAACAAGCAGATGAAGAGAGCTACACATGGGAGACTGGATTCTGCATGCGTCATTTCATATGTGACGCAGATGGAGGTCATGAAATTAATTGTGTAGGTAACTTCCTGGTAAAGTGAGGTCTACCTTAACAAATCACGCCATCGGCACGTTCTTCTACACTTATTTACTTTTAACTACAACCAACTCTTGCAAAGCCAAACGGCAACAGGGAATGGATGACTAGAGCAGATTTTGATGAAACTAGAAGCTTCTAGTCTTGAAATGCACGAATTGGTGACGAATTTCGTCATTAACGCCGGCGTCATAAAGGAAGCGATCAGCGAAGAAGAAATTAAATACTTCGATACAAGACAAAGACAACGACGAGGGACGTCGATGGTTATATGGATTCCCGCTACTGCATACTGTATCAAATATTATAAAATCTTTAGTTTTAAACGCGAATATTATCAAAAGCTAAATTTAAGTAAGTATTGTTAAATTGTTGATAAATTGACCTGGCTGTCTTCGTCAATATTCCAAGACTTGACTAAATCTCAGGTATCCGTCAATTATCAATCGGGAATCTGTCAGCTGTTCGTGCGACTGAGACGATGACCGACAGATTGAATCGAAAGTTATCTAAAATCTGCCTTATTAGGCGCGCTCGAGTCACGTACCTGTACACCGACGAAGATCACGCTGAGCAGTCGGTGCACGCGCTTCGACCGGCCTGCCTTCCTACATAGTCCCACTGATTAGCAATTTATTCCTAAATATTGGGTTACCACAGGAGGGAACACAGCGTGTCGTAGTAAATTTATTGACTAGAATAAAAACCCCGAGCCGAGGTGTTTTGTACAACCGCTGTTTATGCTGAACGTTGGTTGGTTTAAAAAATAAATTCATTTTATTAAAATCACCACTGGACACGACATGGTTTCACTCCGCTGCATTTAAAGCATTGTAATCGAAACTATTTGCATGCGCTGTTCCTTGCAAGAAGACACGTATTTGAAGAGGCAGTTGGTCGAAAATATAATCCATTGTTCGTCGTCTTCTTTTATTTATGAGTGAATAATACGATGAAGCAAGATGTTTTCAACTGAAAGTGATTTCTCTATTTCTCTTTTTGAAGCTAAAGAATTCCATTGCAATCTTTCTGAATAATCTTTTTAATTTCATATAAATTATAATTTGGTAAAATGAAAAAAAGGAAAGATAGTAAAGTGGAAAATATAGTCTTAATTAATTAGTTTCAGGCAAAATAAAACGTTTTACCTAAAATGATTAATAAGATAGGATATGCCGACTTAGTGGATACAAATTTAAAATGAAAATCAATTATTATTTACGGATCAAATTATTAACCTGTAAAATGTCAACTTCTCATCATGTATAGATATTAAGTCATTAGAAAATATACACTCTTCCAGTAACAAACTTTAAGTCTAAATCGAAAATATTCTGTTAAATAATTGCAGGCGATTTGTCTGTGATATATGTGCGTAAGTTGTAAATAAAAAGAAAACAAATCACGTAACTTATCTGACAAAGTCAGAATCCGCATGATAGTCTGAGTAGCAGCCTAGTGTAACAGTCCGTGGCTGGAAGTTAGTAAGAAATCTCCCTGTATCCTGTCCCTATCACAAGGAAGATAAAACTGGAAGTAACTGAACTAAAATATATAAAACAATTTTTGAAAAATATCTCAAAAATTTCTAGAATATTGAAGTTTTGGATTTAAACATTATCTGCTTTATTTTCTCCAGTTTATTTCCGTTTTCTTTGTGGATGAGTTGAATATTTTTACAAGGTGAAATTTTCACCTACTAAACATTTCGCACCATATTAAGACAGATCAACGATGGCCCGAATTTTGAAAATTTATGATTCTTGCATAGCACTAAAAAAAAAAAATCTCATGCTTATTTAACAGGTTTTTAATCGTAGATTGTTTATCAGTCAACCTATATTTATTTATTCTTATCTGAATAAATTATGATTTTATTTTATGAATCAAATTAATAAATAATACATTTAAAAAAAATGATTGAATTATAATTTTAGTTTTATAAGGTAAATTTGCCCCGGAAAACAATTGTAATGAAAATTTCCATTCTGGTGTGAAATTGCCTGATTAATTCCAAAATAAAAATAAAAGTTTGCGGAAGAAAATCGTTTAGGAGTTATTGACGATATAAGTTCGGCCTTATTCGCGTCTACCCTGGCTACCATTATTGGCGTTGTTTACATACCTTTGCCTCGATAGTAATGCGCGGAAGCTTTCTGAGTTAACGGCCTTTTACTGATTATCTTTTCTTTATTCGTGCACTGTGCTGTAATCAAAACGAGTGAAGCTTCTGCGCATTAATATTCTAGGCAAACATATGTAAACAAAGCCAGTAATGGCGGTTGAGCTGTAACCGCGACGCGAATGTGGCCGAACTTGTATTGTTGATAACTACTAAACGGTTTTCTCCTGCATACATATATTATTATTTCCGAAATACGCATACAAATTTACACCAGAATGGAAATTTTCATTACAAATAGTTTGGTAATGATTATGGTTTTTCGAAATTGTCTTCATTGTCGATTCATGATTTCCGGGTATTTTTCTAATATGGGATACAATAACCTTCAAAAGTTAAAAAGATACTGAAACATTAATCGGGTAATAGTTGAAGTGGTTGCGAAATGTTTAATTATGATATAGGTTAATTTTGTATTGATCAAGTTAAGATTGTATTGATCGAGGAAGCATCATCTTGGGAGTCAGTTCCACAACGTAGCGTTTCGTTGGAATATGTCATGTATATCAAATGAAAAATGGTTCGTCGGAAGAAGCTATTTGAATAGAACTTAAATCTCGCCAATGGGATATAAATGCTATGAGGGCGGTTCACTACAATGTGCGTGAGCTGCCAGAGCTTAGCCTGAGATTATGACTGGTGAAAATAAGGAAATAAGGAATGGAAATATTGATAGAGGTTTACGAAATTTTGTCTGTGGTAAAGAGTTTAGAGAATGGAAAATAATTCATCACCCACAAGGACGCAAAAACCTTTTGAACGTCATCGAGGACACTTATGCGTAAAAAACAGAAAGGTGAAACATGGTGAAAAAAGAAAATTTGGACAATTTACTTGATAGGACATATTTGAAGGAAAGCGTGACATGGGGAAAAATCCGTCCTTGCATCGAATATTGTTGTCATATATGATCTGGTGCTCCCACTATTTGTCTTGAGGTCCTTGACAAAATCAAGAGACGAATATGCAAGATGATAGGTCCTGATCTGGCATCTAGTCTACAATCGCCTTTCCACAGACGTGCTGTGGTCTCCCTCTGTCTCTTCTACAAATATTTTCACGGCAACTGTTCCGACGAATTACTGTCTCTGGTTCCCGGACTTCATGAATTTAAACGTCCTAACAGGCTGGCATCTCGTTCTTAACTTTTCACTGTCAAAACGGTTAGATATAACCGTCTCTTTTTCTCAAACAGCTTTTTCTCCCGCACTTCCCGTCTGGGGAACTCACTTCCCCTTACTTGCTTCCCCGATGATTATAATCTTCAAATATTCAAGTGTAATCCTTCTGTAGAACAACATTTCTGTTGCTTCAAGTCTCTTCTTCATCTGTGAGGAGATTGTCCAGCATTTACCGCCATACAGGAGGACTGACATTATGTAACAATTAAAAATGTTACTGCTTCGATAATCTTTAGTTTCATAAAATAATTTAATTGAATACAAAAACGATTAAAACTGTATCGACAATGAAATAAAAAAAAATCCGGGCAGACACACGATTCTCGGGTTGATATCTAAAAAAAAAAACGCAAATTTTTATAAATAAATTAAAAAAAAAAAACTTAGGAGATTAGTTTTAAGAATGACACATAAAATAATTCCGGTTTTTTGTATGTCTTTGACCCAGATATGTGATACTTTTAACCATAAAATTCTATCTTGGGTACCTGAGAAATGAGGTTTCATTCGTCGAATACATCGCCTCAGTATTGCATATAAATATGTCTTTTGATATTCCCTTATGGATAAAACTAAACAATAAAGAATTCATTTCTTCAGTTTCGTGTCTTGATTTGCATATTAGAATTTGCTTCTAGATTACGTCTGTCTAAATATGTACTTCATTATCTTTCTTTTTCTATAAATAACATAATTTTCCTGTTTTCTTTATTTACCAGCTTTATTTTACTCTGCCACTCTTTCTCTATCTACTGCCTTTCTTTTTTTACTTTTTTTGGTTCCTCTTTCTCTATCACTCACTCTCTCTTTCTCTCTCTCCTTTCACGCATTCATTTCTATCTGCTTGCTTTCTTTTCTGTTATTTCTCCGGAATTTCGTCCATTTTGTTTCGGTTTCTATGTTCCTTATTTATTTCTATTGAACACTCTTTATTTCCTGTAACATATTTTATTTCTTTCCGTCTTTGTTTCTAGATTTCTCTTCTCTCTTTTCGCTTCCTGTCGTTCATTTTTGTTTCATCTTCTCTTTCTTCCTTTTGTTTCACTATAGTTCTTCCGAAATTAGTAGTTCTTTCTATTTTCTTTCTTTCTTTGTTATTACTGTCTTTCGTTATTAATTTTATTCTTTTTATTATGGTTTTCTTTTCATTCATTTTACCTCCTTTCTTTTTCGCTATTTCTTTAAACTTGTTCTTTTATTACTTTTACTCTTTCCTCCTTTCTTTTAAACTTTATATCTTCCTTTCTTCTCGCTTCTTTCTTTCATTGTCTTTCTTTCTTTCCTTCCTTCTTTATTTATATATTTTCTTACAATCTATACCTATTTTTTGCTTGTTTCTCTTTCTTTTTTTTATTATTTATCTTCAATGTTTCCTTTTATGTCTTTCCTTCAAATTGTTCCTCGCTTTAGCTTCCCATTTTCGTCCCAATTCAATGTTTCTTTCTTTCATTCATTCATTCGTTCTTTCTTTCTTTCTTTCTTTCTTTCTTTCTTTCTTTCTTTCTTTCTCCGTTATATTACTTTCGTTCTTTTTCACCCATTTTTATATCTTTTTTATTACCAAAAATCGTAAAATATAAGAAAAGAAAAAATATTTGTGTGTTCGATTTTTTAGACTACGACGCCAAATCACGTTTAACTTGATTTTTGAAACGTGTGAACTACTCAGAAATTTCATTTTTGAACCTTTCATTTGAGGAGAAAAGGGAAATAAAACGAGGATGCGATTTATGACAAAAGACGACGAATGGGAGGGAGAATCATGTTGTTTCTCTGTAAACCAAATAAACCTTAGGTTTTTGTTAATTTCATTTTATTTTCGTAATAACTGTGGCAAACAACAAAAACATCTTCAGGTAGAAAGCTGATATTATGATTTTTTTTTCACTTTGCATTTGCCTACGTCTTATTTGTCGTGATGCTAAAATAATTATTTCGACAATTGAATAGAAATATACAGTTATTAGTAAAAGAAAAGATCATTCATTTCTTTAATACTAATAATATTTTGAAAACCCATGAAAAATCATGTTTTAAAGACATGTATTCTGATAGATGTAGCAGACCGAGTTGACAAAAATATATCTCTATAAACGCTTGAGAAAATAAGTAGATTGTAGATTTATCTGCATACAATAACTGGAATTGTATAATTTTCTCCCTCTGTCTCTTTCTCTCTGATTGCATGGTACCTCAATTGTTTGCATCTTCTGATACGAAAACATGTTTCTTGAAGTATATGGTTAAGATTGGGGCAACTCGTACTACAAAAGAAAAGATAAACACAATAATTATAGCAAGAAGAAGAAACCGAAGAAGAAAAAACAGAAGAAGAAGATGAAGAAACAGAAGACGACGAAGAAGAAACAGAAGAAGAAGAAGAAGAAACAGAAGAAGAAGAAGAAACAGAAGAAACAGGAGAAGAAGAAGAAACAGAAGAAGATGAAGAAACAGAAGAAGAAGAATAAGAAACAGGAGAAGTATAAGAAGAAGAAGAATAAGAAACAGGAGAAGAAGAAGAAGAAGAAGAAACAGGAGAAGAAGAAGAAGAAGAAACAGAAAAAGAAGAAGAAGAAACAGAAGAAACAGGAGAATAATAAGAAACAGAAGAAGAAGAAGAAACAGAAGAAGATGAAGAAGAAGAAACAGAAGAGACGGAAGAAACAAAAGAAACAGAAGAAGAATTAGAAGAAACAGAAGAAACATGAGAAGAAAAAGAAACAGAAGAAGATGAAGAAGAAACAGAAGAAGAAGATGGAGAAGAAGAAACAGAACAGACGGAAGAAGAAACAGAAGAAGAAGAAACAGAAGAAAAAGAAGAATGAGAAGAAAATGAATAAGAAGAAGAAAAAAAACTGAAGAGGAAGCAGAAGAAGAAGAAGAAGAAGAAACTGAAGAATAATAAGAAGAAACAGGAGAAGAAGAAGAAGAAGAAGAAGAAACAGAAAAAGAAGAAGAAGAAACAGAAACATTTCAATACAACAATCCTGATGTAACTTTATATATTTATCGTCACGGATTCTGCTCCACAATTTTTTTTATAATTTGATATTTTGTTGTTGTGTTATTAGATGTAATTATTCTTTTATTTTCACTGTACTATGTCCTTTCAAGACGTAGGCGATCATGGCTCCCCACATCTCTTTATCCCTTGCAGCTCTCAACAAGTTCCTTCCTTCTGCTTCCTCCCCCAGACCACGTTCTGTTATCCATTTGCTTAAGCCCGCCAGGTATGTAATGCATTGTTTTCCCTTGTCTCTCTTCTCTCTCTATTCGACCCGTGAGTATCGGATTCTCCAGGCCTTCCTTCCTCATTATGTGTCCCTGTATCTTCAGCTGCCTGTTCCTGATATTAGGTATAAGCCTCCTCCTTGTTTGCACCCTCTTTAAGACCTTATTGTTGCTCACACTCTTAGTCCATGATATCTTTCGCATCCTTCTGTACAACCAATCGAGTCTCTTCTTCACCTTTTGGGAAATCGCCCAAACTTTCGCTGCCGTAAAGAAGGACAGATGTCACTTAACAGCTCAGTATCTTTTTTTGGTTACCAAAGAATTCATTCTGTCTTGCAATACTCTGACCAGCTTTTGGAATGTTTCTTTGGCCATCCCATTACATCTACCCATCTCAGTGTCGGACATATCGTCCTCTGTCAAGACGCTTCTCATGTACTTAAACTTCCCCGTCTCCTTGATTCTAGTGTTTCCGACCTGCAAATCGCATTTCGGGCTCATCCTTTTATTGATGACCATGCATTCTGTCTTCTTGTTGTTTATTCTTAGTCCTTTCTTCTTACGTTACGTCGCAACATTCTGTAGGAGATTT
The DNA here is from genome assembly GCA_903632075.3 of Acanthosepion pharaonis. Taxonomy (NCBI): domain Eukaryota; kingdom Metazoa; phylum Mollusca; class Cephalopoda; order Sepiida; family Sepiidae; genus Acanthosepion; species Acanthosepion pharaonis. Next base: position 1,331,477 of record CAHIKZ030005267.1, on the reverse strand, counting down.
TGTAATTATACGAGGACAATCATAAATAATTTGTAACAAAGGAATATATCATTAGGTGAGATTAGGTTGCTAATCCATTGCTATTTATTTCTTTTGTTCTGTATTTTATATATTTGAAGATTTTATTTCGAATGATTTAGCAATCCGATTTTTTTCATACATATGACAATCATATTTTATTTGTTTTCCCGTTCCTTAGTAATTTACGCGCGTTAAGTCTTGCCATATCCTCGGATGAATTATGGACCTTTTTTTCTTGTTTGCGACGAACGACGGTAGAAAATATGTCGGAGACACCGCTTGGTTTTACTGTGAGAAAAGAAAGCATAGGTAATAAGATGAAAAAAGAAAGGAAAGACAGAAAAAATCAAGAAAAAAGAAAGATTTCATGCATTTAACGTCTGTTTCAAGGAAGAGACAAAACTTGTCATTTTTTAAATGTTTCATTTGTATCCGTTTACTTGTTAAATATGGACTTGCATTCATTCTGATGATTTTTATTGCTATATTTTATTAAAGCCATTCAGCACAAGTATCTAAAGATGCAATAGAGGAATTTACATTCGTATTTTATAGTCGTTAATCTCGTAAAGAGCTTATTCAATCATTAAATTCCGAATTAGGTTCCATCAGAAAATTCAAATAGGAAAGCTGTAATATTTTCACTGTTACTGCGAATGGAATTATCTGAATAAAACCAACTAGAATTCTCTTGGGGGAAATATAGCCCAAGCAACCGTAAAACATATATTATGGCATCAGTATTAAGAGAATATTTATAGAATAAAACGAGAATAACAAATGTTGGTGATTTGTGGAAGTGAGATAGATTTTTCAACGACGAAGTTCTGGAGACCATAGCAAAAAAAGGCATATACATCTGGAAGAGACAAGTAATATTTCTGGTGTACATAATACGGAAGGAGGGCGTCGAAAATTTGAGACTCACAGGACAGAATGAAGGTAGGAAACACAGGGGAAAGCAAAGTATAGCCTATTTGATGAGTTAAAGTGAAGGGATGACGGAACATATTTTGGGAGAGGTGTCAAAAAGCCAAAAGTTATTAAGAGACGCAGAGGACAGAAAATTTTGGAAAGCCATGTTCACCAAGATTATGAAGGGACACGACACATAGAAGAAGAAAAAGATCAAGATCATCAAGAAGAAGATCAAGAAGACGAAGAAGATCATCAAGAAAAAGAAAAAGATCAAGAAGATGAAGAAGATCATCAAGAAGAAGAAAAAGATGAAGAAGATCATCAAGAAGATCAAGAAGACGAAGAAGATTATCAAGAAGAAGAAAAAGATCAAGAAGATGAAGAAGATCATCAAGAAGAGAATTCTACAAGCGAGAAGCGTAAGAAGAAAATATTTTCAACTAGATCAAGAAGATTATCAAGAAGAAAAAGATCATCAAGAAGAAGAAAAAGATGAAGAAGATCATCAAGAAGAGGAAAAAGATCAAGAAGAAGATCAAGAAGATGAAGAAGATCATCAAGAAGAAGAAAAGATGAAGAAGATCATCAAGAAGAAGAAAAAGATGAAGAAGATGAAGATCATCAAAAAGAAGAAAAAGATGAAGAAGATCATCAAGAAGAAGAAAAAGATGAAGAAGATGAAGAAGATCAAGAAAAAGATCATCAAGAAGAAGAAAAAGATCATCAAGAAGAAGAAGAAAATCAAGAAGAGCATCAAGAATAAGATCTGTAAAATAGTGGATGTTGTTGAGGCAAGGCGAGTTCAAAGAAATAGAATGTAATGTGTAGAATTTGAAAACGACTGCCATGACTCTCCTTCACGTCTCATGTGTGATAAATATTAAATAGTGCGCAAAGTAATAGAAATCTCTCCCAGAATTCAAATCACTCAGAAAACATTATTATTATTATTATTATTATTATTATTAACACCCCATAGTTTAAATAAACAAAATAGGATAGGTTTGGCGAATTAAAAATCCGTTAGGTTCACATTTGAAAAAAAAAAAAATCTCATGAAATATATGAATTCGTCTCTTCTACCACAGCTGTCGTATTTAATTTTGGTTGGGAAGAAGTCTAGAAGGATAGCGCTGGTATATTTTAATCATTTTAACCCATGCTTAGCCTCTAGGGTGAAAGGTGTTACACAGAGCGAATTGAAACACAGACGGCAATAAAAACATGATTCAGAGAGACAGAAGATGACAACTGAAATTGCAATTAAATTATTGAAAATCGTAGTTGACAGAAAAGCAGGGCGAAGGAAGTGAATTCTACAAGCGAGAAGCGTAAGAGAAGAAACTATTTGTACTGAATTTAATATTACAACCAGCAATGCCAATAGTGAATTTAAGAGACGTAGATGCCAATCTAGTAATGGGCTTAAAGTCGATGAAGACGACGTACAAGCGAAGAAATTTCATCGAAATAGTTACCGTAAATGATTTACAGAAAAGGCATGGAGAAGCTAACTTATGTCGGTAGGAAAGTAACTGAAACCAAGATGTCAGGTTAGGTCTGATAAAGTCGCCGATAATTACTTTCTTTTTTTAAATATCCCCCTTTTTTATTGAAGGCTCAAGCTATTTCTTCAGCTCATTGATAAAATCGAAATACTTATCACTTTATATATTTTGTACATATTAAAGCGAAGGCATAAAGTTGAAGCTGGAAGCTGAAGTAAAGGCAGAATGTAATGCGAATTTGAGGACGATAAGGAAAAAGAATGAACACAAATAGCTCTGCGTTAAAAAAATAAAAAGAAATAGACTAATTATTGAGGATAGCGTTGATTTGTAAGGTAATGATTTCAAAGAGTAGATTATCATAAATATGGAAAAGACTTGAATACTATGAGGATATTTAGGATAGATAGCGATTGTCGCTATCTTGAAGAAGTTGAGATTTTAGTGATCGGGTAATTATCCTCACGGCAGTCATGTTTATACTAAAACTGTTCTAAGAAAAAAAGATGTATGCGTAGAAGTACTTTATATGAAATATGAACGGAATGAGAATGAGTTGACCCTGTGTAATTGCTCAGGCGTGTCCAACATATGAAGGTCTCTACTGACGGAGCCAAGGAGAGTATTTCACCTGTACACCTGTCATGCAAATTGCGATAGAGTAGCAATGTAAAAGCAAAATTTCGTCTCTGGGAAAGGGGTTGTAGGGTGGAAGACTATCCATCACCCACAAGAAAGAATGTAAGAATAGGTATGACTGGTTAAGGTAGGGGATCAAGTTTTAACTGTGTAACGAGTGGATTTTCCCCATTCATACCTAACCATATGCGCCGACTAGTATCTGTCTTAAAAAAAGTTTGACTGATTAATTAGATATTGTTTATGGTTTTTCAACCGTTCCCGGGTTGTTTAAAGCCGAAAGGTATTTTTGATTGTAGTTATAATACTTCGTATATTTGTAGGTATAATATTTCTTTTGCAAATGAACAATTTTTACGGATAACAATGACTTTTCTTGATAAGTTCTATGATTTAACCCGTAGCTAGAGGGATTCATACATTTCCTAATGACAATTGTGCTTAATTAAAGGTAACGAACTCGACTGGAATTCGAACACAAATCTCCGATTATTCATTCGGAACAACTATCCATTGCACCACCCGCACATCATCTAAAAAAGAAAGTCATAAGATATATTTGATTTTGAAATTCAAACAAATTGCCCAATTTAAACGGAAGACGCCATATAAATAAGAAGAATATAAGACAGTGTAAATTTCGTTGTTCCGTAAAACCATAAAGTAAGCACGGTACAACCCCCCTAAAAAAAAAAACTTTAATAGGGGTTAAATCCGAAGCTAACAGGAAGTCTAAGTCAGAGGTTAAATTTGGAAGGAGGCTAAGACTTTTATTAAACCGGTTGCTGGGCTAAATCAATTCTCAAATTTGGTTAGTGCTAAGTCAAATACTAAAGTCGGGGAGTGGCTAACTCAGATGTTAAAAGAGGGGTTGGGCGAAATCAAATACTAAAAGCTTCTTTTTTTTTCTTTTTTTTTTGTACCATGTTCTTTCATGAGGTAGGCGATCATGACTCTCCACCTCGCTCTATCCCTTGAAGCTCTCAACAAGTTCCTTCGCTCTGCTTCCTTCACCAAACCACATTCTCTCATCTATTGGCTCAAGTCCGCCAGCTATGTCACACGTTGTTTTCCCTTGTCTCTCTTTCCTTGACTATCAGATTCTCCAGGCCTTCCTTCCTCATTATGTGTCAGAGAAACTTCAGCTGTCTCTTCCTGATATTAAGTACTAGCAGCATGGCCCGGCGTTGCCCGTGCTTGATTACAAAATCGTACGACTCATACAGCAATCGCTATCACTTGACTTAAAAAAGTTCTGCCCTTCCTTGCCTTTAAAGGAGTTCCCTTTGCCGTGCTGATGTTGCTATATGCCTTACTTCTTGCCTATCTCACACTGCAATTTTTTTCTAAGCTCTATACTAAACATTAAATCTGTTACGAAAAAAGAACTAAAAAAAATGAACACAAAACGATCAGATTTAAAAAAAAAGGACTCGTAACTGGAAAAACCGAATGAAAAATGAATTTTAACAACAAATATTTTTCACACCCATCCTAGTTCTGCGGAATCAGAATCAACGTTGAGTTTAAGGAAACGAATGAGCCACTTGGAGTAAAGTGCCATGCAGATTTAAATTTTTCCCACTTGTGATGAATGCAGCTTCCGATTTTTTTTTTTGCAAGATAGTTAACATTCGTGTCAGTCAGCTGTTGGATCTCAAGCTGGCCAATAGAATCTTCCTGCCTATTCGTGACAGCCAGCTATTGGCTCTCACTCTTACCAGTAGAAAATGGCCGCAAACTACATGAAAACTGCCGTAGAAGCATGAAAATATTGATTATTTCCACTATCGATGGGAGTTGGGAAATGCAACGTCGGTCTTGGCCTTCCCGCTAACTTGGAGTATGTGCATGTAAATTTTAGTTCAAAATTGCGGCCGTGCATTCGTTACACACACACACACACACACACACACACATCCTTCCTTTTATAGATAGAGATAATCATCCTCTTGTTTGCAACCTTTCTAAGATCTTATCGTTGTTCACCTGGTTAACTAAAAGCTAGTCGGTGCTAAATCTGATGTTATATTCATAGGAAGCCTAAGTTAGATGTTAAAAGCGTGTGGGGGTATAAATAGAGAGTTTACATTTTTAACATTGGCCATTTTCCCGCTAAAAAGGAATAGATTTTAGATCTATTATTCTATTATAAAAAATATTTTGTTTTGAATTTAAACGCATTTATTATTTGCTTTTCACTTTTACTCATTTTTGGAATGAAATCTAAAGTTTTTTTTTTCCCCCGATCATAAGTTTCGTATATAAAATCTTTAAAAACTAATGTTTAAAATAACTTAAAATTAAATTTTATTCAGACAATATTTTTTTTATTTAGTAAATGTAGAAGATTAATGGCAGCAATTTAATTTCTTATGGCACATTGTGAGGAAAGCCGGCTTAGAGAATATGACAGTCACAAGATATATTGAAGGCAAAAGAGATAGAGAAAAGCAGCGAATAACCTACTCAACGAGCTTGTGTAAATGGTTGGCAGAATAAGAAATGTGGAGAGACAGCATAAAGAAGCAATCTTTCAAAGAACAATAAGTTTTGGTGAGCCATTATAGTACACACCCTGAAAATGGTTTTAGTTAAATGATACAGCGTTACCAGAGACTGAGGCGAAGAAGACAGTTTTAGTCTTTTGTTCCGTTCTCCGTTCAAAGCTGGTTAGGCCTAAGGCTTTCTGCTTAAACATTATTACGTCGGCTTAAAGATCTGTAAGAAAATGAAAAGTAATCACATGTAATAAAATGTGTAAAGTAATAAGAATTTCGCTTTCATCAGTGAGCTGCAGAATCCTGGCCATTTAGAAAAAAGAAGCATTACTTAAACCTGCTAGAATATAAAGAATCGCGCTGGAATATTAACTCCAGTGTAAGACTTATAAGAAAACCTCCTTAATATAATCGGCATGAATATTGAAGATTTTACGGGAGCCGTTAGAACACTTGTTGTAGATTCATAGCAACAGCCCTCATATACTGATACTAAACATCATACTTTATTTCTGTCCGCTATTCTGATAATTACTTTAGTTTTTACTAACAATGAGGCTACAATAGATATATTCTGAATTTCTCGCGGACCAAATAGATTAACAACTGTTGGCAGTTGTTTTACGATGTATTGTAAAGGGAGAGGAAGAGAAATTAATAATGATGGAGACTGACGAATCAAGACAATAAAATGAACAAAAGCGTGAATTGGAATTATGAAGAAATGACTGGAAACAAAGCAGCTTTGCTATGAAAAAGAAATATTGATGGGAAGTTTTTGGCGCCACCCAAGGCTGTAAATTAACTGTATGAATATTTCAAATTGTATATGCATCCGGTTGCAAATTGAGATATAATTGATAAATAATATTGTTTTATTTTTAATGTTCTTGTATTATATTTAAATATATACAATGCAGGGGAGTTATAAATGTAAGTAAATAATATTACCATCAGCCTAACATTTATATTTACAAAAATACACTTATAAATGAAAAACAGCATGACGTGGAAACAACTAAACGAGTATTTAATATATTTTCTGTTTACTTTGTCGACACATGGCACAGTGGATAAAGGCGTTAGTTAGATCCAGTGACAGAACCCAAAGAATGTGAGTTCAATACCTGGTTAAGGCAGTGGAGAACTTGGAGAGGAGATTAACAGGAGATAACTGATAACTGAAATACATTAGACATGGCACGTGGAACTAGAACAGTCTACCCCAGTGAGCGTAATAAAGGTTTCAGTTCGACATTCCAAGCAAATGAAGAAGGTCGGAACGTACACTGGCCGAAAAGTTGTCATAAATATGGCGACAAAGTTGAGGACAATAGTCCGAATAATGTAAATAGTGTACATAATGCCTCATCTCAGGAATATAGACAGATATTTTCTGTTCATACGTTTTTTTTTATAGATAAAATTTATTAAAGTAAATGTTCTGTTTTTGTTTTTTAAATAAGCAGTATTAATTACATTTACCTGCCTAAATGTTAGCGAAATTTCGTAGAATATATGCGTTCTCCGACAGGAATCGAATCTGTGTCAATTTATCTGACGTGCTATACCACTCAGCTACAGTAAAGCGTCTGGCTAGCAAAGTTCAAATTATGGTTTATAAGCAAGAATTCCTTGGATTTTGCTAACCAGACTCTTCTCTCGAGCTGAGTGGCATACCACGTCAGATCAACTGACGGTTACGTATAGAATACAGGTTCGATTCCTGTCGGAGAATTTTTTTTTTTTCCGAAACTTCTCTAACATTCATGCAGGTAAATTTAATTAATGCTGTTTATTTAAAAAAAACAAACAAAAAACAGAGAATTTACTTTAATAAATTGTATCAATAAAGAAAAAAAAACGTATAAACAGAAAATATATTAAATAATTGCCGGGCTTAATCCATTTCATAAATGGTATTATCTATTTCCTGGTTGTTATGTGACCTTGGAGACACGAGAGACAGTAAGAATGAGAAAAATTTGGCCAAAAATATATGGTTCAGGATTCAATATAATGATAAGGTAAAGTAAATATTGTGTATACTGTCTTTCACATATTATTTATTGATATGTGTAATGATTATCCATATAATTTAGTTAGAGAATACATTAATTATTGTTTATGTCTGGAGATGGACTTTTAATGGTTGATGACTATTGGTACATTTTTTTATTTCTGCGGGCATATTAGTTTCGTTTGATGTGGATGTGAAACGTGACAAAAATGTCTTTTGAAATCAGTTCATATAAAAAATATTAGAAAGAAAGTGATAAAAAAGAAGAAAAAGGTACAATAATGAAAGAAAAGAAAGATATGAGTAGAAAAAGAGAGCGTATAAGAAAGAATTAAAAGCAGGAACAAGGAAAAAGAAAGGTGAAAGATTAAAAGGGGCGGTCAGTAGAGAAGGAAGTGATATGTAAGAAAAAAGTAAGCCTAATAAATAAGCAAAAAGAAATAAATAAAGGAAGATTAAAAGAGCACTAAAGAAAGAGATGACATTAGAGAAAAGGAAAGACTAAGAGAGAAAGAAAAAGAAGAGAAAAAATAGAAACAAAATACGCCGTAATGAAGAAGGCAGTCACAAGTAAAGTAAAGAAGGTCTAAGGGAGAAGAAAGAAAGAAAGAAAGAAAGAAAGAAAGAAAGAAAGAAAAAAAGAAAGAAGACAAAAGGAAAAAATAAAGACAATACATACAAACATGAAGAGATAAAAGAAAGGAAAGGTGAACAAAAATTGAGAAAGACAAAAGGGAAAAAGATATGCGAACATATAAGCAATGGAGAGAGAGATGAAATTATATATATATATATATATACACTTGTGGCAGATAATTCAAACTATATCTATAATTATTACTGTTTTGTTTATTTGCTGTATATACACGTTTGTACACACCTGAGGTATTCAGATTTTTGCACAGAGAAATCTTTTAAAGCTTACACCCACGTACAACAATGATCTAATTATGCAAACTGTCGGACTTTGCTTTGGAATTGCATAAGAAGCAAGACAAGAAATGTTCCTTTTAAGGTGTTACTGTCTCGAGGTTTTATTACACTCTGTTCCTTGGAGATTAACACATTTTCGACAAATGGTAGACTGTTTCTCAGCTTGGAGATTATTAAAAAGGAAAGGAGTGTACTGTAGTTTTCATGTATGATAAATTATATAACACTTCACTATCCTATATTCATATTTGTTTATTACACATCTATCTATCTATCTATCTATCTATCTATCTATCTATCTATGTTCGTTCCATATTCCATTATTTGGATAAAATGAAATTTTTCTCGCATTTTCACCACATTTTGATAAATATTTCTCTCAAAATCTATGTTTCTGTCTAACTGATATCTATCTCAGTTCTACATTTCTATCTTTTCATATCAATCACATTCATATATATATAATGGCTCGGACGGAATTGTTAATCGCAAAGCCAAGTCCCATTTCCGTTGGATTCTTTATATTAATGTAACAGCAAATACCCATAAAAAAATTAGGAATCCACATCTTCTCCCCAAGTTATGGATTAATTAGTAAGAATTGCATCACTAAACAATTAGTATAATCCAAAATTATGTACAGAATTTAAACAAGCCGCACATGTTTGATAAACCATAGAAAACGAATCAATCAATCCCTCATTTATCGATCTATCTATGTCTATCACTCTCTCTCTCTCTCTCTCTCTCTCTCTCTCTATATATATATATATATATATATATATATATATATATATATATATATATATATATATATGAGTGTGTGTGTGTGTGTGTCTGTATTGCAACAGAGGTATGCTGATAGAGTTTTGTAAGAGATATGTTCTAAATATTGCTGCGCTCAGCAGAGTCTCTAATGAAGAAAAATGCAGACAGTATGTCTGCATCAATCATTAAAATAAAAAAAAATTGCTACTTGGCTTCAACAAACAGCATTTCACGTCATTGAATTTTTATGTCTTCAGCAACGACCAAACGAGGAATCACATCATATATATATATATATATATATATATATATATATATATATATATATATATATATAGATTATATATATATATATATATATATATATATATATATATATATATATATATATATGTATGTATGTATGTATGTGTGCGTGCGCGCGTGTTTGTTGGTTATATATATATATATATATATGTAGGTATTTACATGTGTATGTATTTACATAAATATTAACTAAAAGACAATGATGCGTACTCGAAAATGTTTTGTGTATATACATATATATATATATTTATATATATATATATATATATATATATATATATATATATATATATATCCTTTTATATAAAGCCTTTTGTATAATTATGTGTATATATATGCATACGCATATAAATACACACATATATATATACATATTTATATAAATACACACTTATTTATATATATATATATATATATATATATATTTGGTTGGATAGATGTGAGTTTGTGACCTGGGTTTCACGCTTTAGCGATCGGCAGACATTGTCGCTAAAGCGTGAAACCCAGGGTCACAAACTCACATCTATCCAACCAAATATGTTAGCTTTCTGATATTGAGCCTTAATAATAATATATATAAATAATTATACATACTTATATTTATTTATATTTATATACACTTTTCACACACACACACACACACACACACACACACACACATATATATATATATATATATATATATATATATATATATATATTAATTCATTTACATGCACATGCACACACAATGTTAATTCACTTATATAATTTATTATATTCTTATATAGATATTGATAGTGTGTACATAGATATTAATAATCCATGTTGATCATCAGTTTCACACCATTAAGATATAAAATACTTCTTTCCTCTAAGCTAGCAAATTCAAACCATATATTTATTTATATTTATATGTACACTGTTGCATATTTATGTAAATGTGTGTATGTATATCTATATTTCTATCTATTTATATATGTATATATGTGTGTGTGTGTTTTCTCTGTGCGTGTGCATGTAAACTAATAGAATTTTGTGCATGCGCCAAAATGTACATGTTTCACGTGTATTCGTCTTGTCAAAAAGCCTTCTTTAATCGAGCACAGGCGACGCGTCTCTTCGAAGTTACAAGAAATTAAATTATTCCAAGACTAAATATCAAACCGTCAAAGTGTCTTTATGCATGTAAATGTATAATCATATAATATAATGTGGGATTGAGATGATAATGCATATAATATTTGGGAGCCCGTGTCTGTGTTTATGTGTGTGTGAGTCTCTAGTAGATATTGCGTTCGTTATTTTTTCGTATGTTTAATTGGGAACCATTTGTTTAAATAAACGTACGTTAGATTCTTTAAGAATGGATTCAATAAAGGTTTCTTTCTTCTTTTTCTCCATATCTCATTCTCTTACGAAGCTTTAATAAAAGTAAAACATCAGATTGATAACCGTTTCGTATTTCTTCTTTATCCGATCATGCGTATGTATGTATATATGTGTGCACTTGCGTGATTTTGTATCGATATAATCAGAGTATATTCATGAATTTATGATCACCCTTAGAGTTTCGTGGCTTGAATTTAAAAGACAATATTCGTTCTGAACTTGTTTAGTTAAAAAAGAATAGAAATGATTTTATAAATAGGCTTGAGACAATAGATGTTAGCGAATAATTTTTTTTCCACGTCTACCGCAACAAAATCCCGGGAGACATTATATGTTTCTCTCACACACTAGGAAATATATCACACATTGTGGATACAGTGAACTTGTTTCCCGATATTACGAGAATGTTCTTCTATATACCTTCTTCAGGTACGATTTCTGTAGCTCATAGCAGTCGTTTCTTCTTTTCCACACACCCCTTCTCTTTGTTCTGGTTGCTATTTACACAAAGATATCATTACGCTAGGTATGCCACTTGGCTTCGATACATCTTGTGAGTATCAGATTCTCTAGACTCTCTTTCCTCAGTATATCTCCTAAAAATCTCAAATCTCTCTTTCTGCTTCTAAATCTATATAACTCTATGTTTACCATTCGTCTATGCTTGAAATATTGCTGCCATATATGGCCCGGGCCCCTTGGTATTTACGTTAAGTTCCTTGATAAGATCCAAAGAAGAATCAGCAACATTATTGGCCAAGATTTGCCGGCTTGTGTTCAGCCACCGCCGTAAGGTTGCATCTCTACATCGTTTCTGAAGTTATGCAAATCAAATAAACCACAATAATTCAAAAAGTTCTGAACCAATATTTTTCAAATTTAGCCTCGTCCATTTCCACATTTAATAAAATATTTAATTAAATTGTTTGCCATTGTCAATATGGTTAGTTTTTGCGATATTGGGAATTTACAAAAACGGCCTGACTGAAGTTATTAGGCAGATTAAACTAATATTAGTTTAACACCTCTGAAATTTAATAAAAAATATTTTTGTCCATAATATATGTTGAAAACTGGGTAAAGGAATGGATCTAACAACGCAACCTACTGCGGCGACCTACGGCGGGAAAAAAATCTGCCTCCTTTGTCACATATCGAAAGATACATGATCGCCTACCCATGTACCACGCATGGCACATAACTGACTGGTGGGGGTGATATTGATTAAAAAAAAAAATGTAGGACAGTCTTTTTGTTCACTTAAACTTCGTTACTTACATGCTCCAGGCCTGATATTATCAGCATCCTTATCAAGAGCAATGTCTCTGTGATCCCAAGTCTCCTAATTATCTTTCAGGAAATTCTCCAGCATTTACAATAATATATTCAGGTTGTATCTGCAGTGGTAAGCAGGATTTAACAAGCAGTATTCCATTTGATGTATGGACTAACATTTCCAGAGAATGGAATTCTTTACCTTTTTGCAGACATGACATGACACGTCGCGTTCCTTGCCAGGCGGCGAAAAATTTGTTATGAGTAAATCACATCTCCTCTTTTTGTAGTGTAAAGTTTACCAGTCATGGCCCATGGGTATCGCACTCTTGTGTCAATCTAAAACTTGACTTATAAATAATTCTCAAACAACTTAACAAGAAAATACAATGGGCATTCTAGGAAAATATTGATTACTTGTTTTCAGAAATATAATTATGATATATTAGTGGACTTTAAGTGAAGTAGAGGGTATTATATGGGATAAGTGGTCATTTAGTGAAGTGAAAGGCATTATCTGGAACGCAAATATTCAAATTAATTCAGATATATATGTATGCTATATGTGACCTCGTTTCCAAAACAGGAATTAATGTATCAAATATTCATACGTATTTTTTTGCACGAATTATTTTATACACAATAAAAATACCGTATGATCTGGCGGATTATGTTTCATAAAATATATTGATTATATATATATATATATATATATATATATATATATATATATATATATATATATATATATTTATATAACCCACTTGAAACGTATACGTTGAAAAAATATATATATAGAAATTTTATTAAGAAACAGACAACTTTATGAAAATATGAACTATACATATATATATATATATATATGTATATATATATAATGTGTGTATGTGTATATATATGTGTGTATATATATATATGTGTGTGTTTATGCGTGTGTGTGTGTATGCCTATATATATGTGTGTGTGTGTATGCGTGTGAATATATATATATATATATGTGTGTGTGTGTGTATGCGTGTGAATATATATGTGTGTGTGTGTGTGTGTGTGTGTGAATATATATATATATATGTGTGTGTATGCATGTGAATATATATATATGTGTGTGTGTGTGTGTGTGTGTATATATATATATATATATATATATATATATATATATATATATATATATATATATTTTTGTGCGTGTTCATGCACATATGCATCCTTATTATAATCGCAATAGCAATCAAAAGGAACTATTTAAAAAAATCTAAATAAATGAATTAAAATCACGATAGTAATATATATAATTCTTCCGAATGTATTCTATAAGGTTCTTTTTTTTACCTGCATCATTTTTTACCTGCATCGTCAATATCTGATTATAGTGTGTCGTATAAATCACGGTAAAATGTAATTATCTATCGCCATGTTTTCATTCATATATTATTAATATAAGGTTGTTATTAGTATAAGGCCTGAGCAAATATAACTTGTTTATATCAACTCACAATTTCCGTTGAAATTTGATGATTTTCCTATTTTAAATTACTGATTAATCACAAACCTTAAGTAAATGATTAAATAAGCTTCTTGCTTGTTCCACGACTGTAAAATATCGATAAAAATTCACCTGCTACATCGTTAAATATTTGAGCTATGCAACTTTAACAATTATTGGAATGACACGCCCAAGTACGAATACAAGTCATTGATACAAGAAGTGAGTGAATACAAATAAAAGATTAAACTTCACACGTTTATTTTTTTAACTGAACCTGACATTAAAAGCATAAGTGCGTTTTCGACTTCTTTATCTTTCCTTTCTTGAGTGACTTTATATATACTGATAATTAACTTATATGGTATGTATTGTTAGATCTGACTCATGGCTTGGAGTTTTTATTGATGTAAATAAAAATAAGCTATTTTCCTCCTTTTTCCATTTTGTTGTATCTTTTTGCATGAAAAGAAATATAAATTATTATCATGTACCGTATATTTCTGCGTATTAGGCGAAATATATAAATATTATAACTGACAAAAGCCGTGCAATGTCCAAGGGTGTCACAAGCGTATCATTAATAAGAAAGGAAGAATACTGAAAGTAAAACTTATATACATAAGTAGAAATCATCCGCCGTTGAGATTTGAGAAAAAAAAAGAGGATAAAATGTTGGAAAGAACAACCGAAATAATTAACTTTGGCAAAAGTTTTATATTATTTAGTTATTTGGTTAGATAGACGTCAAATATTTTCCTATGATATGGATTAAAGTAAATAGCTGGAGATAATTAATTATTTCCCAGCAGTAAGAGAAAGTTTTTAAAAAGCAACATTAAGTTACAGCAATTGTCGACTTCGTGTCTTAGATAATTACGCATTTCTAATTAAATGTTACATGACAGTTTGTTTACCTCACCTAAAAGTCGCTTTTACAAACTCAAAATAACACACTCTGCGCAGAAATATAGCCTAACGCAATATTCTTCATACAGCTTTCCTCATAATAATGTGTTTAATAACAAATTGATACTAAAATGCTGTTTTTAGTAAAAACGCAGGGGATGGTGTATTAAAATTATATTAGTATTTTCTAAAAGGTTATGGAACGACATATCAATTAATAGAATATTATAATTGTGCAACTCACCGCAGGACACTGCTTCGCAAATTTGTCTGTAGAAATATAATTAGAATAGTATGTTTGCATTTGATGTGTGCGAGATTGCTTTCGAAGCATCTACGTTCTAACTATTAGACGCGAGTTCGAATTTCACTATGACAGGAAGAATAGTTTTTTGTTGATAACGGCCTGGGGAGATGATCTCTATGTGCATCATCTTTGAAAAGTATCTTAAAGCCGTACCACTCTGTTGACGCAACTATTCGGAAGGGCTTGGTAAGTTTAAGTATTAGTCAAGAAGTCAATATCATTTTATATGAATTCGACTTGTGGGATTAAAGTCTATGGACTAAAATACTTTCAAAATAGATCCAGTTTTTGAGTTGATTTAAAATTAGTAAAAGATGTAGTATACGAATATAATTCGAAGTGAAACTTTTTTCTTACAGTTATCCCGTATTAATTATGTTGTCTTGCATTTATGCGGAAATATATCAGCATTTTCGTTTCAATTTTGATACGGATAAAGCTTCGCAGCTTGAATGAAACGGTGAGACTACTAACTTCCGTAATGCTTTGTGTCATCCTATAAATGGCTAAGTGCCGTTTTTTTTTAAGATTGACTTCATAGAAATTAAGCTATTAATTGGCTGAAAATTTATTTTATTCTTTTCATTATTATTAAGGTTTGGTTGATTCTAAATGTCGCGTTGATAACCGAACATGTTTATCACTGACTAGATTATTTTCCCCCACAAGGTTCACACAATACAAGTCTCGAGAACCAATCAAGGTAGAGGATTACTGTTAAAATTGTAACAATGAATAAAGTGTGCGATATGAGTGAATAAAAAATGAGTGGTTACGAAGGGAATATTATCATAAGATAAAATATAGAATGACATATCGTTTAGTTGAAGAAGTTAATATTTTAATTTTTTGGTGGATTTTGTTTAGCGGCTATATGTTACGTAATGCTGAAATCTAAATATTTTATACATAATTGTTGTGCTTTCAGCTACAGATAGTTTGTACACAATTTTATGCATTCAGCGTAAACGTATATCTAAAAATATAAATAGTTTGCATATCATAAAATGTATTGTTAGTAATTTTACTATAAACATATATTTTATATATTATCTGGTGTTGAATGATTGTCATATTACTGTAAAATGTATTGTTGGTCATTTTTTTTATGAAATGTATTGTTGATCTTTGTTTGTGTGTTCACTATTTGCCCATCGCTGGAACCTTAACAGCTGCTTCCACCCTGGGTCAGGGTAGATCTGGGAACAATAGCAGTTAAAAGGTGGTTCCATGCTCCTCAAAACATTCAATGTCCCGATCAGAATCAGTCAAGACGAAAATATAAATTTATACGAATTCCACTTGTTGAATTAATGTCCATGAAACCAAATATTTTCAAAATAAGTCCAGTTTTTGAGTTGATTTCAAGATGTAGCATACGAATGAAAGTGAAATTGAAAAAGTTTCTTAAGTTATCCTCTGTTAATAGTTCGCTTTGGTTTTATGCGGACAGATGTTTGCTGCCGGATTTAGTTTATCGTCATACTCAGGAGACTAATTTTTTAATGTTCTGGAAAG